>JARHVA010002669.1:1522500-1752500 GCA_037957365.1 Torreya grandis
TAGTAAATAATAGCAATATATATATATATATATATATATATATATATATATATATATAATTCATACATACCACCTGATTGGATTGCCTTCATCTAGAATTGTGATATCAGTAAGCTAGTGATTTTTTTCTCACTCCTTACTTAGTATCAACAAAGAAAGATTGGTCAAAAATAATTTAACCACAGGATTCATACAATATACATCCTACCATCATTCATATCACATAACATGTTAATCATAAGAGTAATCAAGCATACATTTATTTTTCCAAACATATGAATGAATATTACGTTATAATCTATCCCATACTAGAAATAATGACTAGAGTTTATACCACCTAGGTAAAATAAACATTTAACTGTAGATTCTAAATAACACAATTAATTTATAAACATACTACACCCTATGATAACCCATATTACCATAGTCTAGTATTCTAAGACATAACTACTAGTTTTCCACAATCAGTCATATAAAGTAGTCTTAAATACATGGAAACATAAGATTTTATTCAAGTAACTAGATATAACAAAGCAATTCACAGTTTCCATGAAACACATAATATTTTAACATAGGATTGTATACACTCTCAAATGTTGTATGAATGCATACATAAAGTCCTACTAACTATCATAAAATATACTATTCATATAAATAACCCACGTGCATATACTTAGTCTATTAAACATATGAGTGAGTTTAAATATAAAAATCACTTTTTGTACCACCAGAGTATTAAAAAAATTTAGATAGTAATTTTCAAATGAAAATACTCCATGACATTCCATATTATCATAGTTCATTACACATGAGCACATTATTAAACTATAAACAACCATTCTTATAATTCAAAAATTAAAAGTCTCATAACCCTAAACAATAGAAAACAAGCATAGATTATACCAATCGAGTATATCCTAAGTTTAGACTACATAATCTACTTTATGTAAGTGGATATAAGTATATAACTATTGGCCATTTTGACCCACATATAAAGCTCTTGCATGGTCTGATGAAGAAGTGGATCAAAGGTGTAGAAATGGATCCAACATTTACAAATAGAGAGGATCTAAGCAAGGTTTTATAAGGATCCAGTACTAGTGTTCAAGGATAAGCCTATAATCCAGAAGCTGAGTGCAAAATCATTTATTTAGATAAGTCTTTACTTATTCATTCTTTCAATCTTTGTGGGGAATAAGTGTTTATTTTATTTCAAGACTCTTTTTCACCAAGTGTTTATTCTTTTAGAGGTTTGGATTTTGGATTTTTTGTCTAAGTGTCAAGAATTATTTTAGACATTTTGTCCAAAGCAATTTTCTCGAAGGATATCTTTTCGAAAGGACATTTTGAAAGTTCCAAAGGGTTCATTTCAAAACTTTTGAAAGACCATTTCAAGAATTCTGAAGGGTCCATTTCATTTTTCTAAAAGGTCATTTTCAAAAATTCTGAAGGGGAATTTCAAAAGGCTGAAGGGTATTGTTCAAAATATGAAATATCCCTTGCAAAAAATCTGAAAGGCACCTCTAGGAAAAATGGTCCATTTTCAAAGCTCCAAAGGAATTATCTATAGGAAATGGCTGAAATTAAAAAATTTGAAGGAATTGATGACATTCATACTAGTGTCAAATTTTGAGCTCATAAAATAGCTGTTGGGATTTAAATATCCCATGACAGGGCTGTAAACATCAAAATCTAAACCCCTGCAAGTAGCCATTTAGATTTTTATGGACATACATCAATATAAATGGGTATAGGAAAACCAATGTCCTTAGATTGGTTTTCCATTTATAGGAAAGATATGGTCTAGGTTTCAAGGCAAGCACGAGTTGGTGAAATTAATGGAGAGGTCCTCATCCTTCAACATGTCCATCATCTCTGACAAATAGTCATTTAATACAAAATTAGAATGGCTCAGTCTAGATTTAGAGTTATGGGGATTTTGTCCTTATACATGCAAGACAAGTGAAAGATGGTATGGGAATGAAAGGTGAAGATTAGGTGATTATAAAAGGTAGCTTGAGAATTAAATATGTTCTTAGATAAGTTCTTGTCTTCTAGCATGTTTGCTAATCAATGAGGGGCTCGATGAGATTTTTTGTGATCTTGGATGATTCATTTCATTGTCAAGGTAGTTGCACATTTTGAAGGCAAAAGAGTTCAAGGAAATAGTGGTGGTGGTAGCCATTTATGACCCCTTTCTCTATTTTATCATGCAAGCCACCTCTTATGTTATCTTTTTCTACTATATATACAGGCTTTTGATCTTAAAAAAAGATATCCCTCAATTAGTGATAGAGTTACTCTGTCAACATTGCCTTGTAACACTATATTGAAGTAATAAGATGAATTTTCTAATTTTATTTTGAAGCAAAGTGTATATTATTTGAGTGAAACTTGTAGATATATGCCCTTTTTTATCATTTGTAGGTTCTCTATGTATCTTTCTTTAATTCTTTTAGTTCCTTGAAGGTTGTGTGAAGTGTTAGATATTGGTGCCTTCTTGAAGTTTCACAAGTTTATAGTGTCTCATACAAACCTATTTCTTTCTATCCTTCAAATTATAGGGTTTTCCTTTGACCTCCATATAAAATACTTATTCTTGTGGCCTTGAGATTAGATCATATTAGACTTTTTCTTGGTTAGGTTCATTAGTATTTGCTAAGGTTTCCAAGATAAAAGTGGATCATTTCATATTTTATTGCATCACCATCCTTAGCTTAGGTTTCCCTTTCATGTTATCTTTTTCTTCCTTTTCATTAGTTAGCAGTATACTTTAGTGTGGGAAGCAAGCCAAAGTGAAGCATCATAGGAGCTAGCCTCATTAAAAATCCTAGAGGTTCAACCTCACTACAAGATACCCACAACTTGAGGTTGCTCTAATTTTTTAGCTGGAAGTGAGAGAACCTAAAAAACTCTCCCATAAGGGTGCAATTCTAGCCTATAATAGTTTGTGACAAGCTTGATATGACCAATTTCAAGGAAGATTCATCAATTTTGATGTTGATTTGATCAACTTATAGCAGTTATAGCTTTCATCTTTCAGTATGTTATGACTCTAAAGAACACTCAACAATTTGGTGGTAGAACAGTAACTATCTTTCATTCTACGGGTGACTACAAGATCAAATTCTAGATTATTTCCTTTTGATTTTGTTAAACTCCCCTTAAATTTAACAAAAAGGTTAAGGTTCACCCATACTCACCCATATGTAGGAAACGATTTTTTGAGACCAGTCATGAGGTGTACCTATGTAAGAAGACCTTTGTTAGCCTCATTTGTTACCATGATTCCTTAAAGAGATTTTATAGGCTTCAGTGGCCAAAGTCCTTTGAATCTACCATAATACGATCATATGGTAGTAGCAGCTCTCAAAATCATCCCATATTTTATAGGAGACCAAGCCATAACCCCTATTGAACACATCAATGACATACCCAATTTTTGTAATATCATAATGTCATTATGGAAAATATAGCTATTAGACTGTTAAATGTACCATTAATGGAAAAGCTTTAGATTTGTATATAAGATTAGCTCCTAATTCTATTTAATCATGGAGTCAGCTAAGAAAGGCCTTGAGTAAAATATTTGTAGATAAGAGTGATCATTTATCACTAATAGAATAGCTTGCCAAAATCAAGAGAGCCCCCCCCCCCCCTCATGAAGTCATGCAAGACTTCAACACAAGATTCTAAAAAGCTTGGGATAGAATTCTAGCCTCTATGAGACCATCCCCTAGCTTTGCATTCCTATACTACTTAAAGGCTCTAAATAGTGATATAGATGTAATGATCCAATCCATGAAAGGGGACACATTTCCATATGCTTATGTGGTGGCTATTAAAGTAGAAAATTGCCTAGTTTAGGCTGACAAGCTTTCTCCTAGACCCCCAATGCCTTTTTTCCCTAAAATCAGACCACCCTCTATATTTATTCTCCCACTTGATATTATTCTTCCAAATCCAATAGTTGTTTTTATACCTTCACCTAAATAGGAAAAGGCATCCACTAGCAAATCAAGTGATTCCTAAGAGTAGAAGAACTACCTAGAACTAAAGAACATGCTCCAATCCTTGGAAAATGATGTGGTAAATGTTAAAAGGTAGTAAGTTTTATTTAGTAAACCTTATCAAGCTCCATATAAGCCTCAACAATAATCTTATCAAAGGAATAGACCACCCTTAAAGGGAAATTTCCAAAACCAAAACTGTGAGCAAGGGCAAGGACAGCCTAACTATTCTAGACAAAGCAACTATAATCCAAATGCCACAGGCTCTTCCCACTCCTTGGTTCCTATTCAAAATAATATGGCTCAAGAGGCTAAAGGGACCACACCTTGGGATAAATATTTTGGACAATCTATTGTCCCAACTAATGGTTTTAACCAAGCATTCAATGACCAATGGCAGCAGGCTGTTACTTATCGATACAATCAAGCCTTAATGGCTCACAACATAAAGATCCCCATGATGAAAAAACTAGGAAAATCTCCACAAGACCAAGGATCTGATCAATTACCAAACCAAATGGATGCTACAATGGTCATCAGTGAGTCAGAAAAGTGATATGCACTCAATTAGTAGGCTAGCTCTAGCCAAGCATACATTCCATTGGTAGATAATACAAGGTTAACAAGAAGGAATATAGATGATAATTAAGGGTGGTCAAATAACCTCTTATCATTACTCCTTCATTTTCTAAGCCTAATGAGCCTGATATCACTCTAAAGGTCTTAACACCTCCTAAAAATTAGAATCAAGGGGCCCATTTTGATCCAATAAACTTGCAAATTCAACAAGCAACATTAGTGGCCCCCAAAGCTCATGCAAGCATTGGTGGTTCACCAATCAACATTGTTGAGAAAATGAAGAAATATAGTGTGAGTGTACCAATGTGGGACATGATTTCCATGCTTGATTAGGGGGATATACTTCAAAAAAGTTTGTCTAAGATAAGTGTTACAACAACTACAAGCAAACAACCAAGAAAATAAATTGAGGTCCTCACCAATGGAACCCAAGGTCCTATGGGAGAAGGATAAAGTAAGATAGTCAAACCTCCTCTATTCTACATTTCATTAATCATTAGTGATTCATTGGGGCATAATTGTTTGGTAGATAGTGGAGCTAACACTTCAGTAATGCCAAAGTCTATAGTTGATCAATTGAACCTGAAATATGAATGACATACTAAGGGAGTTATATAGCTTGACAATTCTTCCACAAATCCATCTGGTATCATCAAGGAATTAAGCTTGAACCTACATGTTTGTCCTAGTGTTTTGATGGTTCAGGATGTTTTGATCCTTGATGTAACTCTTTGCTTTGTGTTATGCCTCTCTAGATAATTCACGGCCAAAATTGGGGGTTATTTAGCAGTAGATTGGTCCTACATGGTATTCAGAACAAGGTATGGGACTAAGGTATCAATCAATGCTGAGCCCATGACATAATTTCACATTGAACCCCATCAGCTAGATATCATAAACCTCAATTTTAATATCCTTGATGAGGATGAATTTACAATTGGTCAAGAATAGAATACTTATCTTGAGGAGATTCTAGCCTTTTTCTTGGAAGAGCTATGGGGGGATAATCAGCTTTTCAACCCTTCGAAAGGTGTTAAAAAAAGAGACATGGGTGTCTATTTACTACATGAAGAAAATGAAATTGTGCCTTCCCTCATTGGACCTAAAGAGGACCTCAATGGTATGTGGACATTGTTCTTTGATGGTTCAAGGAGAAAAAATGGAGTAGGCATAGGGGAAATGTTGGTTTCCCTTTCAGATGAAAACTATTTCTCTTTTTATAGGTTCCATTTCAGTTGTTCCTCCAGTGTAGCAAAATATGAAGGCCTAATCCATGGCCTCCAATGGTCGAGTAAGAGGGGAATCAATAAGTTGCAAACTTATGGAGATAGTGAGCTTATAGTGAACCAAATCAGGGGCCTAAACATTATGAAAAATCCTTTGATGAGGTCATACAAAAATAGAGTTTGGTACCTAATTAAATATTTCAAAGCCTTTAACTTTCAAGCTATGCCAAGGAACCAGAGTCAACATGCTAATAGGTTGGTAGCTGTGGGAGCCAAGTTTGATATTCCAGGTAAGTTAAAAGAGGCCAAGGTTTAGCCACATGTCAAGGTGGTGGTGAGGCCATTAGTACCAGATAATGAAGCCCACTGGTAGGTCTTCAAAAATGACAAACAAATTACTTATTTATTATATCAAGAAGAAGATTTTTCCTCCAACAACTAGGAGAAATTTCAACATTCATATGAAGATCAAATTAATCAACTAAAGTCTAACAAACTTCCTAAAGGGTTGGTCACCCTTGAAAGACTTTTCAATGAGGGAGACCATATAAGGAAAGACAAGGAAGTGATGTCAACTGATGAGGAGAACTATGAAAGAGTCCTTATTTTCAAGGACAATCTCCTCAAGCTTGTGAAGGTAAAGATTGAGGCAAAAAGGCACACTTTCATTAAAATTTGTATGAAATATTTAGACATCTTCAATTGGGAATATAGTGACCTGAAAGGTTTTGATCTAAAGTTAGCCCAACATACTATAGAACTAGAGGCTAATGTTAAGCCTATGAGGTAAAAACAAAGGCCCATTAACCCTAAAATAGAAGAGCTTATGAGGAGAGAGTTGACCAAGATAATTGAATCCAAGATCATATTTCCCATCAATCACTCATCATGGGTAGCCAATTTGGTGCCTATAAGGAAAAATATTGGGGAGATTAGGTTCTATGTTGACTTTAGAGACTTGAACAGGGTCTCTTAGAAGGACCATTACGCTTTACCATCCATGGAGTATCTTCTTCAAATAGTTGTAGGTTCAGAACATTTTTCTCTTTTAGATGGATACTCAGGTTACAACCAAGTATTAGTAATTAAATAAGATTACTAAAAGACTACCTTCACCACCAAATGTGGCACGTATGCATATCATAAAATGCCTCTTAGATTATCAAATATAGGGGAAACTTTCCAAAGATCCATGGACATGGCTTTCCAAGGGATACTGAATCAAATGGTTTTGGTCTACTTAGATGACATCATAGTTTTCTATAATGATGCCAATGAACACATGGACCACTTGAGGTTGATATTTGAGAGATGTAGAGATTATGGGATCTCTTTAAATCCCAAGAAGTGTGTTTTTTATGCATGAGGGCAAACTCTTGGGACATATTATCTTCAAACAAAGATTATCTATTGATCCTGATAAAATAAGTGCCATCTTGGTCTTATCCTTACAAAAGAATAAGAAAGGAATCTAGAGTTTCCTTGGGAAAATAAACTTCATGAGAAGGTTTATACCTAGTTTTGAAAACTTGGTCAAGCCCATCACTACAATGCTTAAGAAGAACCAAATGTTCACTTAGTCAAATGAAGGTAAATTAGCATTCGAGGCTATCAAGTAGGCCATTACCCAAGCACCCGCACTCATAAATCTTGATCTCTCAAGATATTTCATATTATATGCTTCACCAATATTGACAATATATAAGCTATGTTGATGTAAAATAATGGTGAAGGGCTTGAGCAGCCAATAGCATTTTTCACTCGGGGGGTTGAGGAGTATGAGGTGAGGTATAATTTTATAGAAAAACAAGTCCTTGCATTAGTGAGAAGCCTTAAAAATTTTAGGCCAATGCTCTCCAATATCAAAATCTATCTTTTGGTGTTTCATCCTAGAGTGAGATACTTCCTTCTTAACAAAACATGAATGAAAAGAGGGTTGGTTGGATTACCAAGGTCATGGAGTATGACGTGGAGATCAAGATCACTATGCTAGTGAGAGGAAAAGGTTTGTGTGAGCATATGGTTGATGACCTTCATATGGATAAAGAAGTTTCCATGGTGATACAAGACAACTCCCAGATAGAGGCACCTCTACTTCATAAGAGCTAGCTCCATGATATGGCACATTTTTTTCTAATAGGAGAATGCCCTTAGGTTTTAGATAGGGTAAAAGAAGGTATTTTAGAATTAAATCCATACCTTATTCATTATTTTATGGGGTTTTATTCAAAATAGACCTAAATGGGATACTCCGTAGGTGCATATATAATGACCAGGTGAGCAAGCTTTTGGAGAAATTCCATGATGGACCTATAGGAGATCATTTTTCACCTAGAATCATAGTAAAGATAATGAGGGATGGTTATTACTAGACCAAACTCTTTAAATATGTGTATGCATGGGTAAGGAAGTGTCAAAAGTGTGATTTCTTTGTGGGTAAGCAAAGATTGGCAGGCCTTCCTCTCAATCCAATTCAAGTAAAGTAACCCTTCATGCAATGGGGGCTAGATTTCATAGGAATGATCAAACCTCCATTAAGTGCAGGACATATATGGGTGCTTACTACAACTGACTACTTCACTAGGTGGGTGGAAGCCATTGTATTAAAAGAATCTAATGAAGGTGTAGTCCTAGACTCCTATGATAGCATTGTGACTAGGTTTGGTGTTCCATTCACTATCATTTTTGATAATGCATTAGAATTCCTTGGTCTAAAAATGAGTGAATGGGATCTTAAGATGGGAATCTACCTCAACACCTCTTCCAACTATTATCCTCAAGGAAATTGACTAGCCAAATCCACAAATAAAAAATTACTAAGAATCATCAGGAGAACTATGGAAGAAAATCAGAGGATAAAGCACACTAAACTAAAGATAGCCTTGTGGACTGAAAGGGTGACTCCTAAAGTTGCCATTGGTAATTCTCCATATGTAATAGTATATGGAAGGGAGGCCAAGTTTCCCATCTCTCTTAAGCTACCTGCATTATAACTATCCCATCATCTGGAGTAGATAGAAGATGAGCCTATGCATTTGAGACTGGAAAAACTCATGGAGCTTGAATAAATGAGAAACCTTGTAATGAATACACTATAATCACATCAAGCTCAAGTCAAGAAGGACTTTGATAAGAGAGCCATAGAAAGGGACTTCAAGGAAGGGGATATAATCCTTAAGTGGGATTAAAACAAGACCGAGCCAAACAACCATACCAAATTTGATAGGTTGTGGAGTGGTCCTTGTTTGATCCACATATGTAAACAACATAATTATTTTTAGCTAGCCCAAGTATATGGAGAGGTATTACCCATCACAATCAATTGGATTCATCTAAATACTTTCTATTAGAATATTTTTTATCCATTATATATATTATACATTTTGTATAACTTTTCATGTTTTCCTTTGGGTGCCATGTGTACTTTTATTTGTAGTCATGGGTTTCCCTTCCCTAAGTGCCTTGGCCATAGTGTTTATTTTGTTCTTGTTGTCTTTTTTGATTCAAGAAGAGGTTCCCAAAAGGATCAACCTTGTATCTAGTTTTATATCAGCTCAATTTCAAATGCTAATAACTCCATGCCCAATAGACTAGGCAAGGCAATATGGTCTAGGTTCTCTTACATCAATAGGTATGCAACCCTTATGAGCCACCAAAGATGTTGGCCATTTTTGGCCCACATATAAAGATCCTCCATGGTTTTATGAATCATTAGATCAAATGTGTATAAATTAATCCAACATTTTAAAATAGAGAGGATCTAAGTAAGGTTTTCTAAGGACCTAACAACAGTGTTCAAGGATAAGCCTACAAGCTAGAAGTTAAGTCTAAAATATTTTATTCAGATAAGTCTTTAATTGTCCATTCTTTTATACTTTTTGAGGACTAATTATTTCTTTTCTTCTAGGACTCTTTTTCACCGAGGGTTTATTCTTTCAAAGGTTTTATTTTCAAGTTTTTTGTCTAAGTGTCAGGAATTGTTTCGAACATTTTATCTGAAGTAATTTTCCTGAAGGATATATTTCTGAAGGGACATTTCAAAAGTTTTGAAGGCTTGATTTCAAAAATTTTGAAAGACCATTTAATTAATTTTGAAGGGTCCATTTCAATTTTTCTAAAAGGCCATTTTCAAAAATTCTGAAGGGATATTTCAAAAGGCCAAAGGGTACTATTCAAAATCTAAAAGATCCTTTACAAAAAATTGGAAAGAAATCTGAAAGGCACTTGTAGGTAAAATGGTCTATTTTCAAAGCTCTGAAGGAATTGTTTGGAGGAAATGGCCAAAGAGAAAAAACTAAAGGATTTGATGGCGTTCATGCTAGTGTCAAGGTTTAAGCTCATAAAATAACTGTTGGGATTCAAATATCCCATGATAGGCTCGCAAACATCAAAATTTGAACCCCTACAAGTAACAATTTGGAGTTATATGGACTTACATTAAAATAAATGGGTACAATAAAACCAATGTCCTTATATTAGTTTTCCATCTATAAGAAAGTCATGGTCCATGTTTCAAGGCAATAGCTGGTAGGTGAAATTAATGGAGAGGTCCTCACCCTTCAACACGGCCATCATCTCTGACAAACAACAGTTTAATACAAAAACAACATGGCTTGGTCTAGATTTAGATTTATGGGTATTTGGCCCTTATACATGTAAGATAAGTGAAAGATGGTGTGGGAATGAAAGGTGAAGATCAGGTGATTAGAAAAGGTAGCTCGAGCATTAAAGATGTTATTAGAGAAGTTCTTGTGTTCTAGCATGTTTGTTAATCAATGAGGGGCTTGAGGATATTTTTGGTGATCTTGGATAGTTCATTTCATGGTCAAGGTGATTGCATGCTTCGAAGGCAAAAGATTTTAAGGACATAGTGGTGGTGGCAGCCATTTATGACCCCTCTCTCCATTTTCTCATGCAATCCCCCTCTTCTCTTATCTTTTTTAGCTATATATATATAGGATTCTGAGCCTAAAAAAATATATCCCTTGACTAGCGATGGAGTTACTCTATCAAAATTGCCTTGTAACACTCTCTTGAAGCAATAAGATGAATTTTATAATCTTAGTTTGAAGTCAAGTGTACATTATTGGAATTAAACTTCTAGATGTATGCCCTTTTTCATCATCTGTAGGTTCTCTACATATCTTTCTTTAATTATTTTGGTTCTTTTTAGGTTGTGTGAAGTGTTAGATATTGGTTCCTTCTTGAGGTGTCACAAGTTTATAGTGTCTCATACAGACCTATTTATTTCTATCCTTCAAATTATAGGGTTTCCCTTTGACCTCCATACAAAACACTTATGCTTGTGGACTTGAGATAGGATCATATTAGTCCATGTCTTGGTTAGGCTCATTAGTATTTGTTAAGGTTTCTAGGCTAAAAGTGGATCATTTCATATTTTGGTGCATCACCATCATTAGCTTAGGTTTCCATTTCATTTTATCTTTCTCTACCTTTTCCTTAGCTCGCAGTATACTTTAGTGTGGGAAGCAATACAAAGTGAAGCATCTAAGGAGCTAGCCCAATTAAAAAGCCTAGAGGTTCAACCTCACTACATAATACCCACAGCCTGAGGTTGTTCTAATTTTGTAGTTGGAAGTGAGAGAGCCTGAAAAACTCTCTCACAAGGGTGAAATTATAGCCTACAACAATAACACAAGTAGTAATAATATAGTCCAACAGTTTTATGTACACACTATTTACTTACAACTAATCAGTCATAGAATCACATAACTCATAACCCACTATGATCTTTCATTCCAATAACTCATTCCATTTTTAGGATACTGTCTTCATATGGTTTCTTAAGTCCATGGAAAAAAATGTTCTCCATAACACATAGATGATATATAAATTCTATATCGATGGTCAATTATATTTCTATGTCATGAACTTAATCATTATACTTTCCTATTCACAAAATATATTGATGACCTATATAGATTAAGGGATTTCAATAATCTAAAACTTCTTCCTAGTTTTTATTCCTATCTAAGTGAATTTCAAATTATTTTATATCTGTCTACAAGACTTAGAGGCATATAACCTGGTATACCCAAAAATATTATAATCTCCTCAAACTCCTAAATATTCAGACAAAATTCTTGACTTTATATAAATAAATTATATATTATATGGTTAAAAGATGTCAATTATCTTTTATGACTTCTAGTCATTTAATTGATCAATATAAACATTGAATACCCAAAACATGTCAATATTATCATAATATTAAAATTACCAGAATGAGAAAGTCAACCTAATGTTCTCAAGACATCTAACCTCCAGTTTATCATGTATATAATATCTTTGAAATGTTGACATGGAGTTTATTCATTTCCATGTTTATATTTCACTTATTATCGGTAGTAACTTAAACTCCACAGCTCTTATAATATCCAGGGATCAAATATCAAGGTTCATAAATATTAATATTAGTAATACATCATTAATGATCTTAAACCCATTGTGCATATAAGGTGAACAAGGTATAAAATAATAGATTAATTCTTATTACATAAAATTATAATCCTAAAAAATGTATGTATTTAACATATATTTAACTTGTGAATATATATAGAAAAAACTAATCACACCCAAAGTAGTATATAAAGATATGGTAGTGCATGCACATACACGCATGTGTGCGCACATGTGTGTGTGTGTGTGTGTGTGTGTGTGTGTGTGTGTGTGTGTGTGTGTGTGTGTGTGTGTGTGTGTGTGTGTGTGTGTGTGTGTGTGTGTGTGTGCGCGCGCGCGCGCGCTCGCGTGTGCGTGCATGTGCGCACGCGCACGTGTGTAGTGATATTAACACTAATGTTTCATCAAGTCACTACATATGTTTCATCAAGTCACTACATTATAATATTAAATGATATTAATTCGTATCTAGTCATATCAAGTGATATTAATTAACCAGTCACATTGTGCCTCTATTGTGGGTTTGAAGATAGATAAATGGGATTCCATTTACACATGCACAAAACTTATGATTCCAAGAATCAAGACACTTTACCTATAGTTGACAATCACTGCACATGATTTCTATTATTTATATTATGTTTTGTGACTTACTCTTATAAAATATATGATTAAATAAGTCACTTTATAATTTTATACCTTAATATTAAATTTTCTTAAAATATATTCAAGGAGAGAAACATATACAATGACTTCATCTACATGCTTATAAAATTTACTTCTATATAAATGTATCATTGAATTTTAGATGGATCATTGTATGATTAAAAAAAAGTCACTATAATTCATTTTTAAGTATGACATCGAAATGACTTGGCATTGATACACCCGATATCCAAACTCCTAGATTTGAATGAGCCCTGAGCTCGTTCAAAAATTCAAGCCATGTCATCTCCTAGCCTAGTCTCCAATGACTCCAATCAAACTCCTCTTTTACATCGAGATCTGCTCCTCCAAATGATATATTTTTTAATCTTTCAATACTCTAATAGTAACA
This sequence comes from Torreya grandis, assembly GCA_037957365.1. NCBI lineage: Eukaryota > Viridiplantae > Streptophyta > Pinopsida > Cupressales > Taxaceae > Torreya > Torreya grandis. The sequence continues at coordinate 1,535,793 of JARHVA010002669.1, forward strand.
TAAACATGGCCTCTATATTAAATTTTTTGTTGAATTTAGAGGACAGGTTGCTACACTTGGAGGATAAGCCATTATATTAGAGGATAAGTCATTGTACTTTATTTTAAGTTCACTACATATTTTAAATTTGTAAATCATTGGGGTAATATGGTACATCACCATAACTAAATTATATATCATTGTGGTTAAATTTTATAATATTTTTTTACTACTAAATTACTACAATTGTACATATACAAATCATAATAGTCATTATATATCCTAAGTTAATGATATATAATTAGATCTTACATAATAATCTAATTGAACCATTTAACATTATATATTCATCCAAAATATTCTCATAGGGTTTGTTGTATTCTTACTTTACCTTACAACTATTTTTTAATAAAAATCACCTCACATATGACTACTTTCACATTGCCATTCTTTACCATTTAGATTGTGTACGAGGTAATAGGTTCATTGTTATAAAACAATAGTTTGAATAATTTATAACTCATAGTTAGGATTTAAATTATATTCATTTTTCAATAGTTGGAATATATATAGGTATATAAAAATATTTATATGATTTGATAGACACATCTATATTTATGTATACATATCACATAAATACAACCCCTACCTCATTAGTGGTGATCAGATGGAATCAGCTAGGCTAGCTCATCTCTTCTCCTTTATTTCCAAAATCTCCTCCCTTCATGTCTACATCTTTCTCCTCTTTATCTCTTTTTTTCTTTCCTAGAAAAAGAGGATGTAGCTTTTAAAGATTTATTTCTCTTTATCTTTGTTTTTCTTCTTTTTTTTCTTTTCTACATGTTGCATTCTATTTAAAACTCGACCTTCTCTCTTTAGCATGGTTTTTTTTAATTTTATATTATTGATTTATTAATTTTTATTTTTCTTAATTTTCAAACCTTGTATATACTAATTCATAAAAATAAATATTTATCAGCACTTTTATTATCATAACAATTTAATGACAAACCCTTTAGTCAATAAATTAAAATTTACTCTAACATGTAAATTACATCTTCAAGAAATATTCAAGAAAGAATTAATGGTCATAAATGTAATCACACAAGATAAAACTACCAAGCATAAACATGGACTAACACACAAGTCATGCAAGGTAATTCGACAAAACCATTAAACTATGCTAAGTAAACCACGAGCAAACAACTATCTATTGCAAGAAATATTAAGCACACTATGCTAACCATTAATTATGCATTCTAATATGTGATAATTAATGTGGTGTGTGCAAGGTTCTAGTCAATTTTTTTTCATCCTCTGGCATCTCGATCTAAATCACCCTCTCCTATGATGCTCTCCCTCTGTCACATTCTGAAGGAGGAGTTCTCCTCCATTAAATTCATAACAAGCTAGTAATTAGACCGTAAAAATCATGATATACATACATCATAAAATGTATCTAAAATAACAAATCAACATGATCATAATATAAACATATATGCTACAACTAACTTATAGCAATGAAATTAGGTAACTTAAGGAATATCCTTCTATCTCATAACAACATTTATCTCGATCTTAGTAAAAAATAATCAAATTAAATATGCCAACTATAAATATCCATGGATATTTAAGTTTGCCTAATGAGGAATTAGGATGTAACATCCTTCCCCCATAAAGCTAGTCATCATCCCAGATGACTCTTATCAAGCATAAGTTCTAAATTAAAAATATTACTAAGCAAAGACATAACATAGTATAAAGTATCAAATCAAGCAAATAAATGTGAAATTACCTTTACAACTCATTGTAGTTCTCCCAATTTTCATTATTCTTAGAGTATTGTTCACATAAGAACCAACTTTGTGAATGGTTTGCGAGTATTACTTACTTTGAATGGTTCTCTCATGAACACACCAAAGTCTAGAACCAATAATACAAGCCTATATACTATAGGACTAACCACTTCTGATACCTCAAAGGGTCCCACATATCTTAGTGAAAGTTTTGATGACTTTCTAAAAGCATATGATATCATCATAAAATCCAAAAACAAATGGTCAATGAGAGTTACACAAAATCTTCACTCCCCTCTACACATCTCTCTATCCTAGAAAGTATTTTTCTCATTTCATAGAAAATTATTTAGGGAGCCTAGTAATAATGAGGTATATAAGTTAATACTATCACTACTCTATGTAGCTCCTAATAAGCTTAACATGTCAATATTGATACTACTCCATAGAGCTCTTAACAAGTATGACAATGAATAAGAACTATAAATACTATATTTTTAATGTATACAAAACTAAGGAATAAATGTTCCATCATATACATGTGTATGGCCATACGATTAAATTTGACAAGTCTATTTGTCAATTCCTAGATTCGATAAGTCCATCTGTCATATCCAAACTCAGTGACTACTAAGTTAATATGAGACTAAGTAGAATCCAATCATGTCACATAGTACTCACGTTCCTAATTAACTACTCTTTCATTAGGTTTTTATAACTTAATGATCTCCAAAATATGCACAAAGTTCAATGAATCACAATTCTATACTAATAGATCATAGAAATCAATACTATATGCTATGTAATTCTAGATGTACCAACATACACACAAAAAAAATCATACATTTTTTCTATAATTGTATTAAGTTGTCACTAGACAAACATAACTAGTATCATATTTCACAACTTAACTAAAACTGTTGTATTTATGGTTAAGATTAAATATTGTTAACATAACATACCAAGGCTAAGGATCACACCATCCTTACAACCCTATAAATGAACAAGTGAGACAATACCTCTCTTCTTTATTGGATAGTACACAATAGGTTATCTCAACCCTTTTAGACTAACAAGATGTTCCACACATTTTATACCCTATTCGCTCCCAATGAAGGTGCATAAATAACTCTCCAAATAACAGGTTTTAAGAAAAAAGATAATAATATCAATCTAATCAAGGATATATAATAATATAACAATTATAATCAACTATAATAAATTCAAGGTTTACCACTCCTCATGGTCAAAGTTCAAAATTTATATAAATTAGTGACTCTAAAAAGTCACAAGTGGAAAGTAGAGAACTAACATCTCAGAAAGAAAAATATTACAAACCCTCACATGGTAAAAGAAGATACCACAACCCAAGTTGCCAAAATCACTACATATTTACCAAATTTTTAAGATTAGTATCATAACCTACTTTCCCAAATAGGAGGAAAATACTAATCCACATAAATTCATCAATTCATCCAATTCAACATCTTCTATCTCAACAATAATTAAAAGACACTATCCCATGCTCTCAAGGGAATATGATCCAAAACAACATTTCAAAAACAAGTTTCAACATCATGAAAATAAGATTCCTCTCAAGGCTTATAATGATGTCAAGGATAGTGAGGAAGTGACAACTCACCTTTATGCCATTGTGAGAGATGAATCTTTTCCTAATCCAAATAACATAAGGGTACTAATCCAAAAACAAACTCCTAACATAAATTAATTATCAAACAAGACATCTACACTCTACTATAAGAAGATTCCCACTGCACTAGGTGGTACCAAAAAATAGTCTTATAAGATTTCCCACTCTTAGGATTAGTATATAAAACTAATGCACATATACTAAAGTGAGAAGAATAACATGCTCTTAAATACTCACAACACAAAATATAAATGGTAGAGGTAACTTGATTACTAAGAAAGGATGTAATCATAAAACATTGTAGGAATCTCTTGCTCATGATCCACGAACTATGATATGTACTCTCCTACCTAACCTCAATTATAACCAACACCATCAAGATACTCAGTAAACCAACCTTTTAATATATCTAAGAGGGTAAAAATATTATTATGATAAACACTCAATGTACCACACACATTCATTATTTTCATTTCTGATAAACAGAAGGATATGAAAATGATAGTGGACTCATTAGGTCCTAGAGTTTGAGCCACAACTCTAATACCAAATGTAACAACCCCACTAGGTGCTAATTATAAATATATAATTTTTTATTACTTAAATAGACATACTAAAAATAGATTACACCATGAGAATCTATCAGTCAATGATCACTATCAACATATGGAACACATCATAAATCAAACATAGAAAGTAATTACAAATAACTAGCCACTATTGGTATAGAACATAGTAAATATGTAATTAAAATTCTTCATGATAATGTTTCTAATAATAAATATAATATAATTTAATACACATATAAGATACATGTCTCCCCTGGAGCATAGTTTATGAACTCAAGTATATATGACAATCTCAAGTTTCATCTTGATAATAGTATTATTGTGGGGAGGCAGAGCATCATCTGAGTGATTTTACACACAAACCATAGATTAACGATCCCTTGCACTAATCCTATCAATAAATGCCCCCCCTTCATATATGAGTAGATAGTGATGGTGTAGGAATCCAGAGAGACAAGCGAGTACCTATGTGTTGTATGATTTCCAAAACTAAACATGTAGTGTATCATAAAATTTTGTTCTATTACAAGATATTTCACAAACATGTAAATCATACTCATGAAATGATAATGTCTCACTAAACATATTTTAGATAAATTTTTAAGAATAATAAATAATAACGATCTATAGATCAATAAAATTCATACACACCACTTGATTGGATTGCCTTTATCTGGAATTATGATACCAGTAAGCTAGTGAAGTCTATCTCACTCGTTACTCAATATTAGCAAAGTGAGATTGGTCAAACATAACTTAACCACATTGTTCATACAATATGCATACTATTATAATTCATATCACATAACATGCTAAGCATAGGAGTAATCAAGCATACATTTATTTCGTCAAACATATGAATGGATCTTACATTATTATATATCCCATACTAGAAATAGTGACTAAAGTTTATACCACCTAGGTAAAATACACATTTAACTGTAGATTCCAAATACCACAATTAGTTTCTAAACATACTACACCCTATAATAACCCATATTACCATATTCTAGTATTCTAAGAAATAACTACTAGTTTTTCATAATCAGTCATATAAATTAGTATTAAATACATGATAACATAAATTTTTTCAAGTAACTACATATAAAAAGCAAGTCACTATTTTCATGAAACACATGATATTCTAGCCAAGCATTCATTACGCTCTCAAATGTTATATGCACACATACATAAAGTCATGTTAATTACCATAAAACATGTTATTCATATAAATAACCCACACACATATAATTAGTCTGTTAAACGTATGGGTGAGTTTAAACATAATAATCACAGTTTCTACCACCCAGTTATAACATAAAATTAGATAGTAATTTTCAAATGAAAATAATATGTGACATACCATAATATCATAGTTCATTACACATGAGCACATTATTGAATTATAAACAACCAATCTTATAATTCAAGAATTAAAATTCTCATAACCATAAACAATAGGCAACAAGCATAGAAAATACGAATTAGGTATATCTTAAATTTAGACTACATAATCTACTCTCCATAAGTGGATAAAATTATATAACACAAAAAATAATAACACAGTTCACCAGTTTTCTGTACACACTATTTACTTACAACTAGTCAATCAGAGGATCAAATAACTCATAACCCATTATGATCTTTCATTCCAATAACTCATTCCATTTCTAGGAGACTGTCTTCATATGGTTCTTAAGTCTATGTAAAAATATGTTTTCCACAACACATAGATGATATATAAATATTAAATTGATGGTCAATTATATTTATATGTCATGAACTCAATCATTGTACTTTCTTGTTCACAAAATATATTGACGACCTTTATAGGTTAAGGGATTTTAATAATCTAAAACTCCTTCCTAGTTTTTATCTCTATCTAAGTGAATTTCCAATTGTTTTATATCTGTCTACGAGACTTACAAGCATACAACTTGGTATACCCATAAATGTTATATTCTCCTAAGACCCCTAAATCTTTAGGCAAAAATCTTGCCTTTATATAAATAAGTTCTATAATATATGGTTAAAAGATGTCAATTATCTTTTATGACTTCCAATCATTTACATGGTCAATATAACCTTATTGACAACCCAAAACATGTTGATATTCTCATAATATTAAAATTCCCAAAATTAGAAAGTCATAACCTAATCTTCTCAGGACATATGACCACTAGGTTATCATTTATACAGTATATTTGAAATGTTGATATAGATTTTATTCATTTCTATGTCTATATTTAACTCGTTATCGGTAGTAATTTAAACTCCATGGTTATTATAGTGTCCAAGGATCAAATACCATGGTTCATAAATCTTAATAATAGTAATACATCATAAATGATCTTAAACCCATTGTGCATACAAGTCAAATAATGTATCAAATAATATATTAAGGCTTACTACAAAAAAGAATAATCTTGAAAAATGTATGTATTTAACTTATGAATATATACAAGAAAAACTACTCACAGCCAAAGTAGTATACAATGATATGCTAGCATATATATATGTATATATATATATATATGTATATATATATATATATATATGTATATATATATATATGTATATATATATATATATATATATATATATGTATGTATATATATATATATATATATATATATATGTATATATATATATATATATATATTAACACCGAGGTTGCATCAAGTCGCTACACTATGATATTAAGTGATATTAACACTAGTAATATTTAGAAAGAAGACTTTTAGAAAATGTATTAACATATTGATGCCAATAATATTTAATGACATCACTTTTATAAAAAAAGTTAACACCAATAATATTTAATAATTATATTAAATGATATTAATTCATATCAAGTCGTATCAAGTGATATTAATTAACCATCCATGTTGTGCCTCTCTTGTGGGTTTAAATATAGATAAAGGGGATTCCATCTACACATGGACAAAACTTATGATTCTAAGAATGAAGATGCTACCTATAGTTGAGAGTTGTGCATGATTTCTCTTATTTATATTATGTTTTCAATGACTTTCTCTTATAATATATATAGTTAAATAAGTCATTTTATAATTTTCTACCTTAATATGAAAGGAGAGAAACATCTACAATGAATTCATCTGCATGCTTATAAAATTGACTTTTATATAAATGGATTGTTGTGTTTTATATGGATCATTGCATGATTAAATAGAGCCACTATAGTTCATTTGTATATATGACATGGAAATAACTTGGCATTGATACACCCAATATCCAATATACAAGAGCCCAGATCTGTATGAGCCCTAAGCTTACTCAGAAACTCAACCCATGTCACTCAGCCTAGTCTCCAATGATTCCAATTAAACCCCTCTTTTGCATCGATATCTGCCCCTCTAAATGGTGTATTTTTTTAAATATTTATATACTCTTCCAGTAACATAAACATAGTCTCTATATTAAATTGTTTGTTGCATTTAGAGGACAATTCATCGTACTTGGAGGATAAGTCACTGCATTAGAGGATAAGTCATTGTACTTTATTTAATGTTTGTTGCATGTTTTAAATTTGTAAATCACTGGGGTAATATCATACATCTCCATAGCTAAATTGTATATGGCCATGGTTAAATTGTATAATATTTTGTTATCATTTAATTACTATGACTTTATGTATACAAATCATAATAGTCATTAGATATTCTATGTTAAGGATATATAATTGGGTCTTACAAAATAATCTAATTTAACCAGTTAACATTATATATTCACCTAGAATATTCTCATAGGGTTCATTGTATTATTCCTTTACCTTAGGAATATTTCTTCATATAAATCACTTCACTTACAACTACTTATAAATTACCACTCTTTACCATTTAGTGTGTGTACGAGGTAATAGGGTCACTGTTAATAACAATAGTTTACATATTTTATAACTCATAGTTTTAAAGTCTATTTTTTGTTCAATAGTTAGAATATATATACAATTATATAAAAACATTTATATAATTTGATAGACATATCTGTGTTTATTTATATAAATCACATAAATGCACAAAACATAAACACAACCCCTACCTCGTTAGTGGTGACTAGATGGAATCAATTGGGCTAACCTGTCTCTTCTCTTTTTCTTGATTCCTTCTCCTTTATTTCCAAAATCTTCTCCCTTTATGTCTACATCTTTCTCCTTTTTATCTCTTTTTTTCCTTTCCTAGAAAAAGAGGGCGTAGATTTTAAATATTTTTTCTCTTTATCTTTTTAACATGATTTTACCATCTCATGATTTTTTATTTAGCATGATTTTTTTCTTTATTTTATATTATTGATTTCTTACATTTTTTTCTTTTTTTTCAAACCTTCTATTTACCAATTCAAAAAAATCAATATTTATCAGCACTTTTATTATCATAAAAATTTAATGACTAACCCTTTAGTCAATAAATTAAAATTTACTCTAACCATACAAATTGCATCTTTAAGAAAACAATAATGATCATAAACATAATAACACAAGATAAAACCAACCAAGCATAAACTTGGAATACCATGCAAGTCATGCAAGGCAATTCCACAAAACCATTAAACTATGTTAAGCAAAACATGAGCAAACAACTATCTATTGTAAGAAACATTAAGCACACTATGCTAATCATTCATTATGCATTCTAACATGTGCTAACTAATGTGGTGTGTGTAGATTTATATCCAATTTCTCTATCATCCTCTGGCATCTTAATCTACATCACCCTCTCCAATGATGCTCTCCCTCTGTCACACACTGAGGGATGAGTTATTCAATGTCAACCTCACAATAAGTAGGTAATTCGACCATAACAGTCATGATATACATATATCATAAAATTTAGTTGAAATAAAAAATCAAGATGATCATAATGTAAACATATATGTTATAGCTAACTCATAGCAGTGAAATTAGGTAACTTTAATCATATTATATTGTCCCATAATAACGTATATCTCAAGCTTAGTTAAAAATAACCAAATTAAAATTTCCAATTATAAATATCTATGAATAATTAAGTAGGTTTTCCTAGCAAGGAATCAGGATGTAACACACTCACTTAGTCCCTCACCCTTTGTAAATGAGGATTATGCACCAAGAAAAGCTAACCTTTCAAACTTGGAGACTATGCCATTCCCGACTTAACTTTCAAATGGTTTGAATACCTCTTAGGTATTATAGAGGGAAATGATATGAACCTTAATGATTCCAAATGATAGTTTATTCTTAGAATGTTATCTGGATGATTGATCTAAAAATTAATTATATGGTCACAAATAGTTTTCCAATATCCTACTATCCCAAAACAACATATATCTCAAGCTTAGTAAAACATAGCCAAATTAAAAAATTTAATTATAAATATCCATAGATAATTAAGTAGGTTTGCCTAGAAAGGAATCAGGATGTAACACACTCACTTAGTCCCTCACCCTTTATAAATGAGGATTATACACCAAGAAAATCCAACCTTTCAAACTTGGAGACTATGGCATTTCTGGCTTAACTTTCAAATGGTTTGAAGCCCTCTTAGCTCTTATAGAGGGAAATGATATGAACCTTAATCCTTCCCAATGATAGTTTATTATTTGAATATAATTGGGGTCATTGATATAAAATTTAAGTATATGGTCATGAATAGTTTTCATCATTTTTTAAAAATGAAATTTTTTTGCATGCAAGAAATCAAAATTTATGACTTTATGATTCATTCTACTACTCACATTATCTCGCATAGGTCCCTTTGTTATGCCACCTTCCACAAGCCTTGCTTTGGGGGGATTATCACCCTATCGACACCTAAGCTATCACAAAATATTATTTCTAAGAGTTTTGACCCCACCCATTAGGTGTTCTCAACTCTTTTTTACTTTGGTAATCACATCATTGGCCTAGTCAACTTATATGCCTCTAATGATTCTATGGAACACACCTTTCTCTAGATATGGTTGGAAGACTCTCTTCTAAATGCACATTGGATACTCTATTATGACTTCATCATGATTGAGTCTGTTGAAGGTAAAGAAGGATGTCTCCCCATAATATGGTGGGAAGGAGAATGGGAGGTATGGATTTACATGTGAAATTAAATTGGGTTTGTTGATCCCAACCATTGCATGAGGAGAGAATAAAATTCTCCTTGGTTCACACAGTATAATATTTTTCAAGGAGAATATTATGTTATTAATCATTTTGACCATGCCTTGATAATAGAATAAGACCTTTTCTTTTTAACTCTTATTCATGATCTACCTATTTTTTTGATCCTATACACTTTCTTGTCTAACCATCACCCTATTTGATTGTACATCATGTGGACTGCCCCTAATTTAAATCCCATAATTATTAGTTTTACCTTAATACTTCCCATCTCAAACACGAGTAAAATGTTGGGTATATCATTAGAATTTGGAACCTAGATACCAAGCCCATAAGGGACACAAGTTGGATTCAGTGGTGGGTTAATGAAATATCTCACACCACCTCTTCTCTCTAGATTTATGGAAAACAAGTGCCTCTTTTTAGGAAATGTATTCATAAAACTATAAACCATGAATGACTTAGGCTTTCATTGGAATTATAAATCACACCTTTAATCCCTCATTTCTAGAGTCAGGATACCATGTGGAGATATAAGCTCTGGTCAGTCAAGGTTTGTAAGTCTAGAGGAGCACAACTTAGATCATGGATGAATTGGTTGAAAGTTGGAGATAAAGTGACTAAAGAATGTTTCTCTCTCCTTCATTTAAGATAAGTTGTAGACAAAATTAAATCATTAGATGCATTTAAAATAAGTTCACCATATAACTTGACATCTTATAGGTTATTTTTCATCACTATCATGGAGTGTTTACTATGCAACTCTCCTCCCCTACTTGTGAAGCTACACTCTCTAGATTCATTGAAGTGATCCTGTGTAAGTTCTTAGAAGTACAAAGAGTTTAATGTGATAATCCCCTTAGTCTTAATGACCTTAACGAATCCATCTTGTAGATGGCCTCTGAGAAAGCACCAAGATTTGGTAGGTTTCCCTTTGAATTCTATCAAACCTTGTGGGATATGGTTGGACTTGATCTTCATAAAGTCTACTCTGAAGCTATTTTTTCTAATTCTTTAAGCCATCTCATTAATCAAGGTAACATCAAATTCATTATTAAGGCATGTTGATGACCCAAAGTTAATTACCAACTAGATGCCCATCACCTTGCTTAATGTATCTTTAGCCCTCAATATCAAGCATTTTATCCCCTTCATTGTGAGAAGTGAATAAACATGTTTTATTCAACATAGATAAATTTTGGATAGTGTTATTATTATCTATAAAAGCATGGAATGGGCCAGGATATCTAACCACAAGGCTCTATTCATTAATATTTATTTTAAGAAAGCTTATGTTCAAATTGAATGGCCTTTTTATCAAATCTATGCTTTAGGCTCTTGGTTTTGGTCCTAAGTTTGTTCACACTATTAATATGTTGCTTTAAGATTCTAGAGCTTGTATTAATATTAATGGATCTCAATCCCAACACTTTGATATTCACGCATCTATCAAATAAGGGTGCACCCTTGTGACTTCCCTCAATGTTTTGGTTGTTAAGGGATTCAACTATATTTTGGATATCCATGCTTTTAAGGGTTTTGTGAAGGGTATTTATCTCCAAAACTTGAACTATAAGTTTATCAATGGGCACTTTATTGATGACTCCTTCTTCACTATCTAGGAGGATGTAAACTCTATTAAATATTTTATGGAATGTATTAACATTTTATATCTTGCCTTTGGGTCTTCCATTCAATGGTAGAAGACTTAATGCTATAGCTAGTCCATTTCATCCAAACCTCTTTGGTTGGAGGGATACAAGTGGTGATGCATCCTTCATAGGGTTCAATTTAAATTCTTAGGCATTGTATTCACTTTTGGAGCCTCACCTTCAGAGTTGTGGTCCTATGTGGTTCAAAGAGATGATAAACAAATCTCCTTTTGGATCACCAAACCATAGACTATGGTTGGGAAGTTATAGATATGTTCTAAGGTACTCACTAATATACATGTTTACTACTCATCTTGTTGGGCTCCTTCTCATGCTTCTTGTGCAAAGATGGAAAAGCTCTTGAGAGACTTCATCTGGGCCAATTCTAAAGGACACTATAGTTTTCATAGAGTCTCTTGGGCTATTTCTTATCGCCCTAAAGAATCCAACAAGTTTGGGCTCATTGATATTAAGTTTCAAGGGCTTACTCTTAGTGTTAAATAAATCATTAAAAGCTTGGAAGGGGGTGAGGATTGGAAGATTTTATTCAGTGATTGCATCTATCAAAGTTACCCATTTGGTAGAAAGGCCTAGAAAGAGATTGGTTTTGATAGTGATCTCATAACTCCTATGATAGTTAAGATAGGAGGCACTTTTATCATGTAGCACATCTATAAGGCCTATGAAAAATTCAAACCTCACCTCATTTAGGTCGGGGAAGGGTTTATAAATGGTCTTTCTCTTAATTCTCAATCCCTATGGTGGTCTCCCACGTTGAATTTCCACAATGTCCCTATTGCCATGGTCCCTTAGGTCAAAATCTTTTGACTATTTAAAAAAGGTATTTACATGATTGGATACCTCTTTTGTAAGGTCACTCATGACTAGTTTTCTTAGAATATTGTTAAGTCTAAGTTCAATCTAAATAAGGAAGATGCAGAATCTATTTTTGAATTATAGAGTTCTATACTTGAATAATACTTACACAAAATTAGAGTTTCATATCTTATGCTATGGTGGAAGGATTGGTCTTATCCAATAACTACGTTGTTCTATCACTATCCCACTAGGCTATGTTATAATCTTTTTGCCCCACTCAATCATTGGTGCTCCCTTAAATATTTCCATCTTATTTGGGATCAAAAGTTTGATAATGTTTGGGCAGCTTGTTTTGAGCCTAAAAATCCCATAATTATTTTATTGTATTATTTACTAAGGTTTGCCTATGGGGGATTGACTCAAATACATCAGGGTTTTGAATCCCACTTACCCATCCTATCACCACCCATAATCATTAAGCATCTCTTTTGGTTTTTCCCTCATGCAAAATCTACCTAGAGGTAGATTCATACCCTTTTCAAACCCTTTAGGCATGAAATTTTCACTTGAAAGATGGATCTCTTAGGGGACTCCTCCCTACTTCTTGCAAGATTTAATAGATTCTAATAGATTTTTCATAATGATATTATTTTTTATATTTGGAAATATAGGAATAAAACATGTTTTAATAATGAAGTTATAAAAAAATGTAACCAATAAATTTGTTGTGGTTGTTAATGTTACCATCCAAATCTATACTCAAACAAATAAGGTTCAACTCAAGATCCAACATTTTTAGATACCTATAAACCATTATAGGAATGCTCCTTGTGTAGTATGCCATGAGCCTCTTGATCCACCTCCCCACCATTCCCATCTAAGGGCAAGGGTGTGGGGGGGAGGGGGTCACTAATCCCATAGCTGGTGATCTCGAAGCTATATGAGTGCCACTCCTCACTCTTGTTGGTCATCTCCTCCCTAAGGATCTAATATGGGCAATAGAGATAATTATGGTAGAGGTTGGAGGCACCCTTTGTAAGATAAGTTCTCGTGACTGGTGTTGATCATTTTTCCTTCTAGATAAGATTCTAAGCAACATAATGATACTTAAATTAATTAGCAGAATGATGATTGTGACCCTATCTTGGTTGATGAAGACCTCTTGACTCAGGGGCATGGGGGGAAACCTTCAGGATCCTTCACCTCCTCCACCTTCATCTATTTCCATACTCATTTTTATTATTTAATGGACTTTTTGTTGTTTTTACTTTTATCTTTATCTCTTTTTATTAATGTTTACTTGAGTTAGTTTAGTTATGGTTTGTGTTGGGTGAATATTTTGTCACCAGCTAATTGATGGGAAAAATAGGTCTCTTCAACCACAGCATAGGGAGATCATTTGGCCAGATGTGTAGGTTTACCACATCAAAAGGGGGAAAATATCTCCTCTCATCAAGGGGAGGTTCCCTATAAATATGAGGAGTTATATACTATATTTATATGTAGAAAATAACACTCAGGGGTAGGACAACACCATCCATCTCTCTTTTTTTAGAGATGATGTTCACAAACAAAGGAGAAATCCAGGTGAGAGCACTAAAGGCACTTCTCTTCTTTAAGAAGTGGTCTTGTAACAAACATCAGGAGTTATTTCTAATAGGTAACAAGTAACTATTAATAGGGGGTGTAGTAACTAGCATAAAAAAGTGTAGCACAAAGTCTACACCTCAACTGCCCAAGAGTGAAATACGAAAGATAATGGGGGCACAAAGTCATCCCAAGATCCTTTACATAGAAATAAACTAAAACATACACACACAAAAGACAAATGTGGTAGCACAAAGTCTCTCTAGATTTGGCTTCAAGACACCTTCCTAATTACTTCCACTAGTCCTAATTATTTCATTAAAATGAACAAGAACGCATTTAGGAAATAGACATAAGAATAGTCTCCTAAATGACACAAGCTATAACAGCACAAAGTCTAAAAGTAACCTACTTTCTCATTCAATAGAGAAATATGATTAACAATCTAAGCTCAAAGTCTCAGTAATCATCTTTCAGTTTTGGCAAAGTTTCACTTCTATAACCAAAAAGATCCCCCTCTTCATAAAATAAGAGGTTACAATATATAGCAGCCCTAAAAGGCTTGGCACGTTGTTTCATGGAATGGTCCATGATGCATTCAATGCCTTGAATGTATTTTCAATTTTGTCAGGGGGCCATGCTAGAACAGGGCACTTACCTTAACTGTGGCATGTTAATTCATCTCAAATATCTTCTCTTTTGCATGGGTTGTCTGGTCTTTCACCAAATATGTACATGGTTGTCCCCTCACTTTTATTTCAAGGGAGAAAAATAGGTTGTGCCTTTAATGTTTGCAAGCTCAAATATCTACTTGGTGGATTATTCCACCTACTGGAAATAACTTCTATGCAAATATTTTTGGTCTTTCCCTCTTTCTTGTTACAATTTGAGCTCCCAAGCTATCTTTTCCCCTTTCTGTTGGCTTTTTTGGCTCCTTCTTCAACTGGTCATTGAGTTTGTTTTCAAGTTCAGCGTCATATTTGAAAATCAATAGATATTTCATTACCCTAAATTTGACGTCCATGGGGATGTCATTGGTTTATTGTTTCAATGGTTTGGGTGGCCTCTTCAGTTCCTTGGTTCCATCACTTCTCTGATTCATTCACTTTCCTGGTTCATTCACTTTCCTTTGCTCAGAGCTTTCTTTGAACTATTGAACCCATTGAACCTTTGAACCATTTTGGCTCAAGGTTCAATGGCTCATCTTCTTTCATAGAAGCCTTTGTTTTCTATAAGTCTCTCGAGCTTTGAAAGAGTCTGTAGAAATAAGCCTACAGAGTCCGTAGAAACAAACCTATGGAGTTCATAGAAACAAACCTATAGAGTCCATAGAAATTAGCTTACGGTGTCTACAGAGATTAGCCTGTAGAGTCTATAGAAATCAGCCTGTGGAGTCTGTAGAAACTAGCCTATAGAGTCCATATAAATTAGCCTGTAAAGTTCATAGAAATTAGCCTACAGAGTCCATAGAAATCAGCTTGCAAAGTCCGTAGAGATCAGCCTACAGAGTCTGTAGAGATCAGCCTGCAGAGTTTGTAGAAATCAGCCCTTCAGCTTTATATCTTTGGAACCTTCTAAAGGAAAGGTGTCCCTTCAGGCCTTGAGAAATGTCCATTTTTTGGTCGCTAAGAGCCCCCCTGCAAGGGTACATGCCCTTTGGGATCTTTTAGGTGGCCTTCTTCTTCAATTCCTTCAGACAAAATGTTTGAAGGAATTCCTTCAGACATTTTGTCTAAAGGAAACCTTTCCTTTGCCTTAGCCACTTTTCATCGGGCCTTTGATCATTACTTCAGACAAAATGTCTGAAGGAATTCCTTTAGACATTTTTTTGAAGGATTTGTCTTGTAAAATTTCACCAAGGAAAATCTTTCTGAAGGATATCTTTTTGTTCCCTTTTGTTCACTACCCTCCGCAAGGGCACTTGGCCTTTGGTTCACTACCCTCTGCAAGGGCACTTGACCTTTGGGCTTTGGGGGACTCCTTTGAGTCATTCAAGACTAATTGAACCAACTTTGGTTTAATGGTTCAATGGTTCAATACTATGTTCCACTCATTCAATTGACCACCTGAACCAACTGCTTTGAACCAATCTCATTGAACATTTGAACCTTTAAACCCATTAAACCTTTTTTTTTTTAAGGTTCAACGGTTCAACAGTTCAATCTTTCTTCTTTTCGTTAAGTATTTTGAAGCTATTGAACTTGTCGAAGCAGATGAACTTTGAACTTTTGCCGAAGCGCTTACCTCTTTAAGCTTGTCGATGCCTTTGAACCTTTGAACCCATTGAACCTATTTTGGTTCAAGGTTCAATGATTCAATGGTTCATTCCTTTATTTGAAGCTTATTTATGGACCTTTTGGTTAAACTTTGACATTGAACCAACCTTGGAATTGCCTAAGTGTGGGGAACTTGTTTCTTTGAGAGAGAGCTCACCTGTTGAAGTCATTGATCTTGTTGAACCTACTAGTCCCTTAACTGAAATAGCTTGAATAATGAAGAATTTGAATGCTTAAAATAATTTTTGAGAAGGGAAGAGAGAATTTTGACCTGTAGGACCAAAATAGTTCATATGTTATCCCAAAGATAAGTGACAGATTTTGGGAACAATAGCTGGCTCTAGTTGGGGAACTTCCTTTAGCTGAAATTTTAGAACAGCTGAGGGGAGTAGAAACTAGAATCTCTAGTGCCTTCAAGTATGCCATTGGGCTACTAAGTCATGCTATCAAAAAAAAAGGTTCCAAAAATGAAAATGAAAATCACAAAATAGAACTAAAGACTATACAAATATACATGTGTACAGATGATCTTATCTGATACTTCAAGAGTTGAAGTGCTTTAGATGCTACCCATTGTGAGGCAAAGAAAAGGGCGTGCCATCTTGATACTTCAATAAGAAACTATATTCACCATTGAGCTGATGGATAGTCAATGGGCCTCTCCATAGGGAATCAAATTTCCCATGCATTCCCTTTGGTTCTCTTCTCTTGTCCCATAATAGGACTTGGTCTCCAATCTAGAACTCACATTTTTTTGCTTTCTGGTCGAAGAACTTCTTCACCAGACTTTGATGCATAGCAATTCAGTCCACCACCATAGTTTGCTGCTCATCTAGCTCAGTCAAGCACATGATCCTTTTGTCAATGGAGCTTTTATATGTGTAATCTTCGACAGATTTTGCCAATTTTAGTGCTGGCAATTCTAGGGTGATTGGTATCTTTGCATTAAGACCATACAAAAGTTGGAAAGGTGACATACCTATCGCCCTTTTGTGTGTAATTTTGTCTACCCATAAAGCATCAACCAATGCTTTATGCCATGTTCATTGGTTGTCATCCACCAGCTTCTTGATGATGGTCACCAGATTCTTGTTGTTTGATTTAGCTTAACCATTTCCTTGCAGGAAATAATCAGAAGAGTGGGAGAGGGTAATCCCATAGTAAAAATAGAATTGAATAATCTCTTGGGAAGAAAAACAAGTTGCATTATCCGTCACAATCTTGGTTAGGAACCCAAACTTGGAAATGATGTTTTTCTTTAAGAAATCGCATACCACTTCTGAAGTAGCATGCTTGGTTGGAATTGATTCCACCCATTTGGTGAATTAATCTATAGTTGTGAGGACATAATCATGTCCAGCACTTGAAGATGGATTTATAACACCAATAAAATTTATTCTCCATTGCTGAAATGGCTCTTCTATCACCATTGGCTTAAGAGGCAAAGCAACTAACTTAGGTCTTCCAACGAACTGTTGGCATAGTTCACATCTTCGTACCTATTTGTATGCATCCTGAAATAGAGTAGGCCAGTAATACCTAGCTCATAGAATATTATAGGTAGTTACAGGAGCAAAAAAATATCCTCCACAGGCTAGATTATTGAAGGACTTCAAAATTTGGTTCTACTATTTTTTATCCACGCAGCGAAGGAACACTCCATCAAGGCTCCTCTTATACAAGCCAGTGTCCCATAGGACAAAATTAGGAGCTTTCAATTTAACAATCCTCCTTTCTTTACGAGGCAGGTGAGCAGGACACTCACCATAGGTAAGGAAATGATCAATATTTGGATACCACTCATTTGTGGTGGATACAAAGAGGACTATTGGTGTGTCTTCCACTTCTATTTATTCATGCCCTATTACTTCTAGTTTGTTATCAAAAATTAGTTGGCAGATACCCTTCTTCACACCAGCTTCGTTAGTTTGATGACAAGATCAAACTCCTAGATTTTAAAAATCTAATTGCCTCTTTTTTTTCCAAACTCCCACTGAGTTAATATGGATTTAATCATGGTATCAAGAACCAGGGCAGTGATGTGGGAATTCAGAATGTAAAAGTAAAAATGCTTCACTGCCTTTACCACTACATAAGCATGATTTTCCATGTTTGAATACTTTAGCTCATGAGCTTTGAGAGGATAGCTCATGAAGGATATGGGAGATTCCACACCTTCTTTGTTCTATTGAACCAGAATTGTTGAAAGTGTGTGCTCAGAGCATAACTATACACTGTAAAATCCTTGGTATAATATAGACAAACCAAAATTGGGGCATGGGCAATAGCTGACTTGATGGCTCAAAATGCCAATTTGCCTTCTTCAGTCTAGTTGAAAGTGGCCTTTCCCTTCATCATGTTTACAATATAGCGAGTCTTCTCTATGAACTCAGGGATGAATCTTTGTAAAAAAATAGTGTTTCTGAAGAAAGAGTGAATTGCAGTCTTACTTGTGGGTAGGGTAAGTTCCTAGATAGATTTGACTCTTTTTGAGTCAATCTTTATGCATTCTCAGGATACAATGTGTCTGAGAAGTTTCCCTTCTGTTACCCCAAAAATAGACTTCTTGGGATTTAGAGAAATGGCATTCTATCAACATCATTCTAGAACTTATTATAAATGGCGTATATGATCAGGGCGATGCTTAGAAAAGATGGTCAAATCATCAAGGTATACCATAATGAACTTACCCATTTCATATTTGAAATTAAGGTGCATGGCTCTTTAGAAGGTGGCACTAGCATTTATTAGGCCAAATGGCATTCTTTGATATGCAAAGGTGCCCCAAGGCATGGTGAAGGTAGTCTTATGTTAGTCTGCTTCACCAACTTCTAATTGATTGTACACCAAGAAGCCATTTAGCATTGATAACATCTCTGAACCAATCACTATCTGAAGAACTTGATCCATGATGGGCAGAGGATAGTTATCCTTTAAGGATTATTGATTCAAAATTTTTAAGTCCACACAGAGGTGAATTTCACCATTCTTTTTTCTCATAGGTACTATGTTTGCAATCTATGTGGAATGATGGATTGGGAAGATTATCCTAGCATTCAACATTTTTTTTATTTTAGATAGAATAGTACTTGATATTTTCATATTGTAATATCTATATTTTTGCTTGTAAGACACCGAATCACCCTTGAGAGGAATTTCATGGAAAATTTATTCAGGCCTGAGCGACTTCAGATCATCATAGGAGTATGCCAAAACATCCATGTAGTGGTGAAGCAAATCAA
This sequence comes from Torreya grandis, assembly GCA_037957365.1. Classification (NCBI taxonomy): domain Eukaryota; kingdom Viridiplantae; phylum Streptophyta; class Pinopsida; order Cupressales; family Taxaceae; genus Torreya; species Torreya grandis. Next base: position 1,555,473 of record JARHVA010002669.1, read on the forward strand.
CAAATTTGAGTCTCTCCTCTGGAGTGCATCACTTCCCAATGTTCACCATCTTGGAATTTTCCTTGGTACCCAAATTTATTTGATCAAACTCCTGGGAAGAGCTTGAATCCATTTGTTGCTATTTGATGAACCTGTCGTACTTGTCAAACAACTTCTCAAGGGAAACTAGGCCTTTTGAGTTTTTATTCCCTTTAAGTTGCAAGAATTCCTCACCTGCATTTGAACTTGATTCAGGGGCTGGTTCAAGCTTTTGAGGCTCACTGCCTTCGAAGTGAAGCCGTTCAAAGCTGTCTTTTTATTCTAGGAAGGCAATGATTTGGTTGTCACCATTGAACACTTCCTAATGATTGGAATTTTCAAGCACACTTGGTCAAAAGACTAGTTTGATAATGTACTTGTCTCATTTAAAATTTGAGTGAGGAACCAAATGAGTTGTTAAAATAGCCAAAGCATTAGCTCGATCATTGAATTCCCTGGGCACTACAGAGATGCTAAAAGCATCAAAACTTTCAATTTGATCCCAAACCAGATTGTGGTAGTGGTACAATCTCTCATTTTTGGTTTGGTATAGGTTCCTCACCTGACCACTAGCTCAGCATCTCCTTTAGTGTGAAGGAGTTTGATGCCCCTATCTTTAGCAGCCTTTAATCCAAGCAGTAGAGATTTGTACTCAGCAGTGTTGTTGGTGTTGTTGAACTACAACTTGTATGAAGAAAAAATATCTCCTTGAGGAGATATCAACACAATCCCAGCTCCTAAACTGGTAGAGGAATAACTGCCATCAAATTCTAGTATCCATACATCATCAAAATCTGACCTTATCTTAGATTTTTCTTCATTTGGAGGAGAGGATTCCTTTGGGCTTGCACTGTGCTCTCTCATGTCTTCTACTATTTTATCGAAACCAATTTTTAGATTATCATTTTTAGAAGTTTCATCAGCTAAGACAGGAGAATCCTCTATAGTCATGAAGTAATTACCCATGCCTGAAGACTCAAACAAAATTTGAGCTTCAGGCAGTGATATTTGAGTGACCACATATTTTGCTTCCTTCTTAAGGAGCAGCCTCTACATGACACCTTTAACCAAGATATTTGCTTCAGATAGGTCCATACTCAACTCACTACCAACATCCTTGCAGAAACTTTACCTAAAAAGGATGTTATATGAGACTGAGATGTTAGCCACCAGGACCGTCATCTTGATTCTCTTGTCTGGGAATACTACAAACACAAATTGGGCATCCTTGATTTGTCCCAGCAGTGGCACTTGTTTGTTCTCCATGGAGAAACATCTCCCAAATGTCTTGATCAGTATGAGTCTACGAGATTTTGCCACTTTGGCAAGCATGACATTGTCTGACACACCTGAGTCTATGATGCAATTATTTAGCTAGTGTCCATTTATCAATAGGGAGACATAAAATGGTTCAGTCCTTCTGGGAGTAGCAGGAGGAGCAATGACAAGGTTATTTGGGGTGGACGTGGGAGTCACCTTTGGAGCAACAAGTCCTATGGGGATGGTTTTATTCCTTACACACTAAAACAACTTATCCAACTGATTGGGGTTGGATTGCAGGAATTCAAATTTAGACATTTAAATTTTAGTTTTCTTGACATGGTCAACTATGTCAAATGTTTGAAATGAATTAGGAACAAGGAAAGGTAGGTCATCCTTTTAGTTTTTAGGGGGGAACTAATCTATGAATTTGAAGTTGAAGGTGAAGGCATGTTTGAGGTACTTACTTTTTTAGCAATCACTGGGTCCTTTGGCTGGAAAGTCAGAGAAGTTCCTCATTTGAAAATTAAAACTGCAAGCTGAGCTTGCTCCTCTATTTTTTCTTTACCAGCTTGTTGGGCTACTGATTATTAGACCGGGTGAACGCAACATATGATCCCTCAACTACTTTACCTTCACTTCTAGGTTCATCTTGGTAATTCAGGAAACTAATGTTAGAGTTGCTAGCTAATTCTTCTTCTCCCTCTGTGAAGAAATTAGCATCATCTTCAAGGTTCAACTTAGGTTGGAAGGAGAAATCTGATTCTACTTCAAGATATTCAACTACTGAGTTGGCTGGAGCTACTTCAATAGCAAGTTTCCCCTAAGAGGGAAGAAGATGATTTGGTTGCCCTTGATTTCTGGTAGCATTTCCTTGGTATGACTGATTGGGGAATGTCCTCCTTGGTATATCTTTGTACAAAGGGGTAGATGACATCCCTTACACCATTTGCTTTCTAAGAGCTAGCAACGTGTTTTCCAACTTCTACACCATTGGATCAGTGGTGCCTGTAGGTGAGTATTCAAAAGATGAAGAAGATTTACCTCTGTTATGATCTCTCCTTATCTTTCATGCCAAGATAAGGTCATCTTCCACCTTTGTGGCCAAATCTTGAGCAGTAGCAAGGTCTATGTGGCCAGTACGTCTCAGCAAAAAACTCACTTCAGGCAACTGTGAGTTGATGAAGAAATATTTAAGGTTCTTAGGTGTTGGCTGAGCAATGGTAGGAATCATGTTCCTTAGCTTGTCAAATTTAGCAATGAAGTCCCTCATAGGTTCATGAGGTTCTTTCTTCATCTTTGTGAGCTGGGCTAGCAGGGCATACACATCTTCTGTAGGCTTGAACCTTGCTTCAAATTTAGCTTTGAGAGTGTTTCAGTCAATCACAGTCTGGGCCTACAGATGATAGAACCAATCTGTAGCAACACCTTGAAATGTTTCCACAAATAGCCTGACTGTTACATCCTCATACTCCACGCCTATCACACCACAAGCTATGCTGAAAGCTACAATGTGTTCATCAGGATGAAATCTCCCATCACCAAAGAATTTGGAAAAATTCTTCCTTGAACTATGTGGTAGCTCATGTAGAGGTGGAGTTAAATTGAGTGGGCCAAAAGAGTTGCCCCAGGGGCCTTGAACTACCATGATTTGATTATGGAAAGTAGGGATAAAAAATCTGGGTGGAGTATGTATAGGCAAAGCTCTACTAACAGTAGAAAAAGAAGCTCTGCCTTGTATTGGTGACCTGGTATTGGTAGGAAGAAGACTCCTACTTCATTGAACTTGAAGTTGTGGAGGAAAAAAAATTGAAATTAACCTGATGCACCAACTCAAAAATAGGGTCAACAACACCTTAGGTTCTCTGGCTTCTAGTCTAGTGTGTAGTTGCCAGATTGTAGAATAAAAATGGAAAAGAACTAGCCCTGCTTCAGCTTGAAGCTTGAGGCTTCAAATTGCTTGTTCTTCCCTAGCAGAGTCACCAAAAAACTGTTGGTGAATATTTTGTCACCAACTAACTGATGGGCAAAATAAGTCTCTTTAACCACAGCATAGGGAGATCGATCGGCTAGATGTGCAGGTTCACCACATCAAAAGGGGACAAATCTCTCCTCTCATCAAGGGGAGGTTCCCTATAAATATGAGGAGCTATATACTATATTTATATGCAAAAAATAACACTCAGGGGTAGGACAACACCATCCATCTATCATTTTTTAGAGATGATGTTCACAAAGGAGAAATCTAGGTGAAATCACTGAAGGCACTTCTCTTCTTTCAGAAGTGGTCTTGCAGCAAACAGTAGGAGTTCTTTCTGATAGGTAACAAGTAACTATTAAAAGTGGGTGTAGTAACCAGCAGAAAAAGGTGTAGCAAAAAGTCTGCACCTCAACTGCCTAAGAGTGAAATACGAAGGATAATGGGAGCATAAATTCATCCCAAGATCCTTTACATAGAAATAAACTAAAACATACACACACAAAAGAAAATTGTGGTGGTGCAAAGTCTCTCCACATTTGGCTTCAGGACACCTTCCTGATTACTTCCACTAGTCTTGCTTATTTCATTAAAATGGACAAGAATGCATTCAAAAAATAGACATAAGAACAATCTCCTAAATGACACAAGCTACAACAGTACAAAGTCTGAAAGTAACCTGCTTTCTCATTCAAATAGAGAAATATGATTAACAATATGAGCTCAAAGTCTCAATAATCACCTTTCAATTTTGGTAGAGTTTCACTTTTATAACAAAAAAGATCTCCCTCTTCATAAAATAAGAGGTTACAATATATAGCAGCCCTAAACGGCTTGGTACGTTATTTCATGGAATGGCCCATGCTACATTTAATGCCTTGAATGCATTTTTAGTTTTGTCAGGGGGCCATGCTGGAACAGGGCACCTGCCTTAACTGTAGCATGTCAATTCATCTCAAATATCTTCTCTTCTGCATGGGTTGTCTGGTCTTTCACCAAATATGTACATGGTTATCCCCTCGCTTTTATTCCAAGGGAGAAAAATAGGCTGCACCTTTAATGTTTGCAAGCTCAAATATCTACTTGGTGGATTGTTCCACCTACTAGAAATAACTCCTACATAGATATTTCTGGTCTTTCCCTCTTTCTTGTTTCAATTTGAGCTCTCGGGCTATGTTTTCCCCTTTCTACTGGCTTTTTCGGCTCCTTCTTCAACTGGTCACTGAGTTTATTTTCAGGTTTCGTGCCATATTTGAAAATCAATAGATATTTCATTACCTTGAATTTGACATCTATGGGGACATCATTGGTTCACCATTTCAATGGTTTAGGTGGCCTCTTCGATTCCTTGGTTCCATCACTTCTCTGATTCATTCACTTTCCTGGTTCATTCACTTTCCTTTGCTCAGAGCTTTCTTTGAACCGTTAAACCCGTTGAACCTTTGGACCATTTTGGTTCAAGGTTCAACAGCTCATCTTCTTTCTTAGAAGCCTTTGTTTTCTCTAAGTCTCTTGAGCTTTGAAAGAGTCCATAGAAACAAGCCTACAGAGTCCGTAGAAACAAACCTGTGGAGTCTGCAGAAATCAGCTTGTAGAGTCTGTAGAGATCAGCCTACAGAGTCCATAGAAATCAGCCTATGGAGTTTGTAGAAACCAGCTTGTAGAGTCTGTAGAAATCAGCCTGCAGAGTCCGTAGAGATCACCCTATAGAGTTCGTAGAGATCAGCCTGCAGAGTTCATAGAGATCAACCTACATATTCCATAGAAACAACCCTTCAGCTTTATATCTTTGGAACCTTCCGAAGGGAAGGTGTCCCTTCGAGCCTTGAGAAAGGTCGATTTCCTAGTCGTTAAGAACCCCCTGCAAGGGTACCTGCCCTTCGGGGTCCTTCGAGCAGCCTTCTTCTTCAATTCCTTCAGACAAAATGTCTAAAGAAATTCCTTTAGACATTTTATCCTAAGGAAACCTTTCCTTTGCCTTAACCAATTTTCGTTAGGCCTTTGATCATTCCTTTGAACAAAATGTCCAAAGGAATTCTTTCGAACATTTTGTCCGAAGGATTTGCCTTGTAAAATTTTGCTGTGGAAATTTTTTTCGAAAGATATCTTTTTGTTCCCTTTTGTTCACTGCCTTCCGCAAGGGCACTTGGCCTTTGGTTCACTGCCCTTCGTAAGGGCACTTGGTGTTTGGTTCACTACCCTTTGCAAGGGCACTTGCCCTTTGGGCTTTAGGGGACTCCTTTGAACTGTTCGATTGAACCGACCGATTGAACCAACTTTGGTTCAACGGTTCAATGGTTTAATACTTTGTTTCGCTCATTCAATTGACCGCTTGAACCAACTGCTTTGAACCAATCTCATTGAACCTTTGAACCCGTTGAACCTTTTTTTGGTTCAAGGTTCAACGGTTCAACGGTTTAATCTTTCTTCTTTTCGTTAAGTCTTTTGAAGCCATTGAACTTGCCGAAGTGGTTGAACTTTGAACTTTTGTCGAAACGCTTACCTCTTTAAGCTTGTTGATGCCATTGAACCTTTGAACTCGTTGAACCTATGAACCCGTTGAACCTATTTTGGTTCAAGGTTCAATGGTTCAACGGTTCATTCCTTTGTTTGAAGTTTGCCGATGGACCTTTTGGTTGAACCTCGGCATTGAACCAACCTTGGAATTGCCTAAGTGTGGGGAACTTGTTTCTTTGAGAGAGCTCGTCTGTTCAATTCGTTGAACCTATTAAACTTGCTAGTCCCTTAACTGAAAAAGCTAGAATAATGAAGAATTTGAATGCTCAGAACAATTTTTGAGAAGGGAAGAGAGAATTTTGGCTTGTAAGACCAACATAGTTCATATGTTGTCCCAAATATGAGTGACAAATTTTGGGAACAACAATTTGTTTGACTATTTGATGGCCTTTTATGGACTGTGTTTTTCCCAAAGCTTCTTTAGTTCGATCTTATTATTTTGGGGCGTGACTTTTCTAACCTTTTTTTTGGTATGATTAGTAATGTATTATATCTTATTATATTAATGAAAATGTGATTTTCAACAACAACAACAACAACAACAACAACAATAATAATAATAAATGATGTATGAATTATACATGTTGGTAAAAGTGATTTAATTATGGAAAAATAATTTATTAATATCTACATTTATAATTTATAACTAATTAGTAATATCACTTTTTTTAGTTTTTAATGAAAAACAATCTTAGAAAAACAAAGGTTTTATTTTATAGATAAATCTTGTAATTGCAAAATATAATGAATAATCACCTATTATTAGTCTTTGTCAAGGTAAGTGATTATATGAAGTACTTTTCAATTAGTTCATATTTATTCAATCAATAATTTTTTTTAAATACATATTATTATTATTATTATTATTATTATTATTATTATTATTATTATTATTAAGATAAAGATATATATATTTAAAAATAGATTATATAATTATATACACAAATCTAAAATGCTTTAAAATATTTTCCAAAAACAATCTTAGAAAAACAAAGGTTTTCTTTTATAGATAAATCTTGTAATTGCAAAATATAATGAATAATCACCTATTATTAGTCTTTGTCAAGGTAAGTGATTATATGAAGTAATTTTCAATTAGTTCATATTTATTCAATCAATAATTTTTTTTTAAATACATATAATTTTAATAATTATAATTTTTTTAAAAATTTATATAATAATAATAATAATAATAATTATTATTATTATTATTATTATTATTATTATTATAATATTTAAAAATAGATTATATAATTATATACACAAATCTAAAATGCTTTAAAATATTTTCCATATCTTGGCCTTAGAAAGGATAGTCCCTAGGGCTTACTATTTGTACGACAGTCCGTGGGGCTTAGTATTTTTAAAACGCATGAATTAATGATCGTGGTCCTTCCAGTTTATAAATAAAAGCATAGACGAACTCAACAAATTCATATAACTTTGATTATATGTAAGTGCAACCAGTTAACTTGTTTGACACGTGCACCATTGAATAAACAAATAACTAAAAGTTATATTATTAAATAGCCTCAAATAACTAAAAGTTATAAAAACATAGTTGGATATTAAGAGTTTTAAATTACTTTTTATACATTTTATTACTTTTTTTAAAAACATGAGTTTCATTATTACAATTAGTTATTTCTTATTTTATTACTTGTTATATAGTTTATTAAATTTTCTCATAAATTTCATTTTAATAATTGATTATTTTTTATTTTATTGTTTGTATCAGATTTTATTTGACAAGTAATATGTGCTAAATTAAATATAGATAATTAATTTTATCTATTCATTATACGTAATAAAAATAAAATATTATATGATATATCATTTTATTGGTTATTGAATCGAGTTTATATTTATTGGATTTAGTTATTAGTCCTAAAGATAACTAAAGCATTTAATTTAATTTAATTCTTGATTAAAGTTTGGTTTTTCTATTTATAAAAATTGGTTGTTAGTTATGTATTAAAAGATATTTAATTTTTAAGCACTGAACATGTGCATTTGTTAATAATAATTATGAAAAAGGCTATTTTCCAATGTTTTTATTGGTTAGAATCACATCATGTTATTAAGGGACGGGACATTGTTCACGTGGTAAACTCGACTTCCAAGATTGCATCCCTGTCAATTCTTGTCTACCACGCGGTCCTAAGTGTTCATTTTTTTAAAAATTATTATGCACTCACGTTGATGCAATCAATTATGTTCTTGATTTTTGCATGTAGCCTTTAGGGGATTTGAAGGTTTAAAATAGGGTCATTGTATGTTTATTTTTGTAACGTTGCGAAAAATGGTGTTAATTATATGTATGAACCTTCAACGCATCCTCACGCGATTTCAAATCAAAGCAATGTACTAGGTACTATAAGTCTTATGGCATTGTTTAGCTTTGGGATTTTTCTGTGTGCTTTGTGAAGAATGATATCCTTTAGAAGTTATTGATTTTATCACATGTGGCACTTTTGAAAAGCTCCATATGATGAGCTCTGCTCATAGTCACTCAGCCTGAGCTATCCTTTCCCAACGCCTTAGCACCGCTTGTCATCCTAGCTCTTCCTCAGTGCACTTGGAACATTGCCCCAAACCTAGCAGACCTCCAAACTCCCTCTGAACTCGTTGGTTTTTCACCGTTTTACCATACAGCCTAGCCATCTCCCTTCTTGTTCCTTCCCCCAACCTGAGATCTCACTCTCTTCCTTTTCACCACAAGCTTGCCTTGAAGGTTTTAAGAGAGGAGCAGAGGAGATAAATACAAACTTAATGCTTTAAAAATAGAGGATTTAATTTGCACAAACAAAACAAAGCATAGACATAACAACCCATAAAATTCAGAGCAAGAGAAAAAGAATAGCTACAACTGTTTATGAAACCAGACCTGTACATAAATTAGCTTCAGCTATATGAATATATTCATCAACAATAGATAGCAGCTACAACTACGCATAAAATTGTATATTACTGAATAATCCTCTATTCTAGAATTTCTACACCTTTCATTATGTTCCAAGCTTGAGTTGGACTATTCTCTCTCTTTCTAATGTGGTGCAATCGAAAAAAAATTACTCCTCTCTTCTCTTGTTGGGCTGTGATGGGCTCAAGATAAAAGTTAAAAGTAGAAAATTAATATGTAGCTACAGCTCACACAAGTTAACATAAAAACAATCGAAAGGACATTAATGCAAGTCCTCTTAGATGACGATACGTAACTAGAGAAGACAAACAAAATATTTGGCCAATAAATGCCCAATTGTGAGTAATTATAGTTTTAATAATACTCCCCCTTAATTATGGATTGTTGGGGATCATAGAAAATTTGCATCAAACTTATCCATAGCTGTATACATTTGGATGATAAAAAATTCCTAAATAGCTCTGTAAATACTGAAATATCTCCTTTGCCAACGATTTTGTAAATATGTTAGCAAATTGATCTTCAGACCTACAAAAATCTAGGCAAATTTATTTGTTGTTGACAAGCTATCTAATAAAATGATACCTAGTATAAATATGCTTAGTTCTATTATGAAAAATATGATTTTTGGACAACACAATCACTAAGTTGTTATCACAAAATATTGTAGTGGCTTATTTTTTATCATGCATTAAGTCTTTTAACATCTTTCACATCCAAACAACTTGACAAGCTGCACTAGTGGTTGCCACATACTCAACTTCAGCTGAAGAAAGAGTCATAATGGGTTGTTTCTTTGAAGCCCATGACACAACACCTCTACCAAAGTGAAAAGCATACCCAAAAGTGATTTTTCAATCATCTATGCTACCCCCAAAATCACTATCCATGTAGCCAACAAGACTAAAATCAATTGAAGTAGAATACAATATGACAAAGTTCTTTGTACTACTCACATACCTCAGTACTCTCTTATCGGCCTGCCAATGAGAGTCTTTTAAAGACTCCATAAACCCTAAACATAGGATTAAACCATACATAATATCAAGTCTTATGGCCATTAAATACATAAGGCTTCCAACCAGTCTCTTGAACAATGCAGGATCCACACATGGTCCATCATCCTCCTTGCTTAGCTTCAATCGCATCAGGACCGGTGTTGGGGTTGCCTTGCACTTTACCATATTGAATCTCTTCAAGATTTCATTTGATTATTTGGATTGAGAAATAAATATACCAACATTGGATTGATGGACTTCAATTCCCAAAAATATCTCATAAGCTCCAAGTCAGTCATTTCAAATTCACTCTTCATTGTTATTTTGAAAGCATATATACTAAGATCACTGGTAAAGATTAGATCATCTACATACAAGCAAAACATTAAAATGTTACATTTCTTGTTTACTTTGATGTACAAGTTTGGCTCACAACCGCTTCTTTGGAATCTATTTTGAATGAGATATGAGTCAATGCGGTTGTACCAAGCTCTAGGAGCTTGATTTAATCCATAAAGTGCCTTCTTCAACCGATATACCTTATTTTCATGACTTGATATCTCATATCCTTGTGGTTGTTCCACATACACTTCTTCCTCTAGATAACCATTTAGAAATTTTGACTTCACATCCATTTGGTACACATGCCACTTGTTGTGAGCAAGAATAGCCAATACGGTCTTAACTGTGTCCAACTATGTAATAGGAATAAATGTTTCATTGAAATCTATTCTAGGCTATTGTATGAAGCCCCTTGCAACTATCCTTGCTCTATGCTTTTGCACTTTTCCATCAACATCTTGTTTAGTCTTATAAATTCATTTTACACTTATTACATCCTTGCCTTCAGGCAACTCAACCAACTCCCATGTTTTGATCTTCTCTATGGACTCAATTTGTTCATCCATGGCTTGTGCCCATGTATCATCACTCACAACCTCTTCAAATGTTAAAGGATCATCTACATGAGAAAATAAAGTAAAAATTGAAAATGAATTTATTGTATCAACATTATATAACTCACTTAAACTCCTTGTTTTTGTGGTAAAATGCTTGCTAGAGTTAGATCCAAAGATGTAGAACTACTTAGAGTGCTAGTTAGAGTTGCTCTAAGGATGCTAGCTATTGTAGATGCTATTGTGGTTTCCTGTGGAGTTTTTTGTACTCTTGGTGTGGGTAGCAACCTTGAAGATCTCCTTGCCGTGAATGGAGGTGTAGCTTGAGCTACAACTTTTGGTGTTATCCTGAGAGTGGAAGGAGTTGCTATTTGATTTGTACTTGATGATGGAAACCCTTTATCTACCATATCATCATGAGGAACAATAGATGTAATGTTTATAGTCCTCTCTACACTTGCATCCCATGCTTCATCCTCCACAAACTAAACATCATCACTAATTATGACCTTCCTATTGATATGATTAAATAACTTATATGCCTTTGTATCCTCTGAATAACCAATAAATATACATTTTTATCCTTTATTATCTAACTTCTTCCTCAACTCATCTGGAATATGTGCATATGCAACACAGCCAAATACCTTAAAATGAGAAACACTATGTTTCATACATGTCCAAGTCTCTTGAAGGACTTTGTTCTTCACACTCTTTATTGGGCACCTATTCATGATATAAATAATAGTTTCCACTACCTCAACCTAATATTCATTAGGTAAATGTTGCATTGCCCACATACTATGTGTCATCTCCATAATGGTTCAGTTCTTCCTCTCTACCACATCATTTTGTTGAGGTGTATAATGGGTTATAAATTGCTTGTGTATTCTATGTAATCTACAGAAATTGAGAAAATCATTTGAAATATATTCACCACCTCTATCCATCCTCAAAACCTTGATGTAGTATCCATTTTTCTTCTCCACAAGTGCCTTGAATTATTGAAAATAAATAAACGCATCAGACTTGTGTTTTAAAAAGTAAACCCAAGTTTTCCTTGTAAAATCATCAATAAAAGCAAGAAAAATAGTGCATCCTCCTATAGACGGTGTTTGTATTTTTCCACAAATATCCAAATGAACAACCTCAAGTGGTGCTCTTGTTCTTATTAATTTTCTAACTAGGAAAGACTCTCTATGTTGTTTGGCCAAGATACAACCTTCACAAACTCTTTCTAGTTTCTCATTTAATGGAAAACTTTTCACCATGTTCTTCATATGTAGTAGCTTAATACCTTCAAAATTCAAATGCCTAAATCTGAGATGCCACAACTAAGATTCATCCTTTATAACTAACTGAAATGTTGTTTGAATTTCTCCACCACTACCTTTTGCTTCTTTGAGGCTAAATTGGCTTGCTCTGAAATTTATTAAATCTGTAGAATTCATTTCAGCTCTTGATTTTGTATTTTCTACCTTAAAGGTAGTTGCAGAATGTACATTATTTATCTTATGAAAAACTTAAGATTTTTTTTGTTGTGGCATAAAAACACTATTCATGTTATCACTATTCACTAATGATGTGATAGACGCTATTCATCTTGGTGAGGTGCCATGTGGGGCATAGTCATCCACTAAGGCAAATGGGACATCAAATTTTGGGTTGATATGGATCGATATGGGATGAATTTTTAGTGGGTATCCATAATTATGAATTGATCTCTTGTCAAAAAAGATATTCTTTACCTTTTTTGACTCTTGTGCAAGTGGGAAACCAAAAGCACTATTCTAAATTTATCACCCTTGTGAAGTGGGGAAAATTTCTATGTGGGGACTTGATTTTGATTGCCATTATGAGAGTGGGTCAAAATTCTATTTGGGGAGAAGTCAAAAAGATAATCCAAAACTTTTGGAAACACATGCAAAGTGGAAGACAAAAACAACTTTCTTGATTGACTACCCAAGTGGAGTGGGAGACAAATTTGAGTGGCACATGTTGGAGGGGTCCAAACTAAAGTGGAACACATGGTGGAATACCTTTTCTTATTAATGAATAGTCCCTCCAAGTGGAGAAGGTAGAATTTGGTGGCTTTCCTTATTCTTCTTCATTATAAATTCTATAAATTGATTAATCTCTTTTGTATTTGGTAGGCTAGTTTGGGAAGAAAGTTTGTGTGAAAGCTTTGGAAGCCTCTTTGGATTAGGATTCTAACTTTGTAATGTGTTTAAGGGAAGCTTGTGGAAACTTGTAATGAGAGATAAGCTTTGTTGATAAATCTTTTGTAATTATGAGGAGATTAATGAGGATTTATTGCATATGTGGTTGAATTCATGATTTAAATTTGTGAGAAAGAGTGATCTATGGTTTGAGACCACATTAAGTGGTATCAAGGCAAGTTCTTATTCCTTGGGAGAGATTGTGAAGAGAATTTGAGAGAGCAAATTCGAATCTTTCTAGAAGGAGGAGATGCTAGAGTGCATCCTTGTTTATTTGTTTTGTAGGTATGAAGATGGAGAAGAAGAAAGAAAAAGAGGACATGGTGAATGTGCTGATGAAGATCCAAGACAAATTGGACATGATGATGGAGCATATGCAAGAGGTAGAGCACTAAATATTTGGCATAGTGATGAAAAAAAGAGTGAAGTGGCCTGCGAAGCTACTGATTGAGAAAAGAACGATGAAAGAGTTGAGACATTCCTTAAGGAGAGAAGAGAAGATGAAAAAGATTTTAATGAAAGGAAATATAAGAGAGGATCTATCATGTCATCAACCCATGTGTGAAGACATCCTCATAAAGGATGATGGAGATGTGGAGTAAGAGATTATGGATTCCCATGAGTGGGAAATTTCAAAAAATTTTGATTGTGAGATGGAGTTTGAGAGTGAAAAAAATTACATCCATGGGGAGTAGCAAGGAGAGAAAGATCGTAACCATGAAGAGTTTCAGAAAGAGGAAAGCATCCAAGAAAAGATGCATGTGAAATAAAATATCATTAAAAAATATTTGAATGTTTCTATGAAGGAAACAATGGAAGATATTTTTGTGCAAGCTAGGGCACATATGGAGGAGATGATGGAATATGTTGTGAAATAAAATGCACATATGGAAGACCCTGATGTTGTATGTGTTGAATATGAATTTCAAGTTTCCTTGGGAGAAACTATGGACATGGTCATTGTGAAAGCGTGTGCACACAATGAGAGTTTGGTGGTGGATGTGCAAGATGGTGCAAATGTAGATGATATTTTTGTACAAATGGATACACATGAGAGTTAGATGAAGAATGATGATGTATCCAAGAGAGAGTATTTTCAAGTGGTTGAAGTATGTGATGTGAAATATGATCCAACAGGTGGTTAAATGGTGGAAGAAGAAATCTAGTTGAGATTTAGGTGGAGGTGGATGGTTCATGTTGGGTTTGAGCTCATATGGAATGATGAGATGTGTAGTAGAGAATTTTGGTGGAGGAGGTTAGTTTGAAGTGGGTGTGATCCTACTAGTGTTTATGGTAGGTTGGATCCCATGTTTACATCCATTGGCATATGGATGATATTTTAGAGGAGGACGGTTTCGAGGCTAGTGTGTAAAAATTAGAAGTGGAGACAAAAAAAGAATATTTTTTGGGTACACGTGGTGTATTGGAAGAGGATGTTGAGATGATTACATTGGATGACCGAAAGGGTGGTTCTACCATTTACCCTCTCTATGTGATCAAGGAATCACATTATCTACCTTGGGCGTATGTTATAAGAGCATCCAAGGGTTCATACAATATTGCATCACCCAAAATTAGAGTGGTGTACTCATGCTATCTTTTGTTTGTGTATTCATGTGTGTGAACCTATAAATATTAGATAAAAATTAGGACAACTCATAGGATTTGAGTTGTTTTTAACCATAAGAGAATGATGTGGAAAAAAAACAATAATCATGTTGTCACTATTCACTAATGACATGGTAGACACTATTCATCCTATTAAGGTGGCATGTGGGGCATAGTTATCCACCAAAGCACATGGGACATCTAATTTTGGGTTGATATGGATGGATATGGGATTAATTTAAAGTGGGGATCCATAATTAAGAATTGATCTCTTGTCAGAAAAGGATATTATTTACCTTTTTTTACCCTTGTGCAAGTGGGAGACCAAGACTCCTATTTCAAAATGGTCACCCATGTGAAGTGGGGAAAATCTCCATATGTGAGCTTGATTTTTATTGTCATTATGAGAGTGGGTCTAAATTCTATTTGGAGACAAGTCAAAAAGATATTACACTACTTTTGGAGGCACATGCAAAGTGGAAGACAAAGACAACTTTATTGATTAACCACCCAAGTGGAGTGAAAGACAAATTTGAGTGGCACATGTTGGAGGGGTCCAAACTAAAGTGGAACACATGGTGGTGCATCTTTTCCTATTGATTAATAGTCCCTCTAAGTGGTGGAGTTTGAATTTGGTGGCTTTCATTATTCTTCTTCATTGTAAATTCTATAAATTAATTTATCTCCTTTGTATTTGGTAGGCTAGTTTGGGAAGAAAGCTTGTGTGAAAAAATTAGGAGCCTCCTTGGCTTGGGATGCCAAATTTATAATGTGTTTAAGGGAAGATTTTAATGAGATATAAGCTTTGTTTTTAAAGCTTTTGTAATTGTGAGGAGATTAATGAAGATTTATTGCATTTTTGATTGAATTCATGAGTTGAATTTATGAGAAAGAGTGAGTTGTGGTATGAGGGAACATCATTTTACCCTTCATATCCAACCTTATCCTCAAGTGAAACATATGGTTGCTAGTCATTTTCACTTTGGCAAGTAACTGGTTCCTTGGAAACCTATCCAAAATCACACACTCATTATTTTCCATGTACACTCTATAGCCTTTTTGTACCAACTGACCAATAATCATTAAGTTATGTTTTAGACCAGCAACATTATGCACATCATGCATAAATTTTTGATCCCCCTTTTTGGTTAGAATATTAATTATACCTTTAACCAAAACAATGACCTTGTTGTTGTTAACAAGTGTGACATCAGTTAGAATTGATTCATTTAATCTAAAAAATAAATCTACATTGCCTATCATGTGATTACTACAACTGGAACCCAAATACCATATGTCACTTGGGATTTCTTGAAAAACATTACACTCAACTGGGGAGTTTGTAAAAATTGCTTTATAAATCCTAGTGCATGCAATAAACATGATGCTTGTGGGAGTGTTACTTGACTGATTTTGACCTTGCTTGTGTTGGTCATAATATTTTTTCTTGCATTATTGAGCATAATTCCCAAAATTCTTATAGTAATGACATTTAATGTGTGATTTTTCAAACCTTTGGCTACTTGGGTGACTAAAATTTCAATTTTGACCTCTACCACCAACATTTGTAGGACTACTGCTATGTCCACCTCTAGGTGAACTTCTCCCTCTACCTTTAGGACTAAATTTCCACATTCCTCTTCCATGGATTATAGATGACTGAGATGAAAATGCATTTTGCAATGAGATGTTTGGCCTATATATTCTATATTCATGATTGATGAGAGAGGCATGAAGCTCATCAATAGTAAACTGACTCAAGTTTTTGGTTTCCTCCAAAGCCAAAACTAGAGGCTCAAATTTAGAATGGAGGCTTCTAAGCACTTTCTCAACAATATTCCTATCCTCTATGACCTCCCCATTTGATTTGATTAATTAGATGAACATCATGGGTAAATAAAAATTCAACCAAATCTGAGTCTCTGATTCATAAATTTTCAAAATCTCTTCTAAGGAGTTGTAATTTAGTAATCTTTACCTTATCCATACCTCATTAAGCAATTTTTAGTTTATCTCATGCATCTTTGGATTTCTTTTCTACTTCTACTCTTGGGAGTATTCTCTCATGCATTGCTTGATGGATGTAGAATAAATCTTTACCATCCTTCTTCCTCTATTCTTTCAAAGAATCTTTCTCAAACTGTGTAAGGGCGTTATATGTTATTTGGTCTACTGATTTCACATAACCATTTGCAACGATCTCATCTTGAGATCGAGACAATGATTTCATAGTTAAATACCAATACTCATTATTCTTTCTTATGCAAAAAGGGGTTCGCAAACTGGATAGGGATGCACTAGTTGTGGGATCCATTAATGGATTTCAAGAGAACGGAAAAAAGAAAACTCAAAATAAATATAAGGGTAGAGGTTCCTTTGGCTTTGATACTAGATGAATGTTTTAAGAGAGGGGTAGAGGAGATAAATAAAAACTTAATAATTTAAAACCAAAGGGTTTAATTGTACAAAAAAAATAGAGCATAAACATGACAACTAAGAAAATTCATAGCAAGAGAAAAAGAATAGTTACAACTATTTATGCATAAATTAGCTTTAGTTATATGAATATATTCATCAATAATAGACAATAGCTACAACTTCACATAAAATTATATATTATTGAATAATCCTCTATTTTGGAATTTCTACACCTTTCTATATGTTTCAGGGTTGAGATAGACAATTCTCTCTCTTTCTAATGTAGTGCAATCAAAACAAAATGACTCCTCTCTTCTCTTGCTAGGCTGCACTAGGCTCAAAACAAAAGATAAAAGTAGAAAATTAATATGTAGCTATAACGCACTTAAGTTAACATAAAATCAACCAAAAATAACATTAATGCAAGTGCTCTTAGATAATGATACATAACTAAAAAAAGGCAATTAAATTATTTAGACAATAAATGCCTAGCTGTGAGTAATTATGTTTTTTCCAATATGCCTTCCTAATGAGCTTAACGATCACATGCCAACTCTCAGTGCATGTTGGTTACCAGTGAAAATTTATTGACATTAAACCTGATGAAAGTTAAACTTAACCAGTACACTATTCATAGTCACCTCTATAGTTAACCACACCTTTGTGGTCACATTTACAGTTAAGCACAACCCAAAATTAATCACCTGATTAATCCTAGGTGGGAAAAAAGTATGGGGATAACACATGTTGATCATTTTCAAATTATCCCCAAATATTGCTGACCTTTTCCCCCATTTCTACCCATTTCCTCTATGAGACAATGATATCACATGATTGACTATTCACTTTTGGTTTGTGATCGAAGAGAATAGGGTGGGCTAGTTTGAGATCAGTGATAACACGATTCTCGTGATCAAAGAGAACAGGGTAGGGTTGGTTTAAGATATGCAGCTTTGATCAAATCCTTCATATAAAATCTTCATATTCCACTCATCATGAGTATTGCACTCATTTTTAGAAATCCTTCATATTCTACTAATTTAGATGCAAGATCTTCTTTTCTAAATTCATATAGTCATACATGAGAAATTTCAATGGTCTTAGCTCAATAGTTGAAATGAAGAGACAATAGGTGGGTTTTATTTCCAAAATTGGTGTTAGGCATAAAGGGATTCTATATTTTTTAGCTATCATGATAATATCATAATGATGGACATAAGTATTATTTAATTAGGACAGATCGACATGGGTCCACTAGAGTTTCCCAACATATAAATCAAAGAAATTAGCAAAACCAATTCCAAGATCAAATGCTTGACTTGAAAACCTAGCTCTTACTAAGTAACATAGACTGGACTTTATAGGTAGTTGCTAATAATATTTTTCCATATTTATTTACTGCTAGATTTGTAAAATAGGCTAATGAGAGATATTGGCATGCAATGTTACTCATAGTCCAAGTGATAAAATAAATGGACACTAAATTTAGATGTGACAAAGATGTATTACACTTGTTTTTATAAATCCATCATATTTTGATAATTATTAAGTCAAGGATTCAATTTAGTATATGTTTATGTTAATGAAATATTCATGATCAATTCATCTTACATCAATATTTCAATTATAAATCTCATATCAATACCCCAAATTCAATCTCTGCATCAAACTATAACTCAGCTCGAGAACCCTCTACATTACAATTGGCCTCAAATTTATTTGGTTGTAGGCATGTATTACTTGATATATGTTTGATTTTGACTATATTTACAAGACCTTGAATTGGCCATGGATTAAGGATCTTTGTCTCATTTTCTCCACTAATGGATTTGATCAACCTGCATTGGGTTGTTTTTGTATTGTGGTCCTACATTGTCAGTAATCTTGGCACTTGTTAGGGTTTCATCTAGATTTTTTGAAGTTTATATTAGTTTTTGCGTTGAATCAACTTTGGTATTGTACTATTTTCAACCTCAACACTTGTATTTTAATTGGTGGTGATTCGGGCAACACTTTGGCAACAAATTTGAGCGATGGTTCTACCCCAATTGGTGGCAGAACTTCTGTGAGTCATAACTTTTGAACCATAGCTTTGATTGACTCCCCGTTTGAACTGTTGGAAAGATAATAATGAGGAGAATGTGATGAGATGGTAAATATATATGATTAGTGGTTTTTTATCCATGAAAACCCAATGGAATTTCCCAAAATTTTAATTTTAATAGTGCAATCTAAAAATAGAAAGTTTCTAAAAATAGTAATTTATTGAATTTTGTGTTTTTGTAAATCATAAAAGTTGAACCAATTCATATCCATCAAGATTGGTGACCTTCCAAATCCTCCCCTACCTTTAAAATAGGTATAAATAAATATGTATCCCGAGAAAGAGATTAGACATCTCTTCCCAGAGATAGGCATATGTTGGTATCTATAATTTGTGAGTAATAAAACATCTCTTCTCAGAGATAGCATTATTATTTGTGTGTTCTTGAAATATATTTCAACCAAAAATTATACATTTTGGATCAGGTGGCAATAGGTATCATTGGAGACTTGCATTGGTGCATTCATCCCCTAGTTGAATCCTCCCACACTTTTTGTTGTTCTTGTGATAACTCTTTATGAGGTGGGGGAGTAGTTCTTAAATCCTATTGATTTTGAAAAAAATATCAATAGTACCATTAGTGTTAAATAGGTTTGCCCACTTTATCCTACTTTTTTGGTCTCTACATAGATGAATCAGAGGACATCATTTCAAATTCAAGTAAAATATGTGATGGTGGCATTATGTATGATATAATTATCACTAAATATTTATTATTTTTTAATTACATTAATGTCATGTCACATACTATTGTAGGCCTAAGAAATACATCATGACATTCAAATCTTATTTTTTTTATACTTATAATTTAAAATTGAACTACAAAGATCATGCTTTTCAACATAACTAAGAAAAATTATAGGAAATTGATCATATTTAAAAAAGATGTTTGGTTAAAGTGGTGTTTTTCTATACAGAACTTGGCATGCATTTTAAAGGACCTGCCTTCAATATGATCCATATTTGAGAAGAGAGATTATGTAAGGGCTATACTACACTTAGTACACTTGAGAGATGATATATCTCGCACTAGTTTTAGGATGCCAAAGGAAAATTGCTTATCTTCTAAAATTTAGTGTCACTAACAATATTACATGCTTTTTAGATTGATGGACCTATAATTCATGGTCCCAATCGGGATCATGCTAATAAAATTATTACTTCTATGTTATCCAAAAACTTGTGGGTAAAATTCAAATTTACATATAGTTATATTTGGTTGATTTTGGCATCCATTTTTGTCATATTTCAACTATTTTCCATGTAGTGATCTGTTGGTTCACATATTAAGATGTATGGAAGATATAAGAATTAAGCATAATATATATTCTTTCAATGCTATTCAATCATATATAAAATTATCTCAACAAGGGATCAATAAAAATTGGTATGCCTAATGTACTTAATTTTTTTAGGGAATTGGTATTGATATCAATCATGTGCCTCCTAATACATTTTCCATCAAGGCACCATACATGTTGATATTCATAAATTCATAATAGATGATATATAAAATTTATATATAAACCAACTTGGACAAAACCATTAAAACTATTATAAAAAAATGCATCACTACTTTTTTCATTATCTTCAAATAGAAGATGGACTTATTAAAAATCCCAAATACACCATTCTTCCTTTTGGATTGAGATTTATTTTGGCGCAATCACTAGTACAATCTCATCAGCATTTCATGAAGTCAAATCATTTTATTCCACACATCAATATATTTTTAAAAAAATTAATAAATAAACAAAGTCAAAGAAACATTATGTATATATGTTTCTAATTTATTATGACATTCATGGAAGGGTTTACTACCTCTTTAGAGGAAATCATGCTCTATATAAGACCTTATTCATTATGAAGGTCAAAGATGTGTATCTCCATTCATTAGAGATATAACCCAACATAGAGTTGGCCTCCTTAATATTCGTCAACACAACTATTTATATCATTTTTCAAAGTTAAACTCTTTTCTCTAATCTCAATTTTATTGGCACAAACATATCCATTATTCTACTTGACAATCATAAGTTGTTAGGAGAAAGATCTTAAAAACTTAACCCTTGTGTTCTATGTTAAATATCCACTTTTTATATGCAATCTCTTATTTGAAATGTAATTTTGAATGAATTCATATTAACCTACATTATGGTTGCTAATATACAATATTATATATTCATATTCTCAACACATAATAACAATGATATGGTGATAATAAAACAAAATAAACATTTATGATCATATAAATTCTATTAGTTAGTCTATATAATTTATAAATGATATGATTTACAATTTATGACCCATCTTTCCTTTTATATTTGAGTGTTATTATAGACACCTAATTGTAGTACAAGCCTTTTAAGTTAGGTATGTTTCATTTTTTTTAATCATATATGGTCTATGTGCATACATTTAGATATTTTTAGTAGACTTTCCTTTTTTTGGGCCTTATGACATCATCCCATAACATAAGTATTCCTCATAACTTAAATTTTTGTGAACACTTTTTTCATATAATAATATATCCATCAGATGAAAATTATATGAAAACATACATATCGATTATTTGTTTTCCTTTATACAACTCTAAATGCTCTCAAAATGTCCAAAATATTATTTTTGTCTTTTCCTTAGTAGCCCATATGACTATCCCCTTAACTTATGGGTCCTTTGTGCCTTGATTTTCACATTTTACTATCTTTTAAGGTCAAGCCATGTGTATATATTCCCTTGAGGAGTATGCGTGCACACACACATGCATGCACACACACACATAATGCTTGGTCATTTCATAATTTATATTCTCATCCAACCATATTATAAGGAGAGTCTATCATGCTGATTTTATCAAGTATTATCAAATTTAATCAAAGGAGTTATGCATTGATTTAATTTTTACATCATATATCTAGTGCCAAGTGCTTATATCAAATTAAGGTTATATTAAGAACATGTACTTGCATTGAATTATCTAGGATATGAGGTGAATCCATTTATCTCATGGTTGAGATTTTAATCACATGCATGTTATGGCTCCATCTCAGTATGAAGGCCCATTAAATACTTGTAAAGTACTAGTGTTGAATGTTAATATGATATTTATCATATTGGCTTCTTATATTTTTTATGACATGACTTTAGAGTATGATGTTTATGTTAGACGTGTTTGTACATTGAAGAAGATCCTATTACCTATGTAGTTTGTATGGCGGACTTACTCCACCTTTATAAAAATAATTGATACACATTTCAAAACTACATTCTTAAATGTACATTTCTAAAGTCAATCTTTTAGAATGAAAATGATTGAATCTTTTGACAATATATATTTTAAATTCATTGGGTGATAGATAATCACTTTGCTGAATAATTTATTATGTAAGATGCAGTAGATCCTGTATATAATTTTTTTTATGCAGTTTATGTGTTTGTTTGTAGTATGTCATTATTTTTAGAACCCCTCTCCAGTTAGAATTCCAATCACTTACAGAATTCCCTAATCCAACTTAGAGATGTAACAAGAAGATACTTAGATCAAGTTTTAGTTGAATTGAATGAATTTTTAATTGGTCACCACCTTCTTGGGCTACTCATGCAAATCACATTGCCAGGATTTTGTGAAATATTAATAATGATTTTACTTTAGAGATGTTAAAAGGAAATTGGTGACGTCGACAAATGAAAACATTGGATATAATTTTTAAGTCTAATATTTTATCAAAATTAATTATTTCAAAACATGAAATATCTTTGAATCCCATGCTAAAAATTTGGTTTGATAGATACTTTGATAGAACTAGTTATGTAGCATTCTTGCTAGAAATATTCTTTCATACATATCACCTTATGATTAGATTTCAAATTTTAATATGGGGTGGTCTTCATGATAATTATGTACAATTATAGAATTTTATAGATTCAAATCCTAAATTAGATCCTGAACATGTGTTGGATGAGCTTACATACCAAGAAGTAATGTGGTGAATAAATCATTTTCCAAAACCATCAGAAGAATATAAGGATGATATAAATGCCTATGATCATGATGGGCACTACTCAGATTAGTTGTAAATAAATGACATTGGATAGTGGTATACAAATACTTTAATATAGTTGTCTTCCATTCAATCTATTTCATCTATAAAATCTTAGATAATGGCATTTACTATAGTTAGTGGAAATTAAATTTTGTAAGTGGAATGTTGACTCATTATGTGGAGCCTTGAGCATCTTTTGTATATTATGTAGAATGGAGATGATATATTTTTATATAATTTTATACATGTAATGAAGATGAAGCTTTCATTTAGTTTCAGAATTGTGTTCTATCATCTCATGGGCCTGGCTAAATTTAGGGGCCAAAAATTATGGTCCGGTAGGTGGGAAGTATGGTAGTGGTGGTCTATGTGGAAACCATTTAAAAAACATTAGTGGCATATTTTAATACACTAAATCTCTAATAACTCAATATGGGTTATGCCCTGACCTTACTGTGGGTGATAAGGCAACCTACCATTATAATTTAATGGGATAAATTGTATCCCATATGGGATCATATAATTTGTAATGCACACATGTCATACAAATTTTTCTTATGTCACCTACTAGCATTTCCTTTCATGTGTTGTCAATAAATACTGGTGTGTCCATGCCTCTAATTCAATAAATAAAATTATTAGTTGATAGACAATGAGAATATCACATGGGATTCTCCGTAATTTCACCTTTTTCTACCCTCTCCTGATTCTATGGGCTTTGTATCAAATTTGATATTTTTAAAACCATCTTTATTTTATGGTCTTCATAGAATTTTTTTAACTCTTTCCTAAAGCTATAGGCTTCGTATCAAAATCACATTCCTGCACCCTACCCATATGCATGAAGTTAGTGCATGCCACTTAAGATTGTCTATAAATGTAACTACCTCATGCATGCCTTATTTTGTCCATTGATACATTTTGATGCGTTTATTTTTATATGTTTTATGAAGGGTTTTATATTGATTTCAACAAGGTTTTGTACATTCTTATAACTTTTTGTTCATAGTTTCTGTCATATTTTTCTTAAGTGGTTTGAATTCTCATATTTTAATTTCTATGTGTATTATTTAATCATTGTCCTTTATATATTACAATATATGATAGATAACATTAAATCAAAAAACATCCTTTGCAATACATGGAAAGTTATGTTCACTTAATACAAAAATTCCATTTCTAATTAGTTTAATGAAATGTTCTCCTTATAGGCTAAAATAGATGACAAAAAGGTGGGAAGAAATAATGCACCTTGAATTGTAGAAGCCAAGCGAGGGTCTATTTGATTGCAGTTGTATCATGTGGGCCAATTTTATTGACGTCAATGAGGAAGACTTGTGTGTTGCATGGGTTGAGCAAGATAGGGTTGAAAACTTCATCAAAGGAGAATCAATATGGGCATTGTTACCTATAATTTTTTTTGTTTCACACTGCAAGAAAAATTTAGATTTTACTAGAAAGGATAGAAGGATCATTACAACCTCTAAATATGCCATGTGAGTCACCTCACACTATAGATTACAAGATGGTGTTTGTTTGGATGCTATTATGTTTTATTCATGTAGTTTTTTTTTTCATTTTTCATGATTTTTTATTTGCTCACCATAATCATGCAACTACTAGTGTTCATATGGCCCTGATGACTTTTAGGAAATTGATGCCATGCCAAAAGATAAGTCTTTAATGCCCAAGTCTGGAAATGTCAGTCAGTCAGGTCAAAGGTATATAAGGTATAGTTGTCATTATCATTTTGGCACATGATGTATCATCTGTAGACCTAATCGTGTGCTTCTCACATATAATCAAGTAGAACACATAGATAATAAGCATAATTATTGCCACAACCAACAATCAAGGGCAATAAATGTTTTTTTGCTATTCACATCAATGCCTAAATTAATAAATAGGTTCATAGGATAATATTATTTGGAATTTCTACTGATGCTATTGACATTAAACACCAAGAGATAGTGTATGACAAACTTGTATTGTTAATGGTGAAACAGAGCGAGATGATTTCTTGAGCAAGGATGATATATACAATAGAGAGTGATTGATCAAGGAGGTAAAATATGTGTACAATGTGGATGATGTAATAAGTGTTTAGGATTAGGTATTAATTAATCTTGACAAATGGTTTTTATATCAGGGATACAATGGGGGAAAACTTGATGGGGATGGGGAAATCCCCTTCATCTTGGATCCAACTCCCATAATAGCTAGAATGCTTGTTGATATTTTTGAAGCATAGCTTATTGGTGATGGATGAATATAATGAAGGTATTGTGCTAATTTTTTGAAGATTAATTGATAATATTAGTTATTCTAATGTTTGTAATAATAGTAGTTGTTCTAATGTTTTTATTTTTTTTGTACAGTTCTAATTATACACATTATTGATGTTTGATTCCAAACATGAAGGTGTGCCCATTACATGGGTCATTATGTCTTAGTCATGTAATATCAACATAATATAATGGATGTAAATTCTTCTTCAAAGAGTGCATTTGAATGAAATTGAATGGATAATCAGTGCTTTCATGGTCGATGATGCTAGTGTAAAGATAAAAGCTATTAGGTACATCATCATTATACCTACACACATCATGGACTTCATATTTGTATGGTCATAGACACCATCCCTACCTTATTCCATTAAATTATGAAAATTTATTGTGTTATTCAAGGAAAAAATTGATTATGAGGTCTATTTATTCATTTGGCATGTTTGTTATTAAAGAATTTGATAGCAAAGGTGAAAGATGATGATGTAAGATGTGTGATGTTTTAGGAATTAGGGTTCATAATTCATATTTATGCTAATGAGGACATGGATACAAGGGAGTCTAAAAAGTTTTTAAAAAGATATATCTCCTCTCAATCTATTTTTATCAAATATTGGGAACCACACTAAGCATACAGGGTTGGAATGTGGTCGTGATGTTTTTAGACACTTCCACATGCTAGGCAATATACCAATGCATTTATAGAATCTTACCATTCCCATATGAAATGTCATTTCCTAAGCATAGTAAGGTATATTGGTTGGTTCACCAACTAACAACATCAATTTACATACATTATTGGTGGCTACAACTATGCAAGGACACCAAATTCTAGAGGAACTTCAAATTAGAAAGACATGAAAATATTTCATGGGTACAAGCTTTGAACATCCCATATTCTCATGTTACCTTTGACAATAGCGACCCTCGTACGACATGGGTAAAAAGTATAAAATATGAGATGTTGAATTATCATGTATTCAATGTAATGCCTTCTATGTCGATGTATAATTGCTCATTTCAATACAAGGATATACTTACAAACATGTGCTCAAGGTGGAATTGATGAGAAATATGAAAACTTAGGTAGTTTTAGAGGATGCAAGTACAATGCATGGTGTTAATGAGAGAATAAAAAACATCAATGTTGAGTACCATGTAAGTTTTATTTCCCCTCATAATATATGCATTGACAACTTTGAGGTGATTGTAGTTTCTGTAATATGTTTTTATTGCCCAGGTCAAAGACAACATAGTTTGAATTGAAAATGAGGGAGAATGAATGGATGTTGGAGGTTTATACATCAAAATACATAGTGTATTAGATATCGATATGCAAGGATCAAGCTATGTACCATAAGGTGTTGCAATAAATTTGGTAGATGACACTGAAGACCAGTTGAGGGGGGTTGATATTGTAAGTCTTATAACTACTTGTAGTCATATGTTTTTTGTATTTTTCAGCATTTTGAATTGGATGTTTTTCACTTTATGAATAGGTCCCATATACTTCTAGAGTTAATGATGTTGAGGCCCTAATATACAAAGCATGAGAGATATTTGATAGATGTTGTGAAGTGGATAAAAACATATAAACTATGGAATTATTCAAATACTATATGGCATAGGTTTACAATAGGGTTCAAATTAGGGTGATATTGAATGCACAACACCGAATGCCTCATCCATTCTAAAAAGTGTAGGATGGGCATAGAACTTCCACCCATAGACAAAGAGGCTTAATAGAAAATATGAATAGATGTAGATATCAGAGCATGTGATAGGAGACCACACTTTTTCCAAACCCACATTGTAACAATCTAAAATTACAAGTCTAGGATGATGAGCTTAATAGGGTAGTGAATCAAGATAGGGGTGGACATAATAGATATAATGTATCCTAATTACAACCCTTTGTAGGTTTTGATGAAAAGATAATAATAATAAATTCATGTACCAATTATGCCATGAGTTACCTTGAAAGGGAACCAACAAATCATGTTCCCACTAGTGATGCAGAGGTAAAGTGGATAAATCACTAAATATTCCCTTAATTAGCTCTGCTCTTGTTTGAGAACTCATTCAATGCTATGTTTATCCTTGAATGTTCTATCTTCTCACAATATATATTTAATTATTTGGATAGTGTCCTTATTCTTTATATACCTATCCCTTATACATTTTAGATATAGTTCTTGGACTCATTAGGCATCTAATATGTCACTAGCATCCACTCTTGACTCACTTCTTAACACTGGTCTCTCAGCAATCAATTCTCTCTACCAGCTCTCCATTAGGCATGTCTCATAGGTTTCAAATATAAATATTTGAGGTAACTCTTAGGAATGTGTACTATTTTCATAAATTATCTCATATTACCCTATTTAACCTATCTTAGATCCTTTTAGGTGTTCCATCGTAACTCATCATTCCATTTTATACCCCAAGTTCACAAAGATCACACAAGGCTTATAACCTTTTTTTTGAGAAAAATCCTTGATTGAGATACTCCAAAACTCACTTTATAAAAATAAGTTCATATGATATCACTATTTATCCCTCTTGAACTCTGTGCTCAATCTCAGAACCTAAAAACCCATGATAATATGCTTTCTAGTTCAAACATTCCCCAATTAGATCTTACATTAGGTCTTCAACCCTACAACCCTAAGTTTCCCTTCTCCCACTCTCCACACATGCCAAAACTACAAATAACCATGTGATTCACCTATGGAATGGTAATTCCAAGCTTCCTATAAAATTTAAGGTTTCAACTCCTTTGCTAAGTACCTAAACCTATATTTTGCCAAGAAACCCTATGTAGGGTTTGTACTCAGGCTGAGGAGGATAAAAATATAATATATTTTGATGGAAATTATTTCAATCCATTTTTGGACCTTATCAAGGTCTGTAACAATGATAATAAACTCTCCAAATATCTATTTGTTCTCATCTAACCCCCATAAGCTTATATCCTGCTATACACATAATTTTGAGTCTTTGAACCATTATCTAACAGTCCTAGTAATCCTTGTTTATTTTTCATGCATTTAAAGTTCTTAGAAAATTTTAATATAAACCTTGGATCTTTACATACACTCTTTTACCTTACTAATTATCCATTCTCATTTTTTAATCCTTTCTAATCTTCTATTCTAAGTGATTACACTATTTTGGGTTCTTTGACAAGGCTAAAATAAGGTTCTAGCCAACTAGTGTCATTCAAATGTGGTCTATAACTTAAAAATACCTTAATTATTTCAATATAACTACAAATATATTTTGATTTTTAGACATAATTCATAAATTAACTTCATCTGCTCCATTTTCTAATCACTTAAAATGACTGTGAAAACATGGTCTTGCATTACACATGATTATAACATCCTTTAAGGGTTATATTTATTTTTTAAAGGGTTACAACTTTAAATAATGTTATCCAAATTATCCTCATTCTCCTATCAATTCCCTAATACTCCTCCCTAATTCTTTGGCCCCAAACACACATTCCCCTCTTCTTATTTGATTGTGAACAATGTCTTATGACTGTAAATTAGGGCCCTTATTATCCCAAACTTGTGTACTGTATAATTATCCTAATCTTCACCTTTATATCAATAAGTCCATTATTTAATCTAAATTTCTCTCATCCATAGAATATCAACTTACCACACAAATATTTTCTCTCCACCAAACTCTCAGGCAATGTTACGAGATCATACCTTAGTTTGTCACAAATTGTGAACAAGGTATTCAAAAGGGAATTGCATCCTCAAGGATTTTATCACTTTTCAATGTTTTCTTAGATATCCAAGAGTCTATATGATCCTAACAACATTTCACAATTAGTGTTTCTTATTTCTTGAATTTTGAAATTTGGTGAAGAACCATGTTGCTTGAATAATGTAATGGTGGATGAATGAGTTTTGCAAGATCAAAGAGAGAATGTTGTTAATACTATGTTTTGATACTATTTCATTGACTGGTGATTTCATATTATATTTGATAAGTATGTGGGTGCATTCCATTTGTGTTGATTCACACTAGTTTGCACAACAATCTCTATAATCTTGTTGAGTGTTTGTGAGCACAAATAGTTGGTACAAGGTATTCAAAATTGGTGTGATAGAGTTGTCAAGAAGACTGGTAAAGGGTCATACCCAAGGTATAGGAAATACAAAAATTAAAAAATCCTTTACTCTATTTGGAAATCATTGGTAAAGGTTTAAGATCTCAACTTGCTCCCCAGACAACTACAGTCTTGTAATTAGTTAGAGAAACCAAGTATTGAGCAAGTAGAATATGGTGAAGTATATATTGGGAGAATCCACATGAATAATTATTATTTATTGAGATTATTGGAGTTTTTATAACCATTTTTCAATAATCTATAGGTTTTAGAAACATTGAGACCAAAACAAGACATCAAAGAAACACTTGTAGACCTATACATTACCACTGTGTATACAAAGCACAAAAAAAGATGCCACAGAGATGTTAGTAGGTGTATTTCTTGACTTGATAAGATTGAGGAGGATTTGTTCATATCAAATATGTATAGGCTTTGGAAACCATTTCTTGGATGGTTTAGTGTCAATAACTAGGTAGCAAAACCTTGCATGTAAGACTGGGTGTTCATTTTGAACCTAGAACATGGTGATGGATTGAATGGAAGGATTTTGTGCATAACTATTAATGGGAGAAGGTGAATACAATTTTTTTACATTTATTAATATTTTTGATAATTTTTAGAATAAAATGGATGGTCTAAACCACTAAAACATGCTCTATAGGCTCTACCTAAAAACTAACGTATAACTACTTATGAAACCAATATCAATGTTGGTTGCATGGTAGTTACAAAACAAAATCTTCTTTTCTTGATAACCCAATGTATGGGTGAGGAATAAATAAATAATAAATCAACCATACTATAAATTAATGGTTGATCATACTAGGACAATAATATTTATTGGAATTTAACATTTAACACAATGACTGACATCATTCTAGCCAACCTTACTACAACAAATTATACAAAAATCAAAGTAGAATTAATCCTTGGTTAAAGCAAGTATAATAGTAAAAAAATACTAAGTTATAAGTTAGATAAAGTGTAGTATTCAAATAGAGTCAGTGTTCAACTTACCTCTTGAAAAAATGTTAACAATCAAATATGTGCCTTGAAGTAGTCAACTATCAATAAAAGCAGTTCTGGTCAAGGAATAGTGGCGTAACAATGAAAGATAAAGAAAACCAATATTGGGATTTAACACTTTCCATGTCAATAAAAAATGGATGTTTGGGTCAAAAATAAGAAGGTCCCTCACACGCGTTGACACTCAACTTTGACCAATTATTTAACTCCTATTGCCAAAACTCAAAAATAGTGTTTTTTAGCTTGATGTTCCTGCATCACTTGACATGGTAGTTTACATGGTAGCTTATTCTCTTGTATTTAATTGTTAGTTAGATGTATCTATGTATTTACAAACTACTTGATGCATGAAATTACATTTAATTTACATTCTCTTATGCATTTTACTGCCATATTTCATTTACATTCTCTTATGCATTTGAAATTACATTAGCTTTTACCAAACTCCACAAAACATTTACTATGTTGATTAACTTCATGTAGAATGATTAACTACAATTTATGAATTATTTTTAAAAATTATCACTGATTAGTTTTTGTAATTGTGTGGTAGGTGGAATTAATACTATATGGGGAGTGTTGTCAAAACATGAGAGGAATTTTATAAATTCATATGGAAAAAATTAAATGTACTAGAGGAGCTAAATGTGGAATGGAAAACATTGCATGAAATCTCATGTGTAGTGGTTGGTTCCATCAATTGAAGGGTCCTTGGAAGCATAAAAAATTTCATACAACCTGATGGATTATGATGGGTGAATATTCTCCTATGTTACAACATAGCATATCCATTGTACCACATTTTGATAGTGAGCTATGAGTACATGACATTCCTAGATAGGCTTGATCATGATTTTTACATAAAATGGTCATATGAATGGCTAGGATGATGTCATTTTGCTTGATGCATGGGGTACTCATAGTGCCATTCCATCCTATTTGAGGCCCTTCTTGGAGAAGTTATTAACAATGAAGGTGTCTAATGATCTAGATGTCTATGTGCATCCGGATCAAGTATGAAATATATTCATTAGTGCCAAACTACCATTTTGAGTGTGTTTCCAACTATATAGTATTCAAAATAACCTCTTTTAGGCCTCTAGTCTTGGTCCAATGTAGCCATATGTAGCATTATGGAATAGATACAAAATCTCCCACACCACATATTTTCCTCTCATCCAATCAGGCCGAAGTATTTAAATAACAAAACCATTATTTTTTCATGCACATGTTTTAGAGGTTGAAAGTTATGGTGACTACAATCCATCAGATGTGTTGGGTGAATATTTTATCACCAGCTAACTAATGGTAAAATGGTTACATCAACCACAACATAAGGATATTTATGTGGCAAAATGGGTGTAGTGACCACATCCAGAATGAGATAAATCTCTCCTCTCAGCAAGGGGAGGTTCCCTGTAATTTATAGTATACTATATATATATGCTGAAAATACACACAGAGGTGAAATCATACCATCCAAATCTCTTTTTTTAGAGATGATGTTCACAGAATAGAGGATAATTCTGATGTAATTACTGAAAAGGCACTTCTCTTCTTTTAGAAGTGATATTCAACAAATAGCAAAATTATTCCTAGGTAGTAACATAAACCACAAGAAACCAATGAAAGCACAAAGTCTTTTGTTGTCTCTCCTACTGATTAGGACAAAGAAACACAGTAGTTTGAAGCATAGCACAAAGTCTTCACTTCAACTACAACAGAGTAAAGAATTACGAAGGATAAAGAGAGCTCAAAGTCTCTCTAGTATCATTTACAAAAAACACAGGCTGAAGACAATTATGGTAGCACAAAGTCTCCCATAGTCAGCTTTAGGACATCTTCTATATTATTTCCACTTGTTCTACTTATTTGATTATATGGATATGACTGTATTTAGGAAACAGACATAATAACAATTTCCTAAATGACACAAGCTATTTTAACACAAAGTTTGAAAGGTCACTTGCTTTCTCATTCATTCAACAAAATATGATTAACAGTCTGAGCTCAAAGTCTCAGGATTGCCTTTCAATTTGGGTAGAGTTTCACTTATAATAATAGAGAGATCTCCCTTATACAAAATGAGAGATTAAAACATATAGCATAAAAATAAAGACTTGGGCACTTGTTTTCATGAAAATGGCCCATGCTGAATTGAATGCATTGAATATCTATGAAAGGGACATACTGGAACAGGTCATTGGCCTTGACTTTGGAATTTTGAATTATCTCAAAATGTCCTTTCCTCAGCATGGGTTGTCTGGTCTTCTTAATGATACTTACACGGCTGTCCATTCACCTTAACTTAATGTAGAAAAATAGGCCGCATCTTTGAATATTTGTCTTCCCTGATGTCCACCTAGTGGACTGTTTCACCTACTAGAAATAACTCTCCTATAGATATTTATATATTTGTTATAGTTTCTCTCTCTTTTCTTACCACATTTTGTCTTTTCTTATCAATCTAAGCTCACAAGGCTATCTTCTCGCTTTTAGCTGGCTCTTTGGCTCCTTCTTTGGTTGCTCACTGAGCTTGTTCTCAAGTCTTTTGAAAATCAACAGCTATTCTATTACCCTAAATTTGACTTCCATAGGGATGTCACTGGTCACCTTGAACCTCTTTGAACCTTGAACTTTGAACTCTTTTGGTTCAAAGGTTCAATGGTTCAATGTTTTGGGAAGGGCCACGTTTGCTTTCTTTTTCTTCTTCTTCAGCTGAACCATTTATTTATACCATTTGTTTGAACTTCTTTCTGGAATCTTTTGCTTCCTTCATTCACTCAAAGCTTCCTTTCAAATTTTGAACCTTTGAACCCTTTGAACCTTTAAACCTTTGAACCATTTTAGTTCAAGGTTCAATCGGTTCAATGGTTCATTATCTTTCTTTGAAGCCTTTTATTCTCTAAGTCCATCGAACTTATTAAACTCATTGAACCTTTGAACCATTTTGGTTCAAGGTTCAACGGTTCAATGGTTCAATCTTATTTCATTTATTTCTTCAAAGCTTCAAACTCTCTAGATTTTCTAAGTTTGTCTAAGTCATTTAAACCTTTTAACTTGTTGAACCTTTGAACTCTTTTTGGTTCAAGGTTCATCGGTTCAAACTTATCTCTTTAACTCCTTTTATTCTCTAAGTCCACCAAGGTCATTGAAATTTTGAACTCATTTAACCTTTTAACTTTGCAGAGACGGGGTGTAATGGTTCAATGGTTTAAAGTGGTTCATTCTAATTGTTTGAAGCCTACCATTAAGTCTTTTGATTGAACCTGGGCATTGAACCATCCTCAAAACACTAAGGAAAAGCCTTAAGTGTTCTGAACTTCCTTTGAAGAAAGTCTACCTGTTGAACCTATGAATTCCTTA
This sequence comes from Torreya grandis, assembly GCA_037957365.1. Taxonomy (NCBI): domain Eukaryota; kingdom Viridiplantae; phylum Streptophyta; class Pinopsida; order Cupressales; family Taxaceae; genus Torreya; species Torreya grandis. The sequence continues at coordinate 1,589,264 of JARHVA010002669.1, forward strand.
GCTAAAAAGGCTTGAATATTTGAAAAACTTAAATACTCAAAACATTTTTGAGAAAGAAAAGAGAGATTTTTGGTCTACAGGACCAAAATGGTCGGTATGTTATCCACAAAAAAAAGTGATGGATTTTGGGAACAACAGCTGGCTCCAGCTGGGGAACTTCCATCGATTGAAATTTTGAAGCAATTGAAGGGAGTAGAAACTATAATCTCAGTGCCTTCATTTATACCATTGGGCTACAGAGTCATGCTTACCCAAAAGAAAGGCACCAAAAATGAATGACACTAAAAAAATGAAAAACACAAAACAAAAAAAGACTATACAAATATACAAATCGACTTATCTAATACTTCAAGGATTGAAGTGCTTTAGATGCTGCCCACTGTGAGGTAGAGTAAATGGTGTTCCATCTTAATATTTCACCAAGAAACTATTTTCACTATTTGAATGATGAATGGCAAATGGGCCTCTCCATAAAGAATCAAATTTTCCATGCATTCCTTTTTGTTCTCTCCTCTTCTCCCACAACAAGACTTGATCTCCAACCTAAAAATCACATATCCTTACTTTTTGGTCAAAGAGTCTCTTTACCAGACTTTCATGCGCAACAATTCGGTCCACCACCATAGTTTGTTGCTCATTAAACTTAGTCAAGCACATGATCCTTTTGTCGATAGAACTTTCAAATGTTTTATCTTTCACTACCTTTGCTAACTTTAACGATGGTAAATCTAGGGTGATTGGTATCTCTACATTAAGATGATATAGAATTTGGAATGGGGACATACCTATCACCCTTTTGGGTGTAATTCTGTCTGCCCATAAAGCATCAAGTAATGCTTTGTGCTAGGTTCTCTGATTATCATCTACCAGCTTCTTGATAATGGTCACCAAGTTATTTTTCCTTGATTCTGCTTGACCATTTCCTTGCAGATAATAGTTAGAAAAATGAGAGAGAATAATCCCATAAGATTAGCAAAACTGGGTAATCTCATGAGAAGAGAAACATGCTGCATTATCTATTACAATCTTGGTTGGGACCCCAAACCTAGAAATGGTATTTTCCTTAAGGAAATTACATACCACCTCTGAATTAGCATGCTTGACTGAAATGGCTTCCACCCACTTGGTAAAGTAGTCTGTGGCTGTGAGGACATAATCATGTCCAACACTCGAGGACGGATTTATAGTGCCAATAAAATCAATTCCCCATTGCTGAAATGACTCTTCTATCACCACAGGCTTGAGAGGCAACACAACCAACTTGGGTTTGCCAATGAACTATTAACACAACTCGCATCTATGCACCCAAGCATATGAATCTTGAAATAGATTAGGCCAATAATACCTGGCTCGTATAATCTTATGGGAAGTCACAGGTGCAAAAAAATGTCCTTCACAAGCCAAATTGTGGAAGGACTCCAAAATTTTGTTCTATTGCACTTTTTCCACACAGTGAAGGAATACCCCATCAAGGTTACTCTTATATAGACCATTATCCCATAGGACAAAATTAGTAGCTTTCAACTTAATAGTCCTCTTTTTTTTATGAGACAGGTGATTAGGACACTCACCATAGGTAAGGAAATGAGCAATATTCAAATACCACTCATTCATAGTGGTGACAAAAAGAACTTTTGGCATGTCTTCAACTTCTATTTATTCATGCTCTACTTCTTCTGGTATGCTATCATCAATTAATTGGTAGAGGCCCCTTCCCCACACAAGCTTTGTAGGTTTGATAATAAGATCAAGCTCCTAGATTTTAGTAATCCAATTGACACTTTTGGTTCCAAACTCTTGTTGAGTTAAGATAGACTTGACTTTTGTATCAGGAACCAAAGCAATAGTGTGTTAATTCAAGATGTAGAAATGAAAGTGCTTTACTGCCTTCACCACAACATAAGCATTCTTTTCCATGTTTGAGTATTTCAGCTCATGACCTTTTAGAGGATAGCTCATAAAGGAGATGGGAGATTACACACCTTCTTTGTTCTGTTGAACCAAGATGGCTAAAAGTGTATGTTCAGAAGCATAGCTATACATCATGAAGTCTTTGGTGTAATCAAGACAAACTAGGATGGGGGCATGGGCCATAACTTCCTTGATATCTCAAAATGTTGATTTACCTTCTTCAGCCCAGCTAAAAGTGGCTTTGCCCTTCATCATATTGACAATGTGGCGAGTCTTCTCTGTGAATTCAAGAATGAACATTCACAAAAAGTTCACTTTTCCAAAGAAAGAGTGAAATGTAGTCTTACTGGTAGGAAGAGTAAGTTCTTGAATAGATTTGACCCTTTTTGGGTTGATCTTTATGCCTTCTCGGGACATAGTGTGATTGAGAAGTTTACCTTTTGTAACCCCAAAAATTGACTTCTTGGGATTAAGAGAAATACCATTCTGCCTACATCATTCCAGCACTTGTAGATGATGCACATGATCAAGATGATACTTAAAAAATACTGTCAAGTCATCAAGGTATACCATAATGAACTTACCCATTTCATTTCTAAAAGTAAGATCCATTGCTCTTTGGAAGGTGGTGCCAACATTGATCAAGCCAAAAGGCATTCTGTGATATGCAAAGGTGCCCCAAGGTGTTTTTAAAGCAATCTTATGCTGGTTTGCTTCACTAACTTCCACTTGATTATATCCTAAAAAACCATCTCACATTGATAACATCTTAGCGCCAGTCACTGTCTATAGTGGCTGATCCATGATGGGCAGTGGATAGTTATCTTTTAAAGATGACTGATTCAAATTTTTGAAATCAACACATAGGCAAATTTATTGATTTTTCTTTCTTACAGGGACTATATTCGCAACCCAAGTGGAATGATGGATTGGGAAAATAATCTTTGCATTCAAAATTTTTTGTATCTTAGACAAAATTATACCTGATATCTTGGGGTTGTACTGCCTTTGCTTCTACTTGTGAGGTAATGATCCAATCTTGAGAAGAATTTCATGCTTGATTTCTTCAGGTCTGAGAGATTTCAGATCATCATATGAATATACCAAAACATCAATGTAATGGCAAAGCAGAGTGATAAATTTGAGTTTTTCATCAAGGGTACAACAATTCCCAATGTTGACCATTTTTGGATTGTCTTTTGTACTCAAATTTATTTGATCAAAATCCTTGGAGGATTTAGAATCTATTTGTTATTTTTTGATAAACCTATCATGCTTGTCAAAAAATTTCTCAAGAGAAACTAATCCTTTGGTAATTTTAATCCTTTGAGTTGAAGGGACTCTTCATCAACTTTTGAATTTATTTCTAGAGCTGATTCCCATGGTGGAGATTCATTGCCTCCAAATTGAATCTTTTCAAAGTTGTCTCTTTGTTCCAAAAAAACAATGATTTGGTTATCACCATTGAATACCTACCAATGGTCAACATTATCAAGTACACTTGGTCAAAAGACCAACTCGATAGTATACCTGTCTTCTTTGAAATCTTGGTGAGGGACTAAGAGAGTTATAGAGATGGCCAATGCATCTATGTGACTGTTGAATTCTCTGGGTATGATAGAAACACTAAAAGCATCAAATCTTTCAATGTAGTCCCACACCAGGTTATGATAATGTCACAATCTATCATTCTTAGTTTGATACAAGTTCTTCACCTGATAGACTACCAGCTCAATGTCTCCTTTGGCATGAAGAATTTTAACACCTTTATCTTGAGCAGCCTTTAAACCGAGCAACAAAGATTCATATTCAGTAGTGTTGTTAGTATTACTAAACTGCAACTTATATGTATAAGGGATAATATCTCCTTGAGGAGATATTAAAACAACTCCAACTCTAGAACTAGTTGAAGCATTACTGTCATCAAATTTTAGAATCCAAATATCACCAGAATTTGATCTTCTTTCATATTTTTCTTCATCAAGAAGAGAATATTTTTTTTCATGTGTATTGTGCCCCACCAATTCTTCTGATGTCTTATCTAAATTTTTTGGATTGTCACCTATGGAACTTTTATCTTCTGAAATAATAACATCTTCAGTAAATAAAAATTAATTACCCATGCCTAAAGACTCAAAAATAATTTGAGCTTTAGGGGTTGAAGTTTGGGTAACAATGTACTTTGATTCCTTCTCAGGAACCAGCCTTTACATTATGCCCTTGATAGGTATCCTTTCCTTAGACAGGTCCATGCTTAATTCTCTACCAACATCCTTGCAAAAATTTTGCCTAAGAAGAATGCCATAGGAGGCTAGGACGTTGGCCACCAAGACTATCATTTTGATTCTTTTATCTGGGAAGGCTGCAAATGCAAATTGAACATCTTTGATTTGTCCTAGCAGAGGCACTTATTTGTTTTCCATGGAGAAACATCTCCCAAATATCTTACTCAATGTGAGACCAAGAGAGTCTACCACCTTGGTGGGCATGACATTATCAGATGCACCAGAATCAATAATGCAATTGTTCAGCTGATGACCGTTTATCAGCAAGGAGACATAAAATAGTTCTATCTTTCCAAGGGCAGCTAGAGGAGTAATCACAAGATTATTTTAGGCAAGTATGTTCTTTAGGGAAACATGAGTTACTTTCAAAATATCTTATGTTGGATTGCAAGAATTCAAACTCAAACATTTGAATTTTGGTATTTTTAACATGGTCAATTATATCAAATGACTAAAATGAATTAGAGACAGAGGGGGGAAGTCCATCAATCTAGTTTTTACTGGGTGTAGGATTGGTCTACAAATTTGAAGCAGAAGGTGAAGAAATATTTGAGGTACTTATTTTTTTGTTGATCATTGGGTCCTTTGATTGGAGAGGTAGTGAAGTTCCTCATTTAGTGATTGAAATTAATGGTCGAGATTCTTCCCCTATTTTTCCTTTATCTACTTGTTAGGCTGACTAGTTTTAGGACCTGGTAAATACAATGTATGATCCATCAAATGCTTCACCTTTACTTTTGGGTTCATCTTGCTAATTTAAAAAACCAATGTTGGAGTCACCAGCTGATTCTTCTTGGCCTTCTGTAAAGAGATCAGCATCATCTTCTTGGTTAAACTCAAGTTGGAAAAAAAATTAGATTTGGTTTCAAGATAACCAACTACTGAGTTAGCTGGCACTGCTTCAATGGCAAGCTTCCCCGGTGGGGGAGGAAGGTGATTTGGTTGCCCTTGATTTTTGGTAGCATTGCCCTAATATGACTAGTTAGGAAACGTCCTCCTTGGTATATCTTGATAAGAAGGCGGAGCAGACATCCCTTATGCCATTTGCTTTTTGAGAGCTACCAATTTATTTTTTTAGATTTTGCACCATCAGATCAGTGGTGCTTATAGAATAATATTCAGAAGATGAAGAAGATTTACCTCTGTTAGGATCTCTTCTTATCTTTTCTGCTAAGAGAAGATCATCTTTAGCCTCAGTCACCAAAATTTGAGCTGTAACAAGGTCTATGTGGCTAGCCGCCTCAATAAGAAACTTAATTCAAGAAGCTGAGAACTGATGAAGAAGAATTTGAGATTCTCAGGCATCGGCTGAGCAATTATGGGAATCCTAACATGGCATGAGGCTCCTTCTTCATTTGTGTAAGCTGGGCTAACATGGCATGTGCATCTTCTGCAGGTTTGAATCTAGCCTCAAATTTGGCTTTGAGAGTATTCTAGTCAGTCACTATTTATGCTTCTAAATGATGAAACTAGTCTACAACAGCACCTTGCAATGTCTCCACAAACAGTCTGACTGTAATGTCTTCATATTCAATGCCTATTAAACCATAGGCTATACAAAAGGCTACAATATGTTCATCAGGCTGAACCTTCCCATCACCATAGAACTTTGGAAAATTTTTCCTTGAGCTACGGGGTAGCTCGTATAGAGGTGGGGTCAGATTCAGGGGACCAAAAGTATTACCCCAGGGACCTTAGACTACCATAATATGGCTGTTGAAAGGAGGGACAATAAATCTATGTGGGATACATATGGATAAAGCTCTGCTAGTAAAGGAAAGAGCAGCTTTGCCTGGTATTAGGGACTTGATGTTTGTAAGAGGAAAACTCTTGGTTCACTAAAGGTGAGTTTGTGGAGGGGAAAGGTCAAAATTACTCAGTTGCACAAGCTCAAATAGAGGGTCAATAATACCTTGAGATCTCTAGCTTCACGTGTATGGTGGGTCTACCAGAGTGTAAAATGGATATGGAAAAGAATTGGAACTACTTCAATTTGAAGCTTGAGGCTTCAAACTGCATGTTCTTCCCCAGTGGAGTCACCAAAAATTGTTGGGTGAATATTTTGTCACCAACTGACTGATGGCAAAATGGATACATTAACCATAACATAAAGAGATTTATGTGGTAAAATGGGTGTGGTGACCATAGCCAGAATGAGATAAATCTCTCCTCTTAGTAAGGGGAGGTTCCTTGTAATTTATAGTATACTATATATATGCTGAAAATACACACAGGGGTGAAATCATACCATCCATCTCTCTTTTTTCAGAGATGATGTTCACAAAATAGAGGATAATTATGATGTAATTACTAAAAAGGCACTTCTCTTCTTTCAGAAGTGATATTAAGCAAACAACAGAATTCTTCCTGGATAGTAACTAAAACCACAAGACACCAATGAAAGCACAAAGTCTTTCATTGTCTATCCTACTGATTAGGACAAAAGACACATTAGTTTGAAGCGCATCCCAAAGTCTTCACTTCAACTACAATAGAGTAAAGAATTACAAAAGATAAAGAGAGCTCAAAGTCTCTCTAGTAACTTGTAGAGTAAAAATACTCTATATTTCATTTTGATTTACAATTGCACATTGCAAAATTTTGTTCTCTCATACTTTGATTCATGACAATGAAGTTTTTAAATAGAGCGCGAGCTTGATTTCATTTTGATTCATTTTTGTCTAATTGTCGAAATCGAGTGGAAGCTACCAAGTGTCAATGGCCGAGGCACCTTTCATAAATTTTATAAGTTGGTCGGGATGTGCCATGTATCTCATAGCAGCTCAGCGGAACAAGACAAGTGTCGGCATCTACATTTCATATCGACACCCACTTTTCAAATCTTTTCAGTAGAAGGTTTCAACAAGCTAAGTATCAGGATCAGGCAGAAAGTGCCAAGTGGCAATCACGAAAGGTTTCAATCTTCTTTTCTAAAAAATGATAGAAAATGCCATGTATCCCAGCTGAAGAGAGTGGAAGCCACCACATGTCGAGATCTGAATTACCTTCATTTTATTTCATAGATATAACAAAGAATGTGGTGGGTCTCAAGTTTTTTTTTTGAAGAAAGCGAAAGCCACCAAGTGTCACTGTCCATGTAAATATGAAATGAGGCCTGACAGTTTCTATAATATAAATAGAGCGACGTGGATACCAGCACGTGTCACCTTCCACAGGTTTCTCAAAAGGTGGATGAAAGTAGTGGAGATTGCCACATATCCTTAGTTAAGTAAAGTGGAGATCACCACGTGTCCTTTGTTGAGGCAAGCAGAGATTGCCACCTATCCCTATGCCCCTTTTTTTTTAAAGTTGCTCGGGCAAGAAATGTTGTGGGTCTTTTTTCTATTAAGTTGTTAAAGTTTTAAGAAGTGGATTGTGATAGGTGTCAAAGGTAGAACATTCCTAAATAAATATATAGTAAGAGTATAGGTAAAGTGGAAAGTGCCACATGTCTTTGGTGAGTGTTGTAGAACATGCCAAGTGTCCTCTTCTATTTTAAAAGAAGGGAGCATCCTGCGATCTGTTAGAGCCAATGAATTGCCAAAAGATAGAGTGTTTCAAAATCTAAGAAATATCTTTTGTTAGACACTTCTAGTTCAATTAGTTTGCAGTTGGGCCATTAGATTGGGAACACACAGATAATCTGGAGTGAATTCAAGGCTATAAATAGGGGTGCAGAGATCACCTGAAAAAAGGAGGAGATACTTAGAGAGAATTTTCTGGGAGAATTATTGTCAAGAATTTTAGACTTTCTAGAGTTGTGATTAGGAATATCATTTGCCTTTGTTCCATTTTATTAAGTTGGAAAGTTTATGTAACTGTGCATGTTTATGTGCCTCTTATATGACTAGAGAATTAATGAGAAGATTGAATCCTGTGCCTTTGTTGATATTTTCTGTGTCATTACAAAAGTAGTCTAGGCTGTGTTGTCAAGAATTTTAGACTTTCTAGAGCTGTGATTTGGAATATCATTTGCCTTTGTTCCATTTTTTGAGTTGGAAAGTTTATGTAACTGTGCATGTTTCTATGCCTCGTATGTGAATAGAGAATTCAAATAAGAAGATTGAACCCTGTGCCTTTGTTGATGTTTTCTGAATCACTACAAAAGTAGTCTATGCTATGAGCCTCTGTTTCTATTATTTTCCATCTTTTACATTGATCATGCTTTGTTTACTCTTAAATGTAATTAAATCTTACATATAGTTTCACTGTGCTCAGATTGAGGGTCGAATTACATTTAGGCGCATCAACATAGTTAGATTTTCTTGCTTGCATTTGTGTTTCTGTTAAAATTCCTATCCCTTTTCCCAGTATACGCTCAATATAAATAAGAGACCAGATTATTAAAAATCTAGAGGTTGTTTCAAGTCGCAAGTCCCACATCTTGAAACTTCCCATTGTTGGTGTTAGAAACAAACACAATTTTAACTATCAATAGTTTTTGGCATGCCTGGTGGGACCATTTCTTGAAGTTTCTTTCAAGAACATATGAACTCAAGAGCTATAAGGAGTCAGAGCTGTGGACCAGTAACTAGATCACAGTCTGCTGTAAATCCATGTATTCTTTTGCAACCTTTGGTAACTAGTCCTCGAAGAAGAGTCAACTAGTTTGTATCAATACCAAGAGCAAATATGGGAGCCCCTATAGCCCCAAGAAATTATACGAGTTGGAACACTGGTAGTCCTTTGATTCTCCCAATACCACCAGCCACTTTGGACCTTATCCTAGTGAATGCCTTGAAAGCTCTACCCAAATTTAGTGGGCAAGACTTCAAAACACCTGAAGAACATATGCAAGATGTATCAGATATCTGTGATGTACATGTCGTCACACAACAAAATATGGCCATAAGATTATTAACAACTTCTTTCAAAGGGAAAGCTATAGAATGGTACCAGTCCTTAACCCCAAATACCATATCTACATGGGATTAACTCAAAGATCTTTTCTTTGAAAGATTTGAAAAGAAGGGTGATAAGTCTTCTTTGTTACAACAATTGATTACCATCTAAAGGGCACCATAAGAAGCAATGACTGACTTCAATTCCAGATTTCAAAAGACTTTGGAAAGAATCCCTACTACAACTAGACCATTACCAGGTATGGCTATAGTTTTCTATCTTAAGGCTTTAAATTCAGACATATCTGTTATGATTCAGTCACTTGGAGGACAGACTCTGCCAAAAGCTTATGACTATGCAGTCAGAGCTGAAAATAATTTGATAGATGCTGGAAAGTTACCTCTAAGGCCTCCCATGCCCATGTTTCTAGAGATTTCCTTGCCATTACCTCAAGAATCCCCTAAATCTATAGCCCCACCTATGTTTATGTACACATATCCTCAATCACCTGCTAAATAAATTATCCCCACTTAGTCATTTGAGCTGGATGATATCAAGAAATCTTGAGGACATTTTCTAATGAGATGATTAATATAAAAAGACAATAGAATACTTATACTAAACCCCAATACCAGGGCTATCAAGGAAATATATTTTCATCTCAGTCAAACTAATACCAAGGCCCTCTAAGGAAAAATAACCCTCAGCCAGCAAACTAATTAGTTGCAGTCCCTAACCCTCACAAACTATTCCTCCCAATTTAAATAGAAAAATTGTTCTAGGGCAAAATAATCATGTGGATAACACTAATGCCTGGTTCTTCCCTTGCAATAATGCTCATACGCCTAGAGATTGTCCCATGGGTAATCTACAACAAAAGGTGGCAGAGCAAAGAAGAATGGATGGATAGTGTGCAAGTTCTAGTGACAATCAAGCCTACTTGTCTTTTGGTATGCAAAATTTAGTCTTAATGGCTCAGATGAAAGGGATGTATTTGCAACAAGAGGAATAAATAGCCCTGAAACATGCCTTGTTCTCATGGGTTGAAGATGAAGAATCAATTTTCTTGAATGAAGCTTCCACTTCTAAGAAACCAGTGGTGCAATCTGATTATTATACTAGATCAAAGAGAAGGATGGTGGAATAGCCTAAAGTTGTTAATAATCAAGTCATGGAGAATCCCCCATTTCAAGGACAAAGAAACATAGCTGTCAGACAAGAAGTGTCTTAGTCGGTACAGAATCAAGTGATTCCTACAAAAATTCAAGAAAACATAAGATATCCTTATTTTCAAAGAACTTAGACTCTGGGACCAATAAATGTGGTGGATCAATTGAAGAAGACTCTAGCACAAGTATCAATATGGCATATATTGGCTATTCCTGAATAGAAGACACTACTACAAGAAGCTCTACAAGGCCAAGCAGTGCCTAAAGGTACTATTATCAAAGAAAGATCTACTGAAAAAGAAAATCTCAAAGACACAGTTCATTTGTAGACAACATCCCTAGTGAATAATGCACCAGAGGTAAGCAAATCCAAACCGGATCCCTTCTATTTAACTTTGATAGTTGGCAAGAAACCGATGTATAATGCAATGATTGATTCAGGGGCTAGTACTATAGTAATGCCTAAGTAGATAGCTGATGCTTTAGAAATTAAGTATGAACCACTCACTAAAGGAGTCATGCAGCTAGATGGCAAAATAGTACAAACAATACAGAGAATTAAACAACTCCCATTATAATTATATACTTGTCCCAATATAATTGTAAATCAAGATATAGTTGTCATAGATATACCTCCTATTTTTGGCTTATGTTTATCAAGAGACTTTACAGCCAAGATAGGAGGATATATGGCCCTTGATTGGTCTCATCTCATCCTAAGAACCAAGTATGGTTCAAAGATGAAGATATTATCTGAGCCATTATATAATGATCACATCACCAGTGAACCAATTGTAAAGTTAGAGGCAGCTCATGCTATGATGAATAAAGAAGAAAGGGTTTTTGCTGAGGAATTAGGTGAATGGAATGAACATGATCAAGAAGAGGAAAATAATCATTTATTAGCTATGATGCAAAGTGACCCATATGGAAATTATGACTCCATTGGTCTAGGTACTTACGTTATATTTGATGAAGATCATAAAATCCCAAACATTTTAAAGGAAGAAAAGTAAAAAAAATACCTCTTCTATTAATCCTTGGGTCTCTCAACATGAATTCCATATTCAGAGTGAGAAGTCACAAGTGTATACCTTAATCTCTGATGAAGAAGAGATAATTTCTGACTTTTTTCTTACTTTGCAAGATGATGTGGAGGAGAATGAACATTTCCTAGATCATGATTTGAACGACTTGTTTGAAATCATTGGGTCAGGTTATACTATTTTTCAAAGAGGTTGTGAACTAGTTGCAAATGAACAAGATAACATTGAGACTCAATTACATATGCAAAATTATTGCAAACTTTCAAAATTATCCTTTGAGATATTGGTAATTTTGAAGTCATTAAAGAGGATGATCATGCAATAGAACCTGAGTCTGAGATAGAAGGAGATATGAAAATAAATGATATATATCAAAGGACTTTTGTTGATGAGTAAATAGTCATTAATTTCTTGATAAGATATTCCAGTATCAAGAACTGGCATTTGACAAGCTTCCAAGAACAAGAAGAGTTTATATACGTTGGAAGCAGTTTTGACTCAGGTTCACTCAAATGTAGGCCAATTAATGTGGCATAAAAATAAATCAAGTCACTAGAGCTACATCTAATTCAACCACTTGTCTGGAAACATAAGTCGTCTTGTCATGAAGGAGACTTTAGAAATTCTTCTTTTGATCTAGGAGGGAGATAAAGATACTTGGTTAATATAGTTAGATAGTTTCCCCTTTCCATATTGCTTTGTTTTCCCATTTTGTTTTCCCACTTTTATTTTAAATAAGTGTTCTTTGAACACGTAGTCAACATATTAGAATTTATTCAAAATTTTCAAAATTTCTCAATACATTGAATGTCTCCCAAATCTTTAGAAATCCCCAAGGTACCTTGCACTGCCACTTGCATAACACGTTTGCCTCGTTATCCCATAAAGATTGAGTAATATTTGATAATGATTATCTGAGTTTAATGCTATTTTGAGATTTGATAGGTCAATAAATACCTCTTAGCAAGATTTAAAGCTTACAAGTTCTCAAACATTCCTGCATCTGCAAGAAAATATCCTGTTACTTGCATTTTTAGTGCCTAGTAAACTTGCTTCAGTGAAAGTGTTTCTATTTTCAGAAAGTTCATACCAGTTATCATAGAAAAGATATAGAGATGGAGGAGTGAAGTCTTCACAACAAGGAGTTGGGATGTATGAATCCCTTGACAAGTTTCTTGCAAGCAAGTCATATACTTCAGCTCCTGTGCAACCATTGAGGACCTATCCACAGACCAGAATCCCTGAAGTTGGTCAAGCAAGTGACCCAGTAAAGATAAAATATTATGTAGATGGAGTCATGGACCCAATTCTTCAGAGGGCTAGTAGCAAAACTCTTAGAGAAGGGGCACATTAAAGGTGTCTATAGAGGGCTAGAGTAGGGCAATATGAGACATTTGCCATGAGGATATGGACTTCACAAATAACACAATTCATTGTCCCAATTGTACATCCATGCCCTGACTTGGTTGAATTATGCGCAGACTTGTTACATGCACCTTCAAGCACCATTCAACAGGGTCCATTCTTGGTGAAAATCACACAGTAGGCTATCAGAGACATGTTAGCCCTATATCACGATAAGACAACTACGTTTCCCACTGTTGCTAAAATGCAAAGAACGTGGGCAAACATCAATACTTAGTTGAGGTTCTTGAGATCCGAATTACAAATGGGTGATGATGACACTACTATGCCTACACTTCCTACAGTAAGAGCCCAATTCACACAAGCTAAACAAGATTCACTATCTATGATGGCTTTCATCTTTAGCATGAAAGATGATATGGCAGTTTATGGAGAACAAATGGCTATCCTCTTTTAGCTGAAGACTGTTGACAAAACTCAGGAGTATAGACTTGACTTTTTTGAACAAATTGCTTTCTCAATGGTGGAACAACTGGCCCAATTTAAATCAAAAGGATTTTTTAGGTACTCTTCTTATTTGTTCCACCTCATGTTGTTTCATAACTTTGACCTCTTTGCCCAACATATGTATCTTGATATGTATGACCCAAGTTTTGATCTCCAAAGGACCATTCCTGTGTCTGCATGGACACATATTTTGTCAAAGACTAGTGACCCATATGAATTTTGGGAATTCTTTGTTACCCCTACTTTCTGTCACCTCAACCCCAAACCAGTTATGAATAGACTATTCCCAAGTGCTTCAAACCTTCTGACCACTTGCCCAATTCCTTGTGATTTCTATTTTGGATCCCACCATACAATTATAAGAGTCTATGGTTTTTGTGGGGAACCAATATTGCTACCTAAGATTTTGACTCTTAAGTTAGCATTCTTAGAGGTCACCAGGTAGATATCCACAATCAACAATGAATATGGCTCTAGGAAGAGGAAGAGAAAAATGTATGACCTCCCATGGATGACAAACAACATGGTACTAGAAACCAAAGATGCCGAAGTTGTGTTGCTCAGAAAGCTAGCCTTTCTAGGTTTCCTTCTAATAGAAGACAAATGGGTATATGAAAAAAATGGTTTCATAGCTTCATGGATAAGGACTAATAGGGTTGCAACCAGAATTGCACATGAAGGCCACCCTTTTTGGGAGAACAGAAGAAATAATAGGGAAGACACTCCTAGATTTTATGTTGAATTAACAGATTTGCCCCTTTCACAAAATAGGCCATGGGAAACATTATATGTTAAGCAGAGGGATTATGATCCTAAAGTCATAACAACTTCTGGCTTAAGAAGGACACTAAAGAATAAAGATTGGGATGCTGAGAAAATAGAGGCTTATTGGAAATATAGGTAAGAAATTTGTCAAACAACCCATTCTTTCGGGAACATGGACTCAGATGAGAGATGAGAAGAACTCTGGGATGAGTTCCATCTCTCCCCTATATCTAGCCTAGAGATAAGTAATTTTTTGACACCGGGTGTAGGGACAAAAGCCAGAGTAGGATCAAGCCAAGAGTCACAAGCCTCAAGGCAAACTGCAGCTGCAATAACTATATCAGTTTGGCCTTAACCTCTCAGCATCATGGAAAAGCAAAAGAGTGTGGTGTCTTCACCACCAAAAGCTTCCCCATCAACACTGGTTATTGAAATTTCTAGTTCTCCACAAGCATCATTGACGACAGGAAAAGAAACACAACCAGAAGAAGAGACACCTAAGAAGCAAAAGAGTGTGTAGTTTCAGTTTGATTAAGAAGAGGAGATAGAACCCCCACAATGCCAATTACAGAGTATTGTAATTGCTCCTTAGGTAAGTATTATTCCTCCTTCTCTGTATCAATCTCTTTCTTCTCTTATTGGCATGATGATTTCATCTAGCCAGATGACATCCCCTACCGCCTCTGCCATTCCCATTTCTCACTTCACCCATCTATACCACCTCAAAATTTTACATTACCTCACTTTTCACCTTCTATTTCCAAGAAAATTTCCCCTCAAATTGCCCATAGCCAACAATTGGCTATTCAATATGGTTTACCACAGGGACATCCTTTTATGGGTGGGCACATTGCCTCTCCTTCTACCTTCCAGACCCAAGCAGATGCTGCTAGGAAGGAAAGGGAAGCCTGAAGAGAGAAGAAGATCAAGGAAAATAAAGCTTTGGCTATACCCCATCTGTGGTCACAATTTGACCCCATTTCGTAACAATTGATGGTGACTCATTTGTCACCAAATGTAATCAAGCCGACTGAGTAGATGCAACCAAAAGACTACACAATGAATGTAGTGTCCATTGACATGTCCCTCTTCAGGCCGCAAGACAAAATTGAGCTACTAACTGAATCCACTTCTGTAGTTGCTGAAGACTAATTGAAGACATCAAGGAGGCTATAGAAGATGGAGGCTGATCTAGCTAAGGAAAAGGCAAACTGTAATAGTTTGACCTCAAAGATCAATAGAAAAGACAATGATACAAAGAATCTAAATAAATAGTTGCAAGATATTTTTTCTCTTCAGACTCACCAGGTAGTTCAAGCCCAAAATGATTCTTTAAAAGTAGGGCTCACATAGGTAAAGGATGCGGTGATGACCCTAAGGCATGAAAAGGCAGCATTGCAAGAAAAATGTGAGGAACACCTGTTGTAGGTTACCCATTTGCAACAAAAGTTTCTAGCTGAATAGAATAATATTGTAGCTATACAAGCCCAATTTCAATCCAAGCAACAGAGAGCAACACAATTGACACTGGAGCTAGCCAATAGGCCAAAGAATGTTGGAGTGTTAAGTCTAGTGAAGGAGCTCTATGAATCCATGTGGAAAAGAATCTCCTCAGAGATTATTCAGCTCAGGTCTTCTCTCACCTTCCTACTAAATGCATAGAAATTGTGCAAAAAGATGGAGATATCAGTTGCAAACACTCTAGCTACAGTTTTTGGGAGAGTAATGGACTCTAAAATGTTATTGTAAAAGCTTTATGATGCAACATTGTCAGCATCAGGAATTGAGAATAGAATGGTCACTGCTAAGTGAGTGAATGAGGTTCTCAATTGCAATTCAGCAGCCATCAGTTGCATAGAGCTCTTGGATATCATGAAAGAAGGAATCAGTGAGATGAAATAACATATTGAAGATCTAGTGCAATTAGGTCTTCCTTCTCCATTTCTTGATGACAACACGGTGTTAATGGTCGATGAAATTGAACCTCTGCTGTTGGCCAAACAAAATGATCAAATAGTTTTTTAGGATTTAAGGGATGATTCATCAGTCCTTGAAGTAGAAGCTATCTTGGTTCCTGTTTCCTAGCTCAAATTCAAATTGAATGCTACGGTTCAAATTTTACAAAAATTTTCACACAAGGATATTATTAACCTTGATTTAGCCTTCAATGAATTGAAAAATAAACAAGGGTTATCTGACAATGAGTGGTCCACCTACCAAACAAAATTACTGAAGCTATAATTTTGAAATTTTGATCTAACAGGAGTTGTGGTTTCTTTTTGAGTAGGCTCAAAAGTCCTTGGGGTTGCCAATATTGTGGAGTAAAAATACTCTACATTTCATTCTGATTTATAGTTGTGCACTATAAAATTTTGTTCCCACATACTTTGGTTTGTGACGACAAAGTTTTGAAATAGAGCGCGGGCTTGATTTCATTTTGATTCATTTTTGTCTAAGTGTCAAAATCAAGCGAAAGCTGCCAAGTGTCAATGACCGAGGTACCTTTCATAAATTTTATAAGTTGGTCAGGACGTGCCACGTATCTCATAGCAACTCAGCAGAACATGACAAGTGTCAGCATCTACATTTCATATCAGCACCTACTTTTCAAATCTTTTCAGCAAAAGGTTTCAACAAGCTAAGTATCAGGATTAGGTGGAAAGTGCCAAGTGGCAATCATGGAAGGTTTCAATTTGCTTTTCTAAAAAATGATGGAAAATGCCATGTATCCTAGCTGAAGAGTGTGGAAGCCACTGTGTGTCGAGATTTGAATTACCTTCATTTTGTTTCACAGATATAACAAAGAATGCGGTGGGTCTTAGGTTTTGTTTTTGAAGCAAGTGAAAGCCGCCAAGTGTCACTGTATGTGTAAATATGAAATGAGGCCCGATGGTTTCTATAATATAAATAGAGTGATGCAGATACCAACACGTGTCACCTTCCATAGGTTTCTCAAAAGGTGGCTAAAATCAGTAGAGATTGCCACATATCCTTAGTTAAGTAAAGTGGAGATCACCACGTGTCCTTTGTTGAGGGAAGCAGAGATTGCCACCTATCCTTATACCCCTTTTTTTTTAAAGTTGTTCAGGCAAGAAATGTTGTGGGTCTTATTTTTGTTAAGTTGTTAAAGTTTCAAGAAGTGGATTGTGATAGGTGTCAAAGGCAGAATGTTCCTGAGCAAAGATATAATAAGAGTATAGGTAAAGCGGAAAGTGCCGCATATCTTTAGTGAGTGTTGCGGAACATGCCAAGTGTCCTCTTCCATTTTAAAAGAAGGGAGCATCCTATGATCTATTAGAGCCAATGAAATTCTAGAAGATAGAGTATTTCAAAATCTAAGAAATATCTTCTATTAGACACTTCCAGTTCAGTTAGTCAACAATTGGGCTGTTAGATTGGGAACACATAGACAATCTGGAGTGAATTCGAGGCTATAAATAGGGGTGCAGAGATCACCTGAAAAAAGGAGATACTTAGAGAGAATTTTTTGGGAGAATTATTTTCAAGAGTTTAGACTTTCTAGAGCTGTGATTAGGAATATCATTTGCCTTTGTTCTATTTTCTTAAGTTGGAAAGTTTATGTAACTGTGCATGTTTTTGTGCCTCTTATATGACTGGAGAATTAATGAGAAGATTGAATCCTATTCCTTTGTTGATATTTTCTATGTCATTGCAAATTTAGTCTAGGCTGTGTTGTCAAGAATTTTAGACTTTCTAGAGCTGTGATTAGGAATATCATTTGCCTTTGTTCCATTTTCTTGGGTTGGAAAGTTTATGTAACTATGCATGTTTCTATGCCTCTTATGTGACTAGAGAATTCAAATAAGAAGATTGAACCCTGTGCCTTTGTTGATGTTTTCTGAATCAATGCAAAAGCAGTCTATGCTATGAGCCTCTGTTTCTATTATTTTCCATCTTTTACATTGATCATGCCTTGTTTGCTCTTAAATGTAATTGAATCTTACATATAGTTTCACTGTGCTCAGATTAAGGGTCAAATTACATTCAGGCACATTACCATAGTTAGATTTTCTTTCTTGCATTTATGTTTTTGTTAAAATTCCTATCCCTTTTCCTAGTATACGTTCAATATAAAGAAGAGACCAGCTTCTTAAAAATTTGGAGGTTGTTTCAAGTCGCAAGTCCCACATCTTGAAACTTCCCATTATTGGTGTTAAAAACAAGCACAATTTTAACCATCAACATATCCTTTACACAAAACAAAGACTGAAGATAATTATGGTAGCATAAAGTCTCCCACAATCAGCTTTAGGACATCTTCCAGCATATTTCCACTTGTTCTGTTTGTTTGATTAGATGGACAAGACGATATTTAGGAAATAGACATAAGAACAATTTCCTAAATGACACAAGCTATTTCAACACAAAGTTTGAAAGGTCACTTGCTTTCTCATTCATTCAAAAAAATATGATTAACAGTCTAAGCTCAAAGTCTCAGGATTGCCTTTCAATTTGGGCAGAGCTTCGCTTCTGGTAATAGAGAGATCTCCCTTATACAAAATGAGAGATTACAACATATATCATAACAAGAAAGACTTGGGTGCTTGTTTTCATGAAAACAACCCATGCTGAATTGAATGCCTTGAATATCTATGAAAGGACCATGATGGAACATGTCATTGGCCTTGACTTTGGCATTCTGAATTATCTCAAAATGTCCTTTCCTCAGCATGGGTTGTCTAGTCTTCTTAATGATGCTTACACTGCTATCCATTTGCCTTAACTTAATGTAGAAAAATAGGCCACATCTTTGAATATTTGTGTTCCCTAATGTCCACCTCGTAGACTATTCCACCTAGTATAAATAACTCTCCTACAGATATTTATAGATTTCTTGTAGTTGTTCTCTCTTTTCTTGCCATGTTTTGTCTTTTCTTAGCAATCTGAGCTCATGGGGCTATCTTCTCACTTTTAGCTGGCTCTTCGGCTCCTTCCTTGGTTGGTTGCTGAGCTTATTCTCAGGTCTTTTGTAAATCAATGACTATTCTATTACCCTAAATTTGACATCCGTGAGGATGTCACTAGTCACCTTGAACCTCTTTGAACCTTGAACCTTTAACTCTTTTGGTTCGAAGGTTTAATGGTTCAATGGTTCAATGTTTTGTTAAGGGCCGTGTTTGCTTTCTTTTTCTTCTTCTTCTTCTTCGGTTAAACCATTTCTTTGGACCATTTGTTTGAACTTCTTTCTAGAATCTTCCACTTCCTTCATTCACTCAAAGCTTCCTTTAGAATTTTGAACCTTTGAACCCTTTGAACCTTTGAACTATTTCGGTTCAAGGTTCAATCGGTTCAACGGTTCATTCTCTTTCTATGAAGCCTTCTATTCTCTAAGTCCATCAAAATTATTGAACTAATTGAACCTTTAAACCTTTGAACCATTTTGGTTCAAGGTTCAATGGTTTAATGGTTCAATCTTATTTCATTGATTTCTTCAAAGCTTCGAACTCTCTGGATTTTCTAAGTCCATCTAAGTCTTTTAAACCTTTGAAATCATTGAACCTTTGAACTCTTTTTGGTTTAAGGTTCATCAGTTCAACCTTATCTCTTCAACTCCTTTTATTCTCTAAGTGTGCCGAAGTCATTGAACTTTTGAACTCATTGAACCTTTAAAACTTTGAACCTTGTGGAGGCGGGGCTTAATGGTTCAATGGTTCACTCTAATTGTTTAAATCTTGTAGTTAAGTCTTTTGATTGAACCTGGGAATTGAACCATCCTCAAAACACTAAGGAAAATCCTTAAGTGTTTTGAACTTCCTTTGAAGAAAGCTTGCCTGTTGAACCTGTGACTTCCTTAGCTGAAAAGGCTTGGATATTTGAAAAACTTAAATGCTTAGAACATTTTTGAGAAAGAAAAGAGAGAGCTTTGGTCTACAGGACCAAAATGGTCAGTATGTTGTCCACAAAAACAAGTGACAGATTTTGGGAACAATAAGATGAAAGTGATGGTTCTGAAAGTGAATAGATTTTTTTTATAAAAATATGTTTCAATATTGATAAATAATGTATTACATATTTAAATAGTATTTAGTCTTGTAATCGATTCTGTTTCAACATTTTTAATCTATTTATAAATAAAGTACATATTTGTTTATGTATTTTATATTTATTACTAAATAAATTACATATTTGTTTGTCTATAATAGTGTTTGATGTTTTAATCATGTAATGTTTTGATGATCAAATGAATGAAAAAAGAAATGATTCTATGTTTTTATGTCCTTGAATAGTATTGGATTATTCTTTTGAATGTTCATATGACACTATAAATGGATTAAACCCCCTCTAATAGCTTCATATTTAGTATGATGTAGCTCCAGACCATAAGCACCTCGAATGAAATTTGGGATTGAAACTAATTTCATAGAATAGTTTTCCATTTTGGCTAAATACTGCTAAGTAAAGTGAGTAGTTTTATAACTTTAATTTGTTCATTACTGAATATAAAATTCATCCAAACCAACATATAACCTATAATTAATCCAAATGGTATACCTTAGTTTCATTGTCTAAGCAGTCTAAGATCATAGACTCCTCAGAAAACATATCTCACTTTGCTATAGTAGGTTGACGTGCCAAATCATCTAAATGATCTTATGGTTGATAATACCAAAACAAAATATTAGCTAAGTTAATATATGTAGCATTATGACCATGTATTTCATTTTCAATAATGGCTCCTCCACTAGAATAGTTGGTATCTTGATGCAAGAGCATCTAGCTAAAAGAAGTCAATTTTATGTTTTAGTCATTTATGGTAAAAAATGGGTCAAGATTGGATGTAATGTGATTTAATAGACCTTTCAAGGTCTATTTCATGTTTTTGAGGTCATTTGGAGTCGTAGGAGTAAGTTTGAGGGTATTTGGAATTTTCCCTCCAAAACCAATAATTTGAAAATTCAAATATTTAAAATGAGTCTAGAAGGGTAAAGTGCATGTAAGGAGTGAATAGATGCGTAAAATGGGATTAAGAAGTATAATTAGGTGATGTAAAAGGTTTTATAATGGATATAAGTCTAAAACATCACATTATAGGTCATATTGTAGTCTTGACATCATAAACCTCACGTTGAAGTGGCAATGCAAGGAGGTTGTGTCTTGTAACCACCTTAACCAACCTTGAAGTTGGTTGAAATGAGAAATTTTTATATGATTCTAAATATGAGTTGTGAGAGACAAGGGATAAATATCCAAAAATTTATAGGAAAACATGAGCATCAATAAATTATACAACACTCCTCAATAATGATAACAAAATCCAGATGGATCAAAATTGTACATTTTTGTTCAACACAATGACTAAAGAAGGAAATAAGCCATGTAAGTTGATGTTATTGAACTATATTGAGTTTTTTTTAATCATGTATATTTCCATTTAATGCCCTTGAGGCCATGTATTTGTTCATCTTTATGTGGAATTGTAGGTTGTTAAATTATTGGTGGAGACAACCAATAAGGGTTGTAGGTTATAGTCGTAAAAGGAAGAAATTAGAATATTTGGTTACATTTCAAAGTTGGAGTTTAGTGTGGAAAACATAATTATATAGGTTTATAAATTACAAACCTTCAAAGATTTGTGATAATATGAGTAACAAGGTGAGATAGAGTGAAATGGACCATTGAATCCTTAAGGCCCTGTAGACTATTGTCTCAGTTATAGAATGAGGTAATCTTTGGGTCTTAAGACATAAATAAACTATGTGATGAGATTATGATTGAGATATTAATGTGTGGTTCTTTAGAGGGGAGCTTTTTTTGTTTGAATAAAAGAGAGGTAGTGAGCTTCTATTCATTGTTTACAAAATGATCAACTCTGTTACACAATCCATGACCCCTATTTTCATAGATGTTGGAATGAATATACATTGGGAGAGATGTAAGATAATTACGATATAAATTTATTTATTTTAATATATATTAGATAATATATTAATGATAATTATTGAAATAAAGAGACCCCAAAATGGAAGTTGACAATATACAGGCCTTATTTCTATTCTTGCATTGTTATTTCATGACTACAAGGACTGATCTTTGAGAGAATAAATATGATAAGTTATTTATTGGATTCTAAAATGTGTTTTTAATCTCACTATGGAGGTTTTAAGTGGTTTTTAATCTCTCTTTGGTTGAAACATTATTTTTGGTTGTCTAACAGGGACAAAGTCCTATAGAAAACCCTTGTAAGCTATATAGTCTAAGGGAAATTGAGTTAGAACATGTGAATAGAGGATTGGATTTTAGTTTTAAAATGTTGAAGGAGCTGTATTAGGGTAAGATAGATCCTAAATACCATTAATAGTGGAATTAAAGTATTTTAAATATTTTCAAGACAATTTTTGTTGCGCTTAGGTCTGTATACATGGCAAGAAACCCTAGACTAGGGTTTAGTCTTGAGAGTTTACACCATTATAAAAATGTGAAACTTGTTGGTTTTAAAGGAAATAGTATTTAAAATAGGATTTTAAAATTTTTGGTCTTGTATGGACTCATTTCATATGTATTTGGTCAATTGAGTTATAACTAGGCAGAATTAGGCCTAGAAGGGCTAATTATGTAGAGAAAAGGGCTAAGAAAATGGTGAGAAGGAGTAAACCAGCTCTTGAAACTTAATAATAAGTTTTATATAGATGGAGGGAGATAATATTAAACACTAAACATATAATAAATATTTTATAATAGATACACGAAGGAGAAACATCCAAAATATGGCTATTAGCTTAGAGAAACCATGGAGAGTGAACTGTGTAGAAAGAAGTAATTACGGGTGAGTTGATAGTTGAAAGGGGTTAATTTAGGTGTGATGAGAGAAAATATAACTATATATGGTTAATTATTGATCTATTGGAACCTAAATCAAGATTGGTCCTTTAGACCCAAGAGCTAATGAGATAATTGCATGAAAAGTGAGATCAGTGTTATGAACTGAGCTAGGGGTGAATGTTAGTGACATGATATATATCTAGTGAATGTAAGAAGTGTATATAAAATTTACTAGGAATAAGTATATGTAAAATAAGGCTATTAATCCCAATAACCTATTGGAATGATGGAAGGAGATGGAACCTTGAAGAGCAAAGGAAACATTGAATATGAACTTTTGCAAGAGTAAACCATCAAGTGAGTGTAACCAGTTGGATTAAGAACCATAAAATGATGTTTATGAAGACTTATCACCTTAACTTTGTATCATGTATAATTATATAGAGTCATAATCATCCCCTTCATCATCTAAATAATTTTCATTGCTTCCAAATTGTTTAGTTTTTCCTAAACTCAAATAGCTAGTAAGAGTTCTCTATGTGGGATCATAAGGCCCAAGATTTTCATCTTTGAACTGAGAGACAAAGATACCTATTCAAGACACACTTGGGATTTTGAATATTAATGAAATTTTCAAAGAATATAATGGATGTGATAATCAATATATAGAAGTACCAAATAACTTAACTATACATCTGTAGTTTATTTCATTATAGATTAAGAAAATCCTAAAATGTTACCCTTTATTTTAACAAATCACTAAATTGATTCAAAAACTATTATAAACAACAAACATTTTATATAACAAGATAATTAAGTCTTAAGAGAACCAAGCCTACATGCATTGAAAACATACACACCATATTTATGCACTCAAGACATACATAACATCTTTCATGAACATTCATAAATAATCCATCGTATATGTTACAATATTAAGCAGGTTTAAAATTAATAGAAAAATATCATGGCTCCAAAAATGCCTATAAAATATGTAATTACCACTCATTTTTTCTCAATTTATATTTTCAAATAAAAAATAAGCCACATGATTAGAAGAAGCTTTAAAAATAGGTTAGGAAGCCACTTGAAGGAATTCAAAATCCATGATGACATAGCCCATATGATTATCAATAAGATTGTGAATATTTAGATGACATGTAAAGAACTTGTGCACTATCAATGGTAAAATTTGGATCAAGCCTAAAAAAATAGTTGAGTGTTGCAGCTTATCAATATGATTGCAAATAGTTACATCTTACTTATATGTTCAAGCCACACCTCAACTTCATTATCTACCATATCCCATAGCATTTGAGATATATTTATTGACCATTAACATGTTGAATTTTATATTCCTAACACAACCCTTAACATGAAAAATTTAAAACATGTCTAGTAAAAATTTGGATCATTTTAGATTTCAATACTATACAAGTCTACAATCTTTGATCTTCACTCCCCAACCTACAAACTGGTACAAGTTTTCGGATCTACAATAAACTAGGATGACATCACTTGTATATCATGTGGAGATAAATCTCCCATCCATCCGAGTCACTTAGGTAGCCTATCAATATTTAATCTAGTTTCTATTATCTAGACCTTGTGAAGATATAATCCTACTTGTAGACATCCAATTCCTAACACCATTTGTGTTGAAATTGTCAATCTTACTTGAATTGCACTCAAATACACATTTTAGGTCAAAATCTATAAAAATTCCTAAATGGTTCAAAATTGTCACTTACAAGTTCTAGTTTAGGTCAAAATATCCCTAAATAGGGCATTACATTTTATGGGCTAGCTAACTTTTATCAGGTCATTTTGAGTCAAATTGACCATTTCGCCATTTAGTGGTCTAGATCACTCTTTTATTCTAAATTCATTAGTACACATCATATACCTTTATTATTTGTTGTTGGCAACATCCTACATGGGAATACAGTTCCAACTCATCTAGCATCACCTTCTAGTTCTTCTTGAGTCAAATTACAACCCAATAATATGATTTTCTGACCATTTTGATTGATTGAGGACCAATTTTTAAGCAATTGTATAAATGTTGATTAACCTTATTTAAGGCTAATTAATCCAAATCAAGAGCTTAAGTGGATTTTCCATGAGAGTTATTGAATATTTATTTTTGAAAATTGATTCTTATTATCTACATCACCTAGTGACATCATCTATGGGGTGGCAACCATCAAGTCATAAGTGCATAAAATATCAAGATTATGGGTCACCCATGCCTAGTTAATGACTCCCATGCCTCTTCAATGCCCCTTCTTCTAAGGTCATGATGAAGATAATTATGGATTTAATTCCAAATATTAGGATTATCCTCAACCACACATCTTCATCTCAAGATGGATGGTTCAGGTTGATCCTGACCAATCTCAAAAATCTATAAATAGAGAGGCCATGAATATCATTTCTAAACTATTTTGGTGCAAAGTTATTATGCTCAAATATCTTCAAATATTAAACATTGCAAAGTTATAATGTTAAATTGTTTCCCCAAAGCTTCATTGATAGGGTAGTTTAGTGATTCCACATCAAGAGCCTATGTTTTATGGAGTGTTCTTAAGGCATTGGAGAGCTGACCACCATTGTTGACAAAGACAAGGATGCTTGATCAAGGAAGAACATATTTTTGAGCCATATGGATATGGTGAATCCATTTGGGAAGGAAATATGGCATTGACTTATTTCATTTTTTTCTTCATATCCTTTGTAATTACCATAGGAATAGATAGGATTGGCTAGTTAGTTCTTTATGAATGTTTCATGGTTTATGGAATAATGCTTGACTAACTTGATTTTTAATCCTCTCTACATCTTGGCATGCATAGTCAGACCAGACACATCATACACCTAAAGAAGATCCCTTTACAACTTTAAAAATTCATTTAAGCTCTTAAAACTATTGCAAATTGATTTTCTAACTTTATTTTGCCATTTTTGGTTGCCATGGTTTTTACACAGTAACCACCATCAGCATAAATTCTTATATTGGTTACTAACTTAATTGATGCCAGTTAGCAGAACTGACATTAGTCAGATCTTGATATCCCATAATCGATGGTGGTATTGATCGATGCTGATCTGTGTGTTTTTCCAAAAACATAGACTTGAGACCTACTTTTCTAAAGTTTTTTGTTTCAAATTCAGAAGGGCTTCAAAGCTAAAGGACATGCTAAAATTTTTGTTGTAGGATCAAGTTTAAAATTTGCTTAAAACATGTTTAAATTAGTTTTGCATGCTTAAAAAAAAATGATTATGAACTTTGTTTTGGTGTTTGACAATGAAATTTTAAATGTTTTTGGAGAATGTTTTTCAAAATTTACAACTAAGACTAAGGGGTAAAATGAACACCACTAAACACTTTATTTGGGTTTAAAATTGAACACACTTGTCAATTTTTGTTTGCAATAGTTGATTAGATTTTTTTTTTTTTTGGCAAAGAGACGTATGTTGCGTGTATGATCTTCTATTTGTCACCTATAGGGAACCCTTGGAATCAAAAGTGCTATTCCTATTGAAAATAGCCTAGTCCAAGGCTTAAAAAGAAAGTCATCTAAATCACTCCCCAAAAACTTGTCAATGTTTGGGTGATCTTTAATATGACCCTAAAGTCTTTCTATTTCATACTTTCTTTGTTTTATGCATCTTATATTTCGAGGGGGACTTCATTAGCTCTCACAAGTTCTTTAGAGAAGCTTTAAACTAGGGTTTCACCTCCTGACATTGACTTCATTTAAATCCTTTAAAGCTGTACACAATATGTAGTGGCACTTTGAACATCACACTACACTAAGCAAACAATAGGATGTAGTGGTTACATAAAGGACTAGAACTTTTTGCAACAAGCCAATTGATACGGACCCAAAATCCATGATTTTATTTTACATTGTTTGGTGTGAAAGTCATTATGCAATTGATTCCCTTATAATGTTCAAAACTTGATAGTTTAGTAGACCCCACTTTGCCATACCTTGTTAGTTTAGACTTAAGACGTTTGTTTTTTATCATTATCTTATTTGGTGTTGATTTGTGTCTAAACTTCTTTTTAACTCAATGAATTTAACCAAAACATGTTGTCCTTAATTTTTTTGAGCAAGGGAGGTGTTATGCTGTATAAATAGAAAATTCATCTTTTCCTTTTTCAATTTGTTATCAAAAGCTTTGTGTCATGACATCCACTTTGGTGCAGTCAATATGCCCAGTTAAGTCTAAAATTTTTTCCTAACTTATTTAAATCCTTCATTTATAATCCACATTTGAAATTGAACCTTTCTGAGTTTTAAGGGTTGGTGCGTCAAAGTGGGTTTGCCATTTGTACAATAAGTTTGTTTGAACTTGGGTTCAATTTTCTATTTGAAGGTCATTTATTAAGACTCAAAATCACATTATCATCTTGGTGGACTAAAGTTATCTTGTGTATCACTCATGATTTGGGTCCTAGAACATATTTTATCCTACTAGAATCATGTGGTGATGTTGTACTATCCATTTGGTCCTAGATTTATACTTAGTTATTCGCGTATGTCTTTACATGTTGAGTTGCTTAGTTAATTTTGTCTTCTTCGTATTCCAGAGATCTTTCCTCTAAACTTCTAGGGTCACCTTGTCAAAGTTGAAACTAGATTTTGTAGTGTGGGTATATCACAAAGATCTAGGCTTTGGTGTACTAGTTTTCACCTTGGGTCTTTGAGTTACCTTACTCTCTTTCGATCTATGTGATTTCAAATTTACCAAAGGTTGAATAATTTCGTGAACCAAATCTTCTAAATTTTGAATGGTTTCAAAACCACCCTCCCTTATAGTCTCATTTATACCTTGGTTATTTGTTTAAAAAGAGATCCAGAACATACTTTGATTGGTTATTAAACATTGGTCCAAAATTACTCAAACACACAGAGCAGCTCTTTTTAGACATGAATCAAAGGTTCACTTGTAGTGGGGCCTCTTATGGCCTTACTTATGAGGACGAGCAATTTGATAATGGTCAAGATAACCCCATTGTTTTTTATGCTATCCCCACAACAATAGGAATTGAATATTATTACAATGAATATCAACCCCAAGAAGATCAAGATGAATCCCTTCTTAGATTGATAGAATTAGGTGTTAGATTACCTTCTAACTTTTCTATGGAATAATTGCATACCTTGGTTAGAGAAGGAGAAAAATGATGGCAAGAGCAAGCTTTTACAGAAATAGACATACCTTCTTCTTCTAACAAAGGAAATGAAATACAAATAGAGTCAAAACTGAAAAATCTAGATCTCTTAGCTTAGATCAAGATAATAAGTTAACGATATGTAGATCAACTTGTCACAGACTTAACTAACTCCCTAGTTGCCACTTCAATTCACAATAAGGCTTTAAAAGAATACGAATATATGGTGGACAGTATGAAAAAAATATTGGATGAAAACATTAAGATAGATGATCAAGGTAATCTAAACAAATAGATAAAGTCACAAGAGACCTTACAAGATGTTTCATTTGACACAGAACATACATTATTCAATCATCAAGAACCTCTTGTTACTTTACAAACTCATAAACCCAAAAATTTAATTTGAATTGAGGAAATCCTTCAAATAAACCAAAGATTGGTAAATAAACATATAAATTTTCAACATCAACAAAGTGAAAAATAGACAAATTCTAGTAATGTTTTACAATCCAAGAATCAACAGCCTATGTTCTCAATTCAAGCAGTAAATCAGAACCAAATCATGGATAGAAAGGTATACACTCCCTATAGATCCATATAAAATCAAGGGTACATTCCACCCTAATAGAAATAAAACTAGGGGCACATTCCACCTCAACAATAAAAAAATTAGAGGCACATTCCACCCCAACAACAAAAAAACCAGGGGCACATTCCACCCCAACAACAACAAAATCAAGGGCACATTCCACCCCAACAACAACAAAATTAGGGGCACATTCCACCCCAACAACAACAAAACCAGGGGCACATTCCACCCCAAAAACATATAATCCAATCCAGAAGTGCACCAAACATGCAAGAATGGAATTATATGAAGGAGATTTCCCAAATATTGGAGATGAACAATAGAGTCAAAAAGTATAAATTTGATGAGATATGCCCATATCCATTTGACTTATCTATTCTCCAAAACCCCTTTCCACCTCACTTTGAGGCACCTAAATTTGACAAATAAAAAGGGAAAGGAGATCCATGTAAACACATTCAAGCATTCTTAATCTTGTGTCAAGAGGTTACTTATACTAGTCAGTACTTATTACGACTATTTCCATAAAGTTTAGTGAGACAAGATCTTGATTGGATACCTAAACTACCCAAGGGACCAGTTGTGGATTGGAACAACTTATCAAAAAAGTTTGTTAACCATTTCTCATACAACATAGAACATGAATTGACCATTTTTGACTTATGCAAAGCCAAACAACATGATGGTGAAAGTTTTGTTGCATATCTACAAAGTTGGAGAGCATTGGCAAGCCACTTTCAACACAATTTACTAGATAAATAGTTGGCTGATATCTTTACAAAAAATTTGCATCCCAAAGTGGCACACAATCTATGGTTATCTTGTGCTAACTCATTTGAAGAAATTATTGACAAAGGATTGTAGATTGAGAAAGATCTTATTGCTAGGGGCCTTGTTAAGATCTTTAGACAAGGACAAGCATCTAATCAGAATAAATCAGTAGTACCTCAAATAATTATGTAGCATAAGTCTAAGGGTTTTCACAAAAAAGAACATGGTCATAAATGTGCTGACAAAAACAAGACATGTACAAATGATATAAACTATGCCTCCTCTAAATGTACAATTAAATCCCTTAAATCCATTACCTTATTTGCAAAAACAACCTTCATGAAGGATGTTTCATAACAATTTTAGACTCTTTAGAAAGTTAAGAGAATCAGTTGAAGTAGTATTACAAAATCTCATTGCAGCTAATTTAATTATATGGATAATATCAAGGCCATTTCCTCAAGATCAGCCAAAACTAGACTAGTACAAAGGAAATAAATGGTGTAAGTTTCATCATGTTGCTGGTCACGATGCATATCATTACATTCAATTATGACATATTATTGAGGACTTTATTGAAAATGGTGAGCTAGAAATTAAGTTGGCCTCTGATTATGACACAAATCAAGATATGGGAATCTACAAAGAACCCTTTACTTGACATGATACACCACCACCAAGAAATAAAAAAATGGTCACAATCAAGGATAAAAGTAGAATCAAAACCAAAAAAGGGTTAGAATCATAATAAGCATAATCAAGATCTTGATCCCCACACTAATAATGTGGCTTATAACAATGTGCCTTACGACCACAATAACACTATGGGATGCATTTCTACAACCCACATTGCCACTGTTACTATGATGTTGTATGGCCAATCTTGTGTTCCTCACCACATGAGACCCATCATTATAGTTTCAGCACCCTTTTCCCTAGTAATACCATGTCGAGTTTATATCATCATGTTGTTACTCCATTTGCATGGGTTACTAATCTTGAACAATTGTACCATTCTTTTAGAGGCTCCTCATTGACCCAAAATTATAGTAATACCATTAATCACCCATGAATCACCATCCAAAGCCCTTTGCCTCATCTTTCTAATTATAATGACTCCTTGCCACCTTTAGGTTGTGTAGTTACAACTAGACACCTGTGAGTTACCATCCAAGGCCCTTCACCCACTTCTTTCCATAAACCCAATGAGAACATTATGCCAATGGTTACAAACTTGAATATTGTCCCAACAAAGACTAAACTAGTTCAATCCACAATTCAAAAGTCTTATATTATAATGGACCAATTAGATAAAACCCCTACACAAATTTTGATATTATAACTCTTTCAGACAGCTAATGTCCATAAAACCATCTTCAACAAACATTTACAAGAGTCTATTATGCCTAATGATATAAACCTTGATCAGTTATAGAACCTAATTAGACATTTGTCTTCATTTTATCAAATCACGTTTGATCAAAATGACATGTCCACCCTTGGCCCAAACCACAATAACCCACTACACATTGAAATAATCATTGTGGATCACAAGATCAAGTAGGTTTTTATAGGTAATGGTTCAGGGCTGAACATCATATCTCTTAAATTGGTGTGATGATTGGGTTACATAGACAAAGACATTTAGCCAGAGACTATTACAATCAAGGCTTACAAAAACAATGAGAGGTAGTCATTCAATATAATTTGGTTGCCCATCATGGTTGGGACTATTTATCATCACACATTATTTCATATTGTAGATATCAGGCTTCCTTATAACATACTACTTGGTCATCCTTGGATCCATGAAGTACAGGAAGTTCCATCTACTCTTCACCAATGCCTTAAGTTTACCCATGATGGGATCAAGGTTACTATTCCCACTAATCAGTAGCCATACCAATATTATAAACATCTCAAAGCAGAGTTTTGAAATTATAACTATTTCCTAGGTTCCAAATTCATTGCAAAGAAGAACAAAGCCATTGTTTCTCATCCATCTCCATCTAATTATATAGACCCTGATGATCTAACCACCACTTCAACTGATCCATTACCTATAACTCTAGCCAAGTAGGTGGTTATTAAAGATGCAGGCATTTCCACATATCATCTGAAGGATGTCCTCCATATTGTAAAATTGTCAAAGTCCCTATAAGCATTGGTAGGCCTAAAATTTCCTAGACTCCTAACAGACCTAGTCAGATTTGACAAGCAAAGAAGAAACAACCAAAACCTCCTATGGTTTTTGTACCTATAATCACACCAAAGGAAGATCGAGAGGCTTTCACTGAGGGGGATTTGTTATATTCTGAGGGCCTTGCAGATTTTTTTCAAAATCCAAAGTATCATATCCCTAATAGGATAATACATCATCTTGACTATACAGGGAAAGGCTTTGGCCCCTAGGTGCAAGGAATTTTAGATCCCTTATCAACTGGAGTTGTCAATGGGAATCATGGTCTCAGATTTCAACCACCAAAGGATGACCTCAAAACATTTGGTAGTCATTCTTCTGAAGTGATTGGTAATGAGACTCCTAGCAATGATGCAATGTCCCATTATAGCCTTTTCGATGAGCTTGTTGATTTAGATTTGTTTGATTCAAATGCCATATTGACCATAACACCTATTGGAGCTTCCCATCTTGAAGAAAAAATCCATCCTAGTGGTGCTTCCCTTCCTAAAGTAGGACATTATATCTTTAACATTGGTGCTTCTCATCATGAAGCAAACCCTCACTGTAACTTATGCCTTTGCCATCCTGAACTCATAGATTGGGATTAATAGAATTCAATCATATGCCTTGATGAGTTTTAAAATGAAGAATCAATTGTAGAATACATGGGCCTACAAGATGCATTCCCCATTGGTGATCATAAACAGGGTTTTGATTTTTCATTGAGTCCTTCTGCCTACTTTGGAGATCAAGCAAACTTTCTTGGTCATAATAAAGAACAAACATTGAGATCTTCAGGTGAAAACCTCTTTGAGGCACTTGTTGATTAGGGAAAAAGTAAAGAAAAAGACAAGCCTTTGAGTGAAAACCTATTTTAGGTCCTCCTAGGTGAGAAAGTTTGCTCATCCCCTTAGGACATAGAAAGTCCATCTAGCCCCAGATCCATAGCTAGTACAATCATCTCTTTAGAACAACATCAAATATTTGAGCATCTTGCTCTTGAGTTTCTAGAGGTCTTTGCTAATTGGCCTTTACCTGAGAAGGCAGATTCTGATTCTTCATATTATCTAGATCTTTGGGAGGAACAAAAAGGAGATATGATAGAAGAATATAATCATGACCATACATTACCTAAACTTCTAGAAGATGGATCCACACTCCTTATGGAGAGCACAATAGAAATAAATTTAGGAACTCATGAGAATCCCAAAAATGTTTATCTTGGATCTTCCCTTACTGAAGTAGAATGGGAACATATTATATCAATTCTTAAGGCTTATATAGACATCTTTGCATGGGCATATTCTGACATGCCAGGCCTAGATCCTGATTTAGTTGTGCATCATTTAGTTATTCACCTTGATGCTAAACCGGTCAAGTAAAATTTAAGAAAGATGCATGCATGCATCACCCTTTTGGTTAAGGTCAAGTTGGAGAAGTTGTTAGGAGCCAATTTTATCAGACCATTGGACTAATCTGAATGGATTTTTAACATAGTGCTAGTAAGTAAAAAGACCCTAGGCACATGTATTTGTACTAATTTTTATGATATCAACAAGGCATATCCTAAAGATGATTTTCCTCTACCCAACATCGACATGATTGTCAACTCAACTGGTGGGTATGAGATGTTATCCTTAATGGATGGATTTTTTGTTATAATCAGATCAAGATAACCCCTAAAGATAAGCATAAGACTGTGTTCACCACTCTATGGGGAACATTCTATTACCAAGTCATGCCATTCAATTTGAAGAATTCTGGAGCCATATATCAATGTCCAATGACTGTCATCTTCCATGACATGATGCATGACATTGTCGAGGACTATGTTGATGATATACTAACAAAATCAAGAAAAAGATCTAGACACCCTAACATTCTATGAAGAATATTTGAGAGGCTTCATGCATATAAAGTCTTCTTAAACCCAAAGAAATGTGTTTTTGGAGTCACATCAGGAAAATGATATCAACAAGGCATGTCCCAAAGATGATTTTCCTCTACCCAACATCAACATTATTATCGAATAAACTGCTGGGTATGAGATGCTATCCTTAATGGATGGATTTTTTGGTTACAATCAGATCAAGATAACCCTTGAAGATCAACATAAGACCACATTCACCACTTCATGGGGAACATTCTATTACCAAGTCATGCCATTCGATTTGAAGAATGCTGAATCCATATATCAATGTGCAATGGTTGTCATCTTCCATGACATGATGTATGACATTATCAAGGACTATGTTGATGATATACTAGTAAAATCAAGAGCAAGAGCTGGACACCTTGACATTCTACGAAGAATATTTGAGATGCTTCATGCATATAAAGTCTGCTTGAATATGAAGAAATGTGTCTTTAGAGTCACATCAAGAAAATTTCTAGGGTTCATTGTATCACAATGAGAAATTGAAGTTGACCCTGTGAAGGTCACCACTATTATGGAAAAGCCTCCACTCAATAATCTTAAATAGTTGTGGGGTCTACAAGGCAAGATTTAGTCTATACGCAGGTTCATTTCTCAACTAGCAGATAAGTGCCACCCATTTACCCATCTCTTCAAGAAAGAGGTGACATTTTAGTGGGATGAAGATTGTCAGATAGAATTTGCAAATCTTAAAACATACTTGGAAAATCCACTGGTCTTACACCCTCCAACATAAGGAAAGCCACTGCTTATTTACATATCTACCACATAATATACACTAGGGGCACTTTTAGCTAAGCATGATGATCATGGTAAGGAACACATGGTTTATTATTTAAGCTGTACATTGCTCACCTATGAATATAATTATATGCCTATTGAGAAGGCATGTTTAGCTATGGTTTTTGCCACATAGAAATTGTGACATAATATTCTAAATAACAAAACTTTTGTTATCACCAAGGTAGATCCTCTCAAGTTTCTCTTATCTAAAGTATCACTCCAAGGACACATGGATAAATGGATTATGATCCTTAGTGAGTTTGATATTGAATACCAGAATTAGAAGGTAATCAAAAGGTAGATTCATGTGGACCAACTTATAGAAGCTCCTATTATAGCCACTCAACCTATCAACTTTGACCTTCTAGATGATTATATCATGATGATAGAATGAGCATCACAAGATCTTGAATAGTAGACACTCTATTTTGATGGATCCTTCACATCTTGGGAGTCTAGAGCTGGCATATTATTGATGATTCCACAAGGGTATTTGATCCCCAAAGCCTTCCATATACAATTTTAGTGTACAAAAAATATGGTCGAATATGAGGCATTGGTTGCAGGGCTCCATCTTACCATACAATGAGATATTCAAAGCTTAAAGGTCTATGGAAATTTATAGCTAATCATAAATCAAACAATTGATTAGTATCAAACAATAGATGATAAGCTTGTCCCTTACAAGCAAATTGTTGATAACCTTAAAAGACATTTTAAATCTCTGTAGTTTGAGCAAGTTCCACAAGTCAACAACAGGTCTGCCAATACCATGGCATTAATTAGTTCCATGATTCAAATGCATGACAGTGCTAAAGAGTATCAGTTCCTAATTCAAAATATGCTTTAGCCAGCACATATTTTATCAAATTCAAAGAGGATATGCACCATTGTTGATCTTAATCTCTCACTTGAGCTACCATGGTACCAAGATTCTTATAACTATTTCCATATCCATGTCTTTCCTGCCAACCTTTCCAATAACCAATAAAATTTTTCCATCATCACCTAACATGTTATATCCTCCTTGAAAACATGCTTTATCAAAAATACTATGATGGAATGCTTCTTCATAATTTATCTTTGGGAGAATCCAAGCTGGCACTAAAGGAGGTTCATGAAGGAATGTGTGGGGCCCATACCAATGGTGTAGTCCTAGCAAAGAAACTTCTCAGAATAGGCTATTATTGGCCCAAAATAGAGATAGATGCTTGTAATTATGTAAAGAAATGTGTTCCTTGTCAACAACATAGCAACTTGATACATGCACCTTCCTTACCATTACAACTGATTACAACACCATGGTCATTCTCAACATGGGGTCTTGATCTCATTAGGAAAATTAACCTAACATCTTCAGATGGCCATAAGCACATTTTGACTATGACCGAGTACTTTACCAAATGGATTGAGGCCATTCCTCTCACTTATGTTATCGAGAAATAAATAGCCAACTTCATTCATTACCATTTCATCTGTCTATATGGCATCCCAGCCCAATTATATATGACAATGATAGATCATTTGTAAACCAAGATGTGAAAGCTCTTTGTGCAAAATTCAAGATCAAGCATAAGAAATGCACTCCATATAACCCATAAGGCAAAAAACAAGCTTAGGTATCAAATAAATAAAACCATTTTAGCCATCTTAAAAAATATTGTCAATGATGTTGGCCATAATTGGCACTTACAACTCTTTCCTGCCCTCTGGGCTTATAGAACCAATCATCGCACCCAAACTGGAGATACTCCATTCTCCCTTGTGTTTGGCACTGAAGCTATCTTCATGATCAAGATTGAGATCTCATCATTAAGAATATCAATGGAGCACATTGAAGATTATGAAGACTATAGAGCCTCACAACTATAAGAACTAGAAATTATTGATGGTAAGCATTTGGCTACCATAGAAAACTTGTAGGCCTATTAGGATAGATTATAGAGAAGCTACAATAAATGTATTCTCCCTCAATAATTTGAGATTGGTGACTTAGTTTTGAGATAGAACTAGAAGAACATGAGTGTTGAACCCAAAATGAAAGGAAAGTTTCAGCCTAATTGGTTAGGACCATACATTGTCATGGGAAACTATGGATCAGTAGCATATCGATTGGCTAAACCTAATGGTGAAGAACTTTCAAAGCCTATGAATATCGTACACCTTAAGAGGTTTTATGCATGAACAACTTTGAACCATTATCTATAAGACCCCTGACTTGGGGGCAACTTGTGATATCATAATTCTATCCCACCCTTTTATCCTATCTTGCATACATTTTATACTACCCTAGTCCACTTTTCATGAATCCCAATGGTAAAGGCCTTGAAATCTTGGTAGTATGAACAAATTATTCATCCCATTCTAGATTGCTCTCTTTAAAGATGCATATTATTTGCTATGTCTAGGACATATTATAAACTTGAACATTTGTTGTCCCTTGACCAATTATGTTCTCGATTATGTCTTATAAGCATTACGAACATCTCCAGCAGTGATTATACAAAGCAGTTTAGCAAGGACAATCTTATGTAGCTTCTAACAGGTAAACAACCACATCTTTACAGTATAAGTATTTTTTTGCTTCCTTGTTTTATCAAGAACCTCACTCTCACCGATATGTGGGCATGGGCTGTTGCAGCTGGCTTAGCTATTTTATTAGAACCTCTACTCTCAAGATGTGCATCTCCTTGACTAGATGTTCCCACCTTATGCATATTTTATCCCAAAAACACCAAAAAAATTAAAAATACTTTGAAAATACCAAAAACATTACAACATGATCCACAAAAGAACCAAAACATTGTCTCATACTTCTGTATATTTGTACATTCCCATTCCACCATCCCATGCTCTAGCCATTTTGTAAGTAACTATTAAGATTAAACATTCTCACCATTTTGTGAGTAACTATTAAGATTTAATGCTCTCATCATTTTATAAACAAATCTTAAGATTGAACGCTCTCACCATTTTGTGAGATCATTCTTTCTCATCTCATCAGTTTCTTATTTTCTAAATCATTCTCATTTATTTATAGTATCTTCCATATTATTCTATAACATTAATCATGCTAGTCTGATCATCATTTTCCTTCTATCCCACTTCCTAGGAGAACTACATTTGACCTAAAGTTCATGTTGGGATATGCATCCATGGAACTATGTAGGCAATGTCCACTTATCGTATATATCTGGAGTCAACTTGGACAACCCCTTCCTTTTCTTATCTTCCCCCATTTATTCTATCATTGTTCTTCTTTAATTAGGGGACAATTATCATGTCATTGTCCTTTGTTATGATGTGGTATAAAGTAATTCCTCTACTGCACATGCATGAACATTTTTCTTTAAACCATACTAGCTTGGTTTTTGTTTGTTTGTGTTTTATTGTGTTTTCTTGATGTTTTTGTGCTTTTTCACCTCTCCTTTTAGTTCTTCTTCTTCTCTCTTTTTTATTATTTCTTATATCTTCTTGGTCTTGTGTTTTTTCTATTTATTTTTGGTTATCTCTTTTCTATTTCAAAACATCTTGATAATTCACATGGATCTTGATTGTTTATATCTTGATCTTATGTTATTATGTTGTTCTTGGACCATTTTGTTTATTGGATTGTTTTTGGTGTCTTATTTTTCCATTTGATTTTGCTTTTTTGTTCAAGAATGCCTTGATGGTCCACATAGATCTTGATTATTCATATCTTTGTCTCATATCGTTAAGACATTCTTTACTTTTATTTTCAAACATTTTTGTTACTACCTTAAGTCTTGATGGGTCATATCTTGATTTCAAGTTAGGTTCATTTATGTTTATCTTTTTCTTTGTTTTTGATTTTTTGTTTAAATGTAAATCACTATAACTCTGGTTTTATTCATATTTTTACCATTATCCTTAGTTATAGATATTCACATTTAAAATAACTCAATGCAATTGGAATCTTATGTCATTCTAAGTTATTCATACTTATGATGCCTAATTTCTTTTGCTATAGCAAGCACTTTTTGCTCAGGTCTCAAAGTCTTAATGTCAACATCAGCTCCGATGAATGATTCTCAAGAACATTTTGAAAAACCTAGGCTCATGATATAGAATTAGGCTTCTAGGTAGCATGCATTTCAAGCTTCTTTGTCTATGCTTAGACATGCATCTCTTCAAATACATTGTTAGTCTAATCAATTTTTGGTCATTTTTGGTCATTCCTCATTCCATTCTCTCCCAAAATTGGGTGAACTACATTGGCCCAAATTTCATGCTGGAACATGAGTCCATGGAACTATGTAGGCAATGCTCAATTTTTATTGAGGTCATCTCAACTATCTCCATTCTTATTTTCATCTTTATCATCACTTTGTGCATTCTCATATGCTTGGTTTTATATGGCTTTCTAAGCCATTACCCCATCACATATGCATTTGTACCCACTCGCTTTAATATATCTTTTGGGTTATATCCTTGAGCTATTTTCTTACCAAATTACCCATATTGGGGCACAACATCTAAACCATGTCTGATCCCATCATCTCTATAGGGAAAAAATCATTCTTTATTCTTTATCAATGATCAAGATTCGCCCTACTAGGGCACAACTATTTCATCAAGATCACATTGGTTTTACTAGGGCACTTATTATATTCTCCTTGGAGACCCCATTCTAGTGGTACTTCCCTTCTCGAAGTAGATAGTTATCCTTTTTAATCTAATTCTAAGCTCTCCACATTAAAGCCCATGATGGAAATATTTTAGTGTGTAACTTGTCTCAGGATTGATCAATGCCATAAGCACGTATCTTATACTCTCAAATTGGGTATGTTTATAGTGTGTCCCTTACATGTGTGGATTGTATCTTTCCTATTCCCCCTATATCTAGGGCCTATTATACCTTTCATTATATTTTTATCATTGATGGTCATCAAGTGTGCAAGCATTAGTGCATCTGGATATGATCTATTCTCTAGGTTAATATCTCACTTTCTCTCTCTTTTTAAGAGTTCATCATTCTCTTTCATCTTAGTATGTCCTTTTAAGGGGGCATCATGGGTTTGTTCCAATTTATTCTTGATAACTCTTTTCTTTGAAAAGATGTTGCTTCACCTGAATGTCTCACTACACCTTCTCAAATAGGGGGAAAATGTAGACATCTAATTCCTAACACCATTTGTGTTGAAATTGTCAATCTTACTCGAATTGCACTCAAATGCACGTTTTAGGTCAAAATCTATAAAAAGTCCTAAATGGTTTAAACTTGTCACTTACAAGTGCTAGTTTAGGTCAACATATCCCTAAATAGGGAAATTCATTTTATGGGCCAGCTAGCTTTGATCATGTCATTTCGAGTCAAAATGACTATTTTACCATTTAGTGCTCTAGATCACTCTTTTCTTCTAATTTCATTGGTACATGTCATGTACCTTTGTTATTTATTGTTGGTAACATCCTAAATGGGAATACGGTTCCAATACATCTAGTGTCACCTTCTAATTCTTCTCGAGTCAAATTATGACCCAGTAATATGACTTTCTGACCACTTTGATTGATTGAGGACCAATTTTCAAATAATTACATAAATGTTGATTAACCTTGTTTAAGGATAATTAATCCAAATCAAGAGCTTAAGTGGATTTTCCATGAGAATCGTTGAATATTTCTTTTTGAAAATTGATTCTTATTATTTGCATCACCTAGTGACATCATCTACGGCATGGCATCTATTAAGCCATAAGTGCATAAAATATCAAGATTATGGGTCACCCATGCCTAGTTAATTCCTCCCATGCCTCTTCAGTGCCCCTTCTTCCAAGTTCATGATGAAGATAATTATGGATTTAATTCCAAATATTAGGATTATCCTCAACCACACATATTCATCTCAAGATGAATGTTTTAGGTTGATCCTGACCAATCTCAAAAATCTATACATATAGAGGCCATGGACATCATTTCTAAACTATTTTGGTGCAAAGTTATTATGCTCAAATATCTTCAAATCTTAAACATTGCAAAGTTACAATGCTAAATTGTTTCCCCAAAGCTTCATTGATAGGCTAGTTTAGTGATTCCACATCAAGAGCCTAGGTTTTATGGAGTGTTCTTGAGGTAGTGGAGGATCTTACCATCATTGTTGACAAAGAAAAGGATGCTTGATCAAGGGAGAACAGGTTTGTGAGCCACATGGGCATGGTGAATCCATTTGGGAAGGTAATATGGTGTTGATTTCTTTCATTTGTTTCTTGATATCTTTTGTAATTCCCATAGGAATAGATAGGGTTGGTTAGTTAGTTCTTTATGCATGTTTCATAGTTTATGGACTAATGCTTGACTAACTTACTTTGTAATCCTCTCTATACTACTCACC
Organism: Torreya grandis; assembly: GCA_037957365.1. NCBI lineage: Eukaryota > Viridiplantae > Streptophyta > Pinopsida > Cupressales > Taxaceae > Torreya > Torreya grandis. The sequence goes on from JARHVA010002669.1 coordinate 1,629,736, forward strand.
TAAAAAACCACACATATTGAGCCACCAAATTTGTATACGTGGAAGCCATTGTGGCCTTTAAAATTGTAATTCTTAACTTTCCAATCCATAGTTTCTTGATCTTGGAGTAATGCTTATTATAAAAGTGTGTTCTACACACTGTGTTCTCTACTTAGGGAGAAGTTATTTTTCAGGGATATGTTTGCTATTTTTGGTATGTTTATTTATAGCAAATTTTCATAAGAAGTAAATTTGTATTTTTTTTAGTTAAACAACTTCTAAACACAGTCATTCATTTATTCATAAACAACTTAAATACACAATATGAAGTAAGCAACTAGTGGCAAATAAACATTGATTTATAGATTAAAATGTGAATAAGCATGTGTTTTAATTTATTTCCATCCAAAGTCATAAACATACATCATGTAATATCAAACACAAAAGTCATTACACCCAACTAATTATCATTGTTCATGTATGGAATACCATTTATATTAGGAGACATCCCATTAACATGTGCAAATAAGATATCAAACTTCACCTTTAAAATCTATAGCTATTGCTCATACATGGAAACTATTCCTCCATGTTTCAATTGCATTTCTTGCATAGTCTCTACCCTTGAATTAAGTAGTGATTTTATGTAGGCATGGATAGATTGTAGATTGAAAAACGTTATTTTAGTGTCCATATTATCATCCCTCATGTGAGAAGTGTATGGTACAACTTCTCAACCTATCTAGTCTTATCAACGAATGCAGTTTCCAACTTGATAGCCTTTGCCCTTGCACTGTCAAGAAGATCAATAAAAAATTGGTTTTCCCTCTTGAGTGATTGTTTTTTTTAGACACTAGTGATAATTGAAAACCAATATGTTCTTATGCACCCATTACATTATAAAATCTCATCATTGCGATAAGTTATTCCACGTCTTCAGGCAATTAGAAAGCCACATTCTCTTCTAGATTTGGGACCTCATCTGCAAAAAATATGATACACATGAAAGTCAATGATATCATTCAATATTTTTAGCATTGAAAAGCTAAAAAATTCTAGACATAAATGAGGGTCCTTGAGAATATTCAAAATCTAAGAACATCTATTTTTTTTTTTTAATATTATGAATAATTTCCTTACACACAAAGAGTTTTCTAATTTAAATGAAAATAATGAAATCATTATATTGGAGTGTGAAATATTTACCTATGGCATGGTAATTATGATGTATTGGATTGTTTCCCCATTCCTTCTTGCCCCTCCTCCCTTGCCTCGAACCACAGACCATATCCATCGATAATTGTTGTGTTGATTTTTCGACTAGACAAACACATGACATGAGATATAGGAATGTTAGAGAGATAAGCCATGCATACAGATATTAATTTGTAATCCTTCCTACCATGATTAATTTTATATAGACATAGAGACATGAAAACATGTACACTTTGTCACCAAAATGTGAAAGAAAGAAAGGAGAATAAGGTATACATGTGAAGACGATAGATTGCTAGTCGAAAACATCACATACAATACATGTAAAAAAATATATGACGAGTACATGGAAAAAAAATTTCATCATTCAACCATGCATGATTGTGCAATACATCGGTAAATTTAAATTAACCACCAAACCATTACTTAAATCATACATAAACAAAAAACTACGTATCTAGCACAAACTAGAAACAAAACACTTGTATTCAAATCTCTTTTCTAAATAGTATGTTTGACCACACATAAAAACATGTCATATATATTATGCCAAAATGTATGTATATAAATATTAGTGTCCAAGGAAGTAGCCATAAGGAAATATCAATTTTCACATATGTGGCCATTAGGCCTCTATAAATAGACAAACAAGTGGAAGTGGTCAACCACATGAATGCACGTATATGCATGTCACCCTGGACACCTGCATTTGAGAATGTGTAGTTTATAAATCCTAATAAAATGCAAGAATAAGACACCAACATGAATAATAAACTTGTCAATTTTGGTAAATAAGAAGTAACTATCATACTTCCTGAACATGGTCCATCCATGCCTATGATTGTGCCAACTCGTCTCCACCAAAAGCCTATATTCAATAACAATATACAACACTATCAAAATATGTAATGACAAGGTTGAAATAAAGGTACAGGGAATAAATAAGAGTGCATATAATATGTAGTCATCATAAGAATTACAATATCAATTTGTGAGGAAACATGTCATGTGCACTTTCATTTGTAATGCCCCCATGATGAATATAACTACCATTTCAAAAATGGATTTCTCTCAAATGAATGTGATCATCATCACTAGAATGGGATTGAGGGTCACCCATCTGTAATTAGAATAGTGATTATTGTAGAAATATCAATGTTAATATTGAGTAAGTTAAATTGAACTTAACATTAACTTCATGAAAACCAATGAATAAAATGCATTTGAGCTGAGGCCTATTGTTGAATGCACCTTGTTGTTGCTCCACCCATTGTCTTTCTCACTCCATTTATCAATGATATTCTCTTCGTTGAATGTAGGATTCCCTTCTTTGTGCCAAGTTTTTACTTGAATCATATGCACCCATCTTATCATTGATAGGTTTCAAGGTTATCTCACTGAGATAACATAACTCAGACACATCCTCCCTAGCCAACCATGATATTTCCATCCTATCTCTCTTATTGATGCTTTGATTTTTCAAGAGTTGGTCTATTGGCCTCCTTTTTGTTTGCCTTTAGTTGATTTATCTTCCCTTAAGATTACACTTCCCACTTTTGACACGTGTAGGGGGCCTCCTTAGAATGGGTTGTCGACCATGAATCTTACGATGATGAGTGTTAAGTCTGTGTCATGACCAAAATGGATGGCCATCATTAGCTCTAAATGTGTCGCATGGCCTCAATAAGCAAAGGTGCACATTCCACCTCGTAATATCCCAATCCTCAATTCTGTACTTGCTTGCATACTATCATTCAACAAGGGAGAGATGTGGGGTTAAACACATAAATCAATAAAAAAATATAACATCATCAAACATAATAAAATGTTAAAAGCAAAAAATAGACATAAGACAACATCATCAAATACAATCAAATGTTCTTACATAATTCAGTTCCTCCTTTATTTTAGATTATGAAGTGTCTAGAATCCAATCACTATCATCATCATCATCATCATCATCATCATCATCATCATCATCATCATCAACATCCTCATCCTCATTGTCATTGTCATCGAGGTCATATGACTCCACCTCCTCCTACCACATAGGTGAACATATAAATGTGAGTCCAACTCCAAACATATATGGAACAACAAACACAGGGCTATGAGCATGTCAAATGAAAGTGAGGGTACAACAAATACACAAATTTATAGGGATGAAGTCATTATACAAGTGACTATCAACCACATCCATGTGGCTCTACTCCACCCCTTCTAACTAAAACACAAAATAAAAACAACATAGAAAAATGCATGGTCTGTCAAGAGTATTCTAATCTTGATTATTGTAAGAGGGAAGAAAGAAACATTACTTAACATGAGGAGCAATCAAACATTAAGGGAAGCTAAAGGTTCCCATACATCTCTTGAAAAATAGTCATTGGATGCTTCAGGGACACCTTCTTCACCTTCAGTCTGCTCCACCCCCTCCTCCTATAGTATTAAAAAAGATATAACATATAAAAATAGGGATGCATGGTTCAAAATTATTAGGCATGGAAAATGAAAGAGAGAGTACAAAAAATATGCACATTTATAGGGATAAAGTCATTATGCAAGTGACTATCAACCACATTCACATGGCTCTGCTCCATCCCTTCCAACTAAAACAAAAAATAAAAACAACATTGAAAAATGCATGGTGTGTCAATCAAAAGTATTCTAATTTTGATTGTTGTAAGAAGGAAGAAAGAAAAAATATTTAACATGAGGAGCAATCAAACATTAAGGGCAGCCAAAGGTTCCAATACATCTCTTGATAAATAGTCATTGGGAACTTCGAGGACACCCTCTTCACCTTCGATCTGCTCCACCCCCTCCTCTTGTAGTATTAAAAAAGGGCAATGTAACAAATCAATAAAGGGATACATGGCTCACAAATACTGAGAATTTTACATATGAGGAAATAATATTAAAGCAATCATTTAAAATGCACAGACCATCAATAAAATTACCTATGTTATCCCCTTATTTGCATCTTTATTTGGTAAAGATTCCATCTCGCACTAGGATTGCACCCTTGGTTATTCACGAGCAAGGGATGGATGTCTTATAATAATGGGAATAACATCCCCAATTGTTGATGCTCCATATAGCTTCCTCGTTCGATCTCTAAGGGGGCAAGGGTAACGTCTAAATTGAGCACTTACATGCAATGAGGACTTCTTACCGACCTCTTTCTTCTAACATAATGCATGTCACAACAAATTAGCATCAACCAAAAAATAATACAACTCAAATTCACGTTTGAGTACAGTAGCTAAAAATGCTACCATTTTTTTGGTCTCAGTATAAAGTTATTTGAGGCAATCATCTAATTCCCACTCATCCATTGTAAATCTAAAATAGTTAACATTCATAGTATTACTTGCCAACAAATAACAACTTGCATTCAAACATGTTAAGAATATGCTTTACAACACTAACCCTTACCAATGAAATGCTTGTAGAAATCACTATAAAGGTCACCACAAGAGTACAATGGTGTGTCAGAAGCCAAGGTAATCTAACTAGTTAGAAACATAACGTAGCAGTCATAGAATAATTAGGGCAACCACTCTTCATGAAATTGACACCCTATATTGAAAGTATATATTATGAGCCTCCAACAAGGAAATGTACATATGAGAAGGCATTACATTTTCTGTAGATAGTGTAGCATTCCAAAGTAGAGATTGTCTTTTCAAATTATACAAACTTAACTTACCAATTCATTTGGAAACAATCTATATAATATGGCAACACCTCATGTGGTGTTTCAAGGACAAGCTAGACAAACCTTTGTATGTACTAGATGAGATAGATAAAATGTAATGGATACATTACATTTTGAAAATTTTAAAAGAACCAAAACATGCCTGTTGTAAATTTCAATGGTTAGCAATAATATCTTTGAAGCCTGGAATATCAAGTCCATCAAGATTGTATGCAAAAAAATTAATTTCAGTTGCAGCTTCTATAAGAGACGTTGATGGCAATATTTAATAAGCTCACTGAAAATTCTGAATGAAGAAGTGAACAATAATAAGTATACATTACATAGTACAATGGGAGTATAACAAACATGGATTCATACACTGTTACTTTGTGTAAGTCTACACAAACACATGAAAAATGATAAGAATCACACTTCATATGTACTTAAAATCTCACATACATGATGACCCCATCACAAAGAATAGAGTACAATTACGCTCTTGCAAGCACTAATAAATAGGGAATGGTGAATAAAAACACATGAATTAAAAATAGAGATCAAGATATTAAAGCTTGGAAAATACTATAGAGGCTCTTATACATCCTATAATAGGAGTATAAAAAACATGGATTCACACACTCTTACTTTGTGGAAGTCTGCATCAACACATGAAATATGATAAGAGTAACACTTTACTTAAAAGCATAAATACATGATGGCCCCATTAGAAAGAATAAAGTACATTTAGGCACTTGCAAGCACAAATACACATGAACTGGTGAATAAAAACACATCAATTAAAAATAAATCTCAAGATATTAAAGCTTGGAAAATACTAGAGAGGCTCCTATACACCTTGTTCTACCCTATTGAACAACTCTATTCCTGTAAATTTATACTGCATATGATCCTACATATAACAACTTGTCTGTATGTATAAATATAACTTATTAACAGAGACAAAATCCTGGGCGAGCTTAACCTTATGTATAGTGGGCCTCCAACAAGGAGAAATAGGGCACAAGAAATAGTAGGTATAGGTAAATTGAAGACATACGTCCTTTTAAAGGATTTATTACAATCTTCACTACTTTTCTTTGCATTTTCATCTAAATGATTTATGCAAATGAGGCTTATGAACACATTGTGAATGTGCTTATCTAAAGCATTTTCCTTTTCTCCCCATACCTATTCTTGTTTCATATGTTTTGAATTTTGTCTGTGTTAATAAGTTATGGATTCAATTTTTTCACATTTATAAAAAAAATTGAGATTTCTTTCCTTATTCAGAGTATTCAATGTCCACTTGCCCCTTTGTGATAACAAATATGAATGAATCTGTCATAAATAAGTTAGGGATTCATTTTTATGGGTCATATGCACGTTTTAATAAGATAACATTTAGCTTTGATTTCATTTGTCCTTTAAAATGACTGTTTGTTCAAGGATATTTTGCGTTTGAACAATACAACTTTGTTTTCTGTGAAAAGGAGGACTGAGTATGTGTTTCTTATGAGAACAACAACTTGTAAACTAAGTGGAAACTCAAGAATACTGGTTATAAACATATTTTCCATTCTCTAAGGTATTTCCAGATATTTAAATGTTTGAAGTTGTGTAGAGTTCATAAACATAGTTCACAATCATGCAAACCACTGTGTGTTAAGACAGTTTATAGAGAGCAAGGGTAACCTTGAACAGGGGCATACTGAACCTTCAAATGGAATGAAATGAAAGGATAGGCCTATTCAAACCTTGGACAATTATTAAAGTGGTTCACAAGCTATTTGAATGACTTACAACATAATAGTTCTTTATAGTTGTGCACCATTCTGATGGCAGGAGCCACAGTCATTTTATTCGGTGTAGTTGTCTTCATACTTCTCTTCTATGTCTGTGTCATTTTATGCAGGGTCATATGCACATTTTATGCATCCCTAAATATAAACAAACTACAAATATGCGATGAACGACTCTGTCAAAATGATAAAACCTTTGCCGTAAAATTTATCTTGACATTTGACTGGGGCAAAACCTAGGATTAAACACTGACTCCTCTGCCTTTACTCTGACCGCCTCCACTTGAGCTATCTCCCTTCACCTTGGATCCAACAGCGAGTGAATGGTGAAGGACATCTATTTGGCCTTTACGTAGGGCATTACCCAGTTAACAATAAGGCCATAGGAGATTAAGGCAATGATAAGAGGACAAGATTATCAGGGTGTTACGGCATGATAATCTGGTATTACCATTGAATGATTCTCATGCCATGCTGGGTCCATGCCACGTGACAAATTGAGTGACACCTACGCAGTCACAATTTGCGATTGGCATGACATTGATTGTCGATTAGTGGTGAAGGTGGCGATGATCACGGTGGGAACGGTTGTTCGACGATCAAAACTAACTATGGTTTAACTACAATTAATCACAAACCCCTGACGACTGACGGAGAACAGCCCAACGACAACCAACACACGCTGGGAGTTAGCGTTCGCTGGTTAAGCTCTACCATGCCTTCCTACCATCCCGTCTCCCTCCCACACCAATCGACCAGTTCCCTCCTTCCGTCCCTACACCACGTCTACGTTCTCCGTCTGCTTTTTTCCCACCCACTCCTTCCCACATGGCGGCACTTTCCCATCTACTCCCTCACAACGAATGGTTCCACCAACCATTAGCATGATAACCCAAACAGTCATCATGGCAAACGTGGTTTTCTCATGCCATTCCCTGTATTTTCTAACGGTTTTATGTTTTGTTTTAAGATTATTTTCCCGCACGCTGAGAAACATTTGCTTGCTATCGCCATCACCTTATCTCTCCTTCCTTGCGTCCATCTTCCCCCTTCCTTCTCCTCCCTGCGTTGATCTCCTTCCTTCCCTTTTCTCTCTCTTTTTCCTTCCCTGCTACCCACGACCGTCTACCTTCCTCTTACTTCTCTCCACGTTCTCCTCTCTCCTTCCTCCCCTGCATTTTCCCCAAAGCGCCGCCCCACATGGCTTGAAGCCCTTTCCCGGATGGCTTCGTTTCCATCGTTCCTCCCACGTAGACGACCTTTCTTTTATCCTACATCGCCCAGCTCACTTCTTTGTTTCCCTTCCTCTTCTTCTCTTTTCCTCTCTCCTGCCTGCGTTTCACCCAGCCGCATGCCTATCTCTGTCCCAGCTCGCCTCTCCTCCACCTCCCTTCTCCTTCCTCACGTCCATCTTCTTCCCATCTCCTCTACGTCCCACTCGCCTCCTTCTCCTCCCTTCTTCCCCGTCGACTTCCTTCCTTCCCCGCTTTTCCTCCCTCGCCATACATAGCCCAAGGAAAGAACAACACGGCGGCACACCCCCAACAGGCCGAGTTTCCCCAGCCAAGGCTCCACGTGACATGGTCTCCCAATTCGGGTTTTTGGCAAATTAAAAACATAGAAAAAGAAGGGCGTCTAAGTCTAGATCCAGAATTTCACATTGGAATTGTCTTTTTTTTTTTTTTTAAATCTTTGACATGCGTTAATTATTAAATTCCTATTACTTACCCACATGCGCTTTTAAACTGTTCTTTAATATCTCAAGCTCCGAATAAATCGCAAATAAACCACTTTAGAATGTTAAATGTTACCAAAACTGCGCCTCACTTGAATACGATGAACCTCTGTTTCAAGCCTTCCAATACTCTAGATACTATCTGCTAAAACCTAGAAGAGAGTTGATCCAATCAATGTAGTGCATGATAAAGAAATATTTTAATTTGAACACTTGGATGGTGTGGCAAACAGGAATTGACAGGTAACACAGTCTTGGGAAGTGAAATTACTATGTGATGATGCAAACAGGCCATCGTTTAATAATATGCATATAATTTTAGCCATAAAAACACATGGAAATGATTTTTTTCATAGTTGTTGTGAACAAATGTACACATTAAACATTGATAATCGTTTCCGTAATTTTTTTAAAAAAAATATACGATGTTTTTTTCGGGCTTAAACAAAAGTTTCACATTTAATTTTAACATCCCAAATTTCTCGCATGCATTCACATTTAATTTTAACATCCCAAGTTTCTCGCATGCATTCAAATGTTTATATATATATATATATATTTATATATTTCCAAAAAATTTAGCATGCATTTCATTTTCAGTTAGCACCACCATCGATCCCATAAAAGAGCTTGCTAGCTGGATGGAAAAAAACGTTGAGCAAATTTATAATTAAAATGTAATTTTAATAAATAAATTTAGGAATTAAATATATTTAAAGAAAACATTAATATATGTATATAAATTTTATACATAAGTATAAAAAAAATAGATAGCTTGCTGTTAATTATAATTTTAATAAATAAATTTAGGAATTAAATATATTTAAAGAAAACATTAATATATGTATATAAATTTTATATATAAGTATAAAAAAAATAGATAGCTTGCTGTTTTTGGGGCTAGATAAATTACATATGCATTGGATTGATTGAGATTGAATAAATAAATTGGATTTAAGCATCTACACTCAAATTTGTTATTTATTTACTTAAAAATAAGTGAATTCCTTTTTTGATGAGTCATTTTTAACATTCAAATGGCAGTCAACAACCCAAAAATGAGAGAATTTATGTTTTTACCAGATAATATTGGTATACAAAATGTAAAAAAATTGCAAAGGATATATAGTGAAATATATGAAAATTGACTTTGTTTTCATAATTTATTACACATTAAATTCGTAAAAAAAAAAGAAAATATTTCATTACCAACCATCCATCTATTAAAATATTATTTTTTGGCCTCCTTTTACCTAACTCTGCATGCAACTCTAGAACATGACATGCCACCAACTGAATTTAAAACAACAATTTCAAATTTGATTTTTTGGAGCACGTTTTGATTTGTTTTTTTGGGGGAAAGCTACAGAGCAAGAGAGAAGTTAGAGAGAAACAAAAAGAATGTAGAAGACATTAAATTCAATGCAGCAACACTCTGAAAGGGGGGAATGTGCAACAAAAAACAAAGCAATAGTAGGAGAATATACAACCGCAGTCTACAGAGAGAAAACAAGGGAAAATAGAGCTACAGATATTCTCAACAGTCCATAACATATACAACAATGTGAATTAGCAATACCCTATCAAGAGAGAGTAATAGAACAAAGGAAAAAAAAGAAGTAACAGCAAGAGAATTGTATTTTGTTGACAACAATCTGATGAAACAAGGATTTTTTTTTTGTAAGTTAGTTTCATACAGCTATAGCTTTGCTTTGTAGAATAATTTTTTTAGATATATATATTTAGAAATTTAGTGGTTATTTCTCCATTTTATTCAATGTTCTATTTCACTCTTGTACTATCTATTTGTTGTCCACATGGGCCTGTATATTTTTAGTATTTTCTTTCTCCTGAATAGTGAATAGTGTTGTAGTATTTTCCAACAACTGGTATCAGAGCTATTGGTGAAGGGCAAATAGGTTGTGATTTCAATCAAACATGGCAATAGGATGTTCAGGGTCATGGTAGTAGCATCCTATGTTTGATGAAAAAAATTATGATGTGTGGAGCATCAAGATGAAAATAATATTCAACTCTCAAGAGTTATGGGAGTTGGTTAAAGTTGGATACAATGAGGTTATAGACATGGCTACCTTCAATGCTTTGACCCAAGCGCAAAGGAATGTGCTAAAGAAAAATAAGAGGAAATATGTCAAAGTACTCAACTATATACAAATGGCTTTAGCTAACTCAATCTTTCCAAGGATATAAGTAGGTGTCTATTACAAGCAAGCATGAGATATCTTGTAAAATACATATCAAGGGAGTGACAATGTGAAGCTTGTCAAATTGCAGCTCTCAAGGAGGGACTTTGAGACCCTGCAAATGAAGGAGAATGAATCCATCAATGAATTTTTCATAAGGACTATGAACATAGTAAATCAAATCAAGACATGTAATGATAACCTTGAAGATCATAGGGTCATTGAGAAGGTGATGAGGAGTCTTCTAATTAGATTTGATCCTATAGTGGTTGCCATAGAAGAATCAAAGGATTTGAAGCAAATAACTATGGATGAACTAATGGGTTCTTTACAAACCCATGAATAAAGGTTGAATAGGTCAGCGATCTCCTCCCATGAACAAGCATTCAAGACCAATGTGAATGTAAAAGGAAGGGGAAGAGGATAAAACAATATAAGAAGAGGAATAACTTGCAACAATCAAGAAAGTGGAAGACATGGCCATCAAGAGTCACACAAAAAAGGAAGAGAAAGGAGAAGCAACACTTCTAGAGGTGGTTCTACAAAAAGGTATTATAAATCTAACATCCAATATTACTATTGCAAGAGTTATAGACATTATGCTAGTGAGAGTAGAAAGAAAGAGTATGACATGAATAGGAAAAATTCAAATTTCACTCATACACAAGAGGTTGAACCTAATAGAAATGAGAAAGTTGGAAGTTTGTTTATAACATGTAACATTGCTAAGCAAAGTGGTAAGGAGACATGGTACTTGGATAGTGGTTGTAGAAACCACATGAGTGAGAATAAAAAGACGTTCAGCCACATAGATGAGACAATAAAATCAAAGATGAAGATGGGAAATAATAATAAGGTTTCTATCATGGACAAGGGTAATATTTCAATCTATATCAATCAAGGTGATAAAAGATAAAGTCATGATGTTTACTATGTACCTAGGTTGAAACATAACCTTATCAGCATAGGGAAACTTGTGCAAAAGGGGTCTAAGATCATATTTTAGAACTATGAGTATATCATCTTTGATAGGAGTGGATGCAATAGAAAGATAGAAGCAGTCAAGATGATAAGTAATCAGATGTTTGCATTGAGAATGCAAAGTGAGCTCACAACAACACTCAAATTAGTTATGGTAGATGAACCTACTCTTTGGCATCTTAGGTAAGGGCATTTGAGTTTTAGAGGGTTGAATCTTATTCAAAATAAACACATGGTGAAGGGACTATCCCTTAGATAACAACCAAACAAAGTGTGTGAAGGATGCATATTATGGAAACAATATAGGACTGTATTTTCCTTGGGTAAGGCATGAAGAGTTAGAGCTCCTTTAGAAGCGATACATTCAGACTTGTGTGGTCCAATTAAGACCCCCTCCCTATCCAATAATGTATATTTCATGACATTCATAGATGACTACAACTAAAATATATGGGTATATTTCTTGAAAGAAAAATCAAAAGCATTTGAGACCTTCAAGCGTTTCAAGGCCATGGTGGCAAAGGTCATTACATAAAAATTTTGAGGATGAATAGAGGGGGAGAGTATATCTCCAATGAGTTCATGAATGTTTACAAAGATCATTGCATAAAAAAACAATTTACATCTAGGTATACACTGGAGCAAAATGGTGTGGCTGAGAGGAAGAATATGACCATATAAGAGATGGCAAGGAATGTGCTAAAGGCAAAAGGTTCACCTAATAATTTTTCGGCTAAGGTTGTAGCAACAACCATGTACTTATTGAAAATTTGTCCAATGAAGAGTGTGAGGGATGTGATCTCTCAATAAGCATGGAACAACCAAAGCCAAGTGTAAAACACTTTAGAATGTTTAGTTGTGTGGCATATGCACATGTGCCTAATTAAAGAGGGAGAAAATAGGGTGAAAAAAGTGAGAAATGCATTTTCATAGGGTATAGTGACCAAACAAAAGCATATTAGCTGTACAATTCCATCACTAAAGGAATCATAATCAGTCGATATGTTCAATTTATTGAGCATGAAGCTTGGGAAGAGAGATAAGAAGAAGAGCATGTGGAAACAATGGCTATTGGATCCTTTGTTGAATATAAAATAATAGGTGGTATAATTATTAATACACCAAGTTGGACCCCTATTTCATATAGGGTTGCTTCATCTAATGGTATTAACCATCATGGAGGTCAAGGAGTTGTTCATGAGTCAACATCCTCCTCTTCCAACTCAAGTCAACATCAAGTAAGGACAATAATCTTGAAAGAAGTTTATGAGCTGTCAAGGTATGAGCAAAATGAGGATTAAACTATGAATTATGTACTCTTTCTATTAGCTAATCCAATCTACCTTGAATAAGCAGTCAAGGATAGCAAGTGGTGTGAGGCAATGGACGAAGAGATGCACAACATAGAGAGAAATGACACATGGGAGTTAGTTGACCTACAAAAAATAAAATAGGTCATAGGAGTTAAGTGGGTATACTACTCCTGAAGGCAAGATAGAGAGGCATAAGGCAAGGCTAGTGATGAAGGGCTATAATAAAATTCCTAGATATGATTAAAATGAAACGTTTGCATCGATAGCAAGGTTAGAAACTATAAGGACAATCATAGCCATTGCTTCCCAACACAAGTGTAAGGTGCATCAAATGGATGTGAAGTTAGAATTATTGAATGGAATGCTAGAAGAAGAGGTCTATATGGGAGAGTCACTTGGATACGAGATTTTCAAACATGAGAACAAAGTGTATAGGTTGAAAAAGTCATTGTATAGGGTCAAGCAAGCCCTAAGAGCATGATACAACTGTATAGACTCATATTTATTGAGCAACAATTTTAGCAAGAGTGAAAGTGAGATCAAACTCTACATTAAATTATGAAAGGTAGGTATTTTGATTTTTGTATTGAATGTAGATGATTTAATATTTACTGTTAATGCAAATCAGTCCATTAAAGAGTTCAAAACAACCATGAAAAATGAGTTTAAAATAACTGATTTGGGTTTCTTGAAGTACTTTCTCAGAATAGAGGTCAAACAAATGGATGAAGGCATTTTCATATGCCAAAATAAGTATACAAAGGATCTTATAGAGGTTCAAGATGTTAGACAACAAGCCTATCTTGATTCTAGTGGAGACAAGCCTTAAATTATGTAAAGATGATTGTAACAGTAATATATACCCCACATGATATAAGAGAAAAGTGGAAAGCATAATGTATTTGATTGCAATAAGGTCAGACATCATGTATGTAGTTATCCTCATATTTAGATTCATGGAGATGCCAAAGGAGACACATTGGCAAGCTAAAAAGAGGATATTGAGGTATGTAAATGGAACAAGAGATTATGGTGTTTTGTATGTAGCAGCAAATGAGTTTTAGCTTGTTGTTTACATGGACATTGATTGGGTAGATAGACTTGATGACCAAAAGAGTAACTTTAGGTATGTATTTCATCTTAAGTTAGGAGCCATATCTTCAGTTTAAAAGAAACAACTGATAGTGTCTCCTTCTACAACTAAAATAAAATATATAGTAGCCAAACAACAACATGTCAAGCTATATGGTTGAGAAGGATATAATCTGATTTGCATGAAGATCAATAAGGATATTATATAGACTATTATGATAACGTATCATCCATAACATTATCAAAGAACCCTATGTTTCATGGTAAGAGCAAACACATTACAATCAAGTATCACTACATTCGAGAGTTAGTTAAAAATCATGTCATAGAGCTTAGTTTTTACAATTTTGATTAGTAGCTAACTAATATTTTTACTAAGCCATTATCTAAAGACACTTTCATTCACCTAAGAGGATGGTTAGGGGTCATAAATGCAGCAACATTAGGTCTACATAGTGTTTTGGTAGCTTTAGAGTCTTACAACAGAGTTATGGACTCAAATAATATAGCTTTGGAATCCTACATCAAAGCTGCGGATTATATCAGGGTAGCTATGGATTTCCTCTATCCAAATATAGATTTTAGTAGGTCAACTATGGATTACAATCTAGCTATATATTTCAACAGTCTAACTACATATTTCATCAGTCTAGCTCTAGTTTTTGTAAGTCTAGCTACGGATTTTAGTAGGGTAGCTACAAATTACAGTTGAGCTATAGATTTTGTTAGGGTAACTATATATTTCAATAGTCCAACTATGGAATCCATCAACAAAGCTATGAAATTTAGAAACAAAGCTCTGGACATGCATAAAAAGGATGTAAAAACATTTAAAAAGTTTAAAAGAAGATATAATGAGGTTTTTGAAACTGATAAAAGTCTAGCTACCTATGGTAGGAAGGTCAAAAATAAGGGGGAGTGTTAAAATATTATTTTTTGACCTCCTCCTACTTAAATTTACATGCAACTCTGGAACATGACAGGCCACCAATTGAATTTAATGCAGTAATTTTAAATTTGATTTTTTAGAGCCCATTTTAACCTTTTTTAGGGGAAATATATGGATCAAGAGAGAGGTTAGAGAGAGAAAAAAATAACGTAGAAGACATTAAATTCAATGCAACAACAGTCAGAAAGTGGAGAATGTGTATTATGACACACTCGCATGTATGACCAATTAATTTGACACACTAGCATGTATGACCAATTAATTCACAATAATGTTTGGATTGAAATTTTATACCCTTCATCAACCCTAACACTCAAAAATTTCATGTAGCTAGATATATCCATTAAGAGAAAATTGTCATTCTTAAGTGGAAAAAAATATAATTTTTTTGTAGCCATTACACACAAATTATGAGGGATAAAATTAAAATGTAACCTCGTGTGTTTTTATATAATAGTATTATAAACATTTATTGTATTATTCTATTCCACTCATGACAAGGAATAAATGGTGTTAAATTTTATCTTGAATCCGAAACTTATTTTAGGGAACAAAATTTGGTTAGTATAACACATAACATTTTAACCTCAAGCCCAATCAACAAAATAACTTCATGACCACAACTAAATGGGAATACACATTAATGGAATTATTTTTTTCTTAATCAGAATCCAAAATCCAAACTTACATACGACTATACATATCCCTTAAGAGAAACTTGTCAATCTTAAGGGAAAAATTGTACAAACTTTGTGCAACCATTTCACGTAAACCAAAAGTAGTAGAGACAAACCATATGCTCCTTAAATTTAATTTCAGAGTCTATTAAGGTTACCAAAGAGGATAACATTCCATTAATTATTAATAATAAAAGGTGACAAGTTTTCTCTTGTAGTATAAACTTGCTTTAGGGAGCAAAAGTTGGTCAGTATAACATATAAATCCTAAACCATGTGTGTAATTGACAAACTAATTTTACATTAATATATAGATGGGATAATAATAAAAAAATATAAATCATCTTTATTCCTTTGTCCCCCAAAATCTAAACTTTTACGTGGACAAATGTATCCAATAAGAGAAACTTTTCAATCTTAATGGTAAAACTTGTACAAACTTTATGCAACCATTGCACACAAACTGTGAGAGATAAAGATGAATAATAAGCTCAATAAATTTAACATTGGATTAATAGAAATATATGTTATAGTATAATCCTCTACTCATAATGAGTAAAAAATTATAGCATGTTTTCTCTCATAGCTAGAACTTGCTTTAGGGACCAAAAGTTGGTCAGTATAATGCACAACTTTTAAACCATGTTCCCAATCAGTGAACTAACTTCATGGTCACATATAAATTTGAGTCTAAAAATGCAATAATGGTCTGCTTCTTCCCTCCATCAACCCTAGTCTTTTAAAATTTCATGTAATCAAATGCATCCCTTAATCAATTCATTTAACAAAACAATATTTAGTCCCTTCACTATGACAAGGTTACCATGAAGGTTCTAAACAAATTCATGTGCTATGTTTACTTCAAATCCCAAAAAACATCAATTGATGATATCTAACAATGTATATATAATCAAAAGGCTTGTTATTTATTATATTTCCTCTCATAATAAGTTTTAGGCTCCTCTTTTTCTTGCAGATAACTAAAATTGGTTTATGGAATGTATTTATAACAACCCAACTAGAATGTCTCAACTCCTAGTTGTATGTAATATGACTCCTACATTAAAAATATGTGTGATACTTCATCTTAGGGAAATAATTAAAAAAATTTACCACCATTCCCCCAACTTTATCTTGACACTTTTATTCAAGTGGAGTTAGGTGGCATACAATGATAACTTGTAGGATCATTCATATATGTGAAGGTATGAAGAACACATGACTAGGCATTATAATGGTAAAAAATGTAGGTAATAGAATAGATAATGGGGAAACAAGGAATATTTGTGAGGAAAACTTTATGATTGCTAGATGGTGATGGGAAGGAATAAAATAATAAAGTGAAATACTATAAAAGAGGGCTTAGGGAGCTTGTTTTTAGCTATTGAATTTAGTCTAGAGGAGCACATAAAATGAGATTGTTTTGATTTTGAATGTCAAGATAAAATAAATGACTCTAAATAAAAAGTACAATTACCTAATTTAAGAGTGGTTTAAAAAAAATGACAAAATTTTAAAATATGTGGAGAATAGTTGTGTTAAGGTGGAAACATGAAGTACTTCAGGTAATGAGACCAAATGATGAATCAAAAATCAAGTATCTTAAAAGAGTAGATCATGTAGGATAGTTGAGTATTGAAGAATGACCTACCAATGAAATAAAGAAACCGTAAAGTCTAATATAATCCTTGTTATTTCTTGGGAATGTTCATTTGAATGAAAAATATTCCAATAAAATAACCATCATAACTAGAATGAAAAAATATGCTTGTAGGGTTTCTTATTATTAGATAAAAATCAAATACATAAGCAACAAGAAAATTTCAAGGAAGCAAATATAGATAGAAAAATAGTTGTAGTATATGCAAGAAAAAATTGTGGTACTGGCTTGTAAAATATAATTCGATTGAAGTCATTACAAGTGTAAACTAGGAACTTGCAACCATTAGTCTAAGAGATTACAAGACCACATAAACAAGGGGAAAACATGAATTTTTAGGCAATAAAATGTCAAAGTAATATATGGGAAGGTAAGTAGGAATTTGAAACATCAAAAATAAAAATCATGCATCCTACAATCCCTAAAATAATAATATTTATCATTTACAATGAGAATGATGTTGCTATATGCACCTATTATTAGTGTCTTTGTAAGAAATATGAAAATACAATAGAGGTTGAAGGTATAAGCAGTAAATCAGAAATGATTACAAAATGGAAAGACATGACACATTACTTTATTTCTTGATTTGATATACATATATACATGTACATACATACATACATACATACATACATACATACATACATACATACATACATACATGCATACATACATATATTTAATATTTTTATCCAAACTAGAAAACAAGCTAGTTTTCCCATCATGAATCTTTATTCTACACTTGATCAACTACCAAGATGCTTTTCTAAGTCAAGGCTATCAATAGTGCTCAAAGGTTTTCATTGTTGATTTTTTTAAATTAAATTAAATTTAATTTAATTTTATATAAATGATAATAGGATGAAAGGTTAGGAAGATATCTATACCATTATTTTTACAACCTCCAATTCAACCCAAAACTTTGAGTAACTGCATGAATTTATCCTAAATGATGTATTTGGAAAGGATATCTACAAACTAAGACAAATATCCTGATAAAATCAATAACACAACTTTTGTTATCCATTATCCATTCGTCATTTGAACTACTTGTTTGAATTTTATCTTGGTTTTATTTGTGTGTAAATATGAAGTAATATCTAGTTATTCAAAAGAGAGATCTTTGTTGAGTGAACCCATCATGCCACATGATTCTTTGTTGGGTGGCCTTCAAGTGATGTGAAGATACTTGAAAATTTTCATCAAAGCATGTGGATTTCTTAGACACCAACCTATATCACACTAGAGGTTATTCTATGTATTGGTTTAAAAAGATCAAGATTGAGAGATATTCATTTAACCAAGTTGTTATCAATCTAGAAGCTTTCATAAAAAAACGTAAAGATATTTTCATCATTAAGTTGTAGACTTGTGAAGCATGTTAGTTAGAAAAATAAGAAACAAAATTATCAATTTCATGTTCTTTTTAAGATGACTATAATAAATTCCCTAGATGATAAAATATGTTTAATAGTGAAATCATAAATATTAAATCTATGCATTGGATACCAAATCAAAATACAAAAACATGAAATTTACTAATGGGGGAATATTTTGATTAATTGCATGTATAATCACAAGGAATGCAGTGAAAATTAACATATAGTTTTTTTTGTGCTAAGAATATGTTTTATAATAGAATGTATGGAATAGTTAAATTTTCGATCCATTTAGTCAAAAAAATGTTTTGGTGAGGATATGGAAATGAAATGTCCAATCTGATGTTTACATGTCATAAGGGTGTCTTACAAAACTTGTAAAATCTTCCTAGCATGCATTATATAAAATTATCATCCTTAGAAACTGAATAATGGTATTGTAATTTTAGTAAGGTTTTTCATTAAACACAAATATGGTCAAGGAAAATTTTGGTCATATTTTCCTTAGATGAATCTACTTACAATCTTGTGGATGATTGTTTAGTTGTTTCTTTCATTTGAGACTGCAATTGGATTTTAATTTCTAAAAATGTTATCTATGAAAGCATCTAACAGTCTTAGTTAATGCAAGAATAAATGGATTTTTTTCTTAAAATATGCCTTAGATGTTATTAATGTGGAAAAAATCAATGTAAAACAACAACATCCTCAATAGGGTACAAAAATCCTACAGTTGGGATGACCGATTAAAAAATAATAAATATGTTGGAGAAAATGATATAGATAGATTAATTTGTTGCTTTGTACATAGATAAAGGTAGATGTGTCTATATTTAGTGTTCATAATTTGATCAATGGTGGGAATATACTAAGTATGATATTGGTCAATGCCCTTGATGTCCAACCAAATGGTTTGGCTTTGTCCTTCATGAGGTTTGGGTGAGTGGGTAAAGACTACATATCAAATGTTGTATTCTTTAGAAATGATGATTTTACCTAATCTATATATTTATGTATGTTTTAGTTATCACCCCTAAATATTTGTGGCACAACTTCATCTTAATATTAAATAATTTTGTAAAGGAGTTTGCATTAGGCTATAACAATAGTTACAAGTGAGGTACAATCATGGTTGCAGGTGACTATAATATTGGTTGTAGGGAATACAAAAATGGCTAGAGGAACTACAATAGTAAAACATTAGTGTGTGTGTATCAAGTAAGATATAGTATTATGCCAAGTACAAGTATTCCCATGAATCCACTTAGACATAAGCATTATTTAATTTAAATTTTTAAAATATTTTTTTCAAAGTCTTAGTTATTTGTGAACTTAATTATTAGTAGTATAACATTTTTTATTAATGGATGAGAGTCAACAATTGGCTCATTTATTAAAAATAGTATGTTTTATTGTTGTTTTGAAGACTTCCTTAGAGTGGTCTATTTATTATGATTTATGTGAAGTGATTTTACTATAATCCTTGAGCAAGGATGAAACTCTATTAAGCATACTCAGTATGTGGGTTGTGTTATCATTTTATTATTTTAAAGTGGTTAAGCCATTTTATTACTAATGGTATGTGCAAGTTTGAGCAAGGGCAAAAAATAACATCAACCATCAACTCTTAGCCAAAAAAATGGATCCATAGAAAATTTGTGGGTCTTCGGGTTGCCTAGTTAAAAAAAATATTTTACTAATTTTGACCTAAATATTAAACATAAATAACAAGTGTTTGATCAAGATCAAAACATAAAGTCTTAGTTAACATGACCAATCTAGAGAAACATGAGGGACTATGGGTTGACTAATTAATAATGTTGATTCAGCTTGAATTTTGGGTTGGGTTATTACATATTTTAGACAATAAAACTTGGGTGGTTATTATTGAAACCCAACCTTTATTATGTCTATCAGTTTTGGGTTGATTGTTGTCATCCCTAGCATTGATACCAAGGAGAGTAGATAAGTGGTGTTGGAAATGGTTTATAAAATGTTTAAATGGTGGTGGGGTATAACTCCAAGAATGAAGTGCATAATAAGAAGTAAAAGTATAACCCTAAAAATTGAAATTATATAACGATGGTTCTCTAGGCATACCAAATTTTCTTGACAATGACAACCAAGATTCAATTTGAGATGAAAATAGGTTTAGTTCTCCTTAATTTACACTTTGATTATCTTGTGTCTTGTCCTTTTGTGTCCAAATATGATGGCATTTGAATTTAATATAATATTTATAACACTCAAGTAAATTATAAATCAACACTTACTCTACCAGTCAATTTTGAAAAATATGCTCTTCCTAGAGAAAGTCTTTGATTTTCGTCTCATATTCAATTATCAAAATAGTATACATTGATAGAATAACATATTAAATACATTTCATGGGTACTAGTGTCATTAATTTTTTTTTTATCATTGTGGTTCCCTCACCATTTTTTTTGGATATGAAATTTGAAGGCAGTGGTATGGGTAAAGTAGCCCCTAATGAAGTCAAGAGATAACACACCTAAAAGGTAGGGTTAAGTGGTAGATCCCCTGAAGTGAAATGTATTTTCCCTCTTTCATGGCCATTGAATTTCTCATCAAAAGTTTAATTTTATCAAAAAATTTCTATCTCTGATATGCCATAAAATTATGCCTAGTTAGAAATATTTTTTTGATCTCCTCTACCCATATCATCTGTGTGTTTCTAATTTCTATGGACAATGGTTGTGATTTTTCTTTTATCACAAAAAATGAAATTTGAATTTCCAAAAGTCATTCCATATAAATAGGTGCACAAATCATCATGTGAAAAAATGGACACATGTTATATTTTCTCACCAGCAAGATCAATACTAATTATTGTACAAATTGTTCTTCTTTACCAATAATAGCTAAAGAAAATTTTTTAGGCTCGTATGAACCAACATATGGATAAATTTTAATTATTTAATGTTGATCTCTAATGATAGAGGCATATAGTTTTGTAGGAAAAACCACTATAGGATGGTTTTTACCAAGAGATGCACATGAAATTATTGAAGGAATAGGTGTATGGATTTTATTATCAGTATGCCATGCACCTTGCTCAGTTGTTCTATCTAGATCATTCAACATATTTTATTTTTCCTCTAGTACCTTAATTATAGCTTGGAGGTATTCCCCCAAGTTTAATTTTATCAGTCATTTCCTTTCACCTGCACAAAGTCAGTATTTTTTGCAAACTTTTATGAATGTTTCCAATTAGTACTATATCATACAAATATAGAATAGAGGTATGAGCTAACCCATTTTATATTCTATAGTTAAAGCTTATATTTTTTTGATTTTTTAATGCCTTTTTGTGTATAAATAAAAAATTACTCTATGAAAGTAGGAAATTAATCTAGGAAAGTAGGAAATTAATCTAGGTAAGCAAGAATTTACTATAGAAAATAATAAAATCTAACCCAACATCTCTCAATATTATAATACTTGACACCCTCCCTTGTAATGATGCAAAAATGGAAACCATAATCAAACCACCAATTAAATTTGACACACTAACATGTATGACCTAAAATATGTACTCTCAAGGGGAACCCACTTGGTTTATTGATATTGTAGATACTTTCATTAAATTGTCAATTTGAGGTCCATTTACTTTGGTAATATTTTGGCACTAATGTGCAATACTAGTCTCTCTTGAAATTTTGGGTCCTAATCGTTGCATAATATAAACACACTTACGGATGGGAAATGATAAGAATTGCAATCACACTTTCATGAAATTAAAATTTTGTGAAAAGAAAATAATAATTGTTTTAGAAGCTTCTTACATTGGATGGTTTGAATGTTTGTATTGTAAAAATGCTTATATATAGATGAAATCATACACATAACAAACTCAATAGTAAATAATAAATACATGAATAAACAAATACATAAATAAAAATAATTCTAACAGATGAGAAACCAGACTATTGAATCCATATGAGTAGGTCTTGCCTCATTTAGAGTGGATCTTGACTTCACTAATTTGTTATAAGCAAGTTTATTCTTCAAACTGACTTTATTTCATAATGGTTTTATTAATGCATAATTGCATCAATCAAACAAAAATAAATACTCAATTCATAACTATATATATCAACCAAAGACTAATTCACCACCTACATATATGTTCCTTATATAGGGGAGGTAGTTGGTTTATTTAGAAATTATAATAATCTAGTAGTTACAACCATAAATTATGGTTATCCCCAACAATGCAAATATATTTCAACAATACAAACATTTAAATATTTTTTTGTCAACAAGAAAAGAGGGAAAATAGATAAGGAATATAATACTGAAGCTTGTTCAACCATAGATTCATGGAATCAAATCAACTAATTAAATCATAAGATGGTTTTAGCTCCATCTACACACCAACTATCATAGTCAATAATATGCATCTACATTATTAGCTATAGGTGAACACTATTCAATTTTTATGGGTGTACACATTCCATGGCTATGGGTGGTTCCTAGTTGTTATAGGTGTTTTATGTCTCCAATGTATAGCCAGTCAATGGTTGTGGGTTTTATACATTCAATGGCCCCATGCCCTTGAAAAATGTAAAGATCATTCCCCTCTTTGTGTTTTAGGTTCCTTGGAAGTAATTATTATTAAATCCAAATATAAAACCCATTAAAAAATTCTATATTATCTATAAATCATTGAATTATATCACAACAATAAACATATGCAACATAGATGGAAATATAGATAAAGGCATGGGTAAGGCTGTGAAAATGTCTAAATAAGAAGGTTTTTATTATAATAACATAGGGATGAGTTTTTTTTTGGTCTCATTGGTTCATGTGTATGTGCATGTGAAAACACACACACGCGCGCGCGTGCGCGCGGGAGCGCACATGTGTGCCTGTGCACACACACACACACACACACACACACACACACACACACACACACACATATATATATATAGACAGAGAGAGAGAGAGATTATTTTGTTAAGTAATATCGCATGGATGAATAGGAGCCTTTGAGAAAATTCCAAATTATTTTCTTAATATAAAAATGTCCACAGACATTTGAAACTACTTGTAATTATTGCCATAATATTTAGAACCAAACAAAAGATAGTACCTAGACCATAAATACTGTCTTGGTTTACTATTAGGACTATACAAATGATCAAGGAAAGAAAATATCACCTATAAAATGATTATGAGACTTATTTATCATACTTATTATTTTTTCTTTTTTCATAATTTCATGTTCTTCAACTTCAAATCTTAAAAAATGAACTAAATTTGTCTTAGAAATTAGTAAGGATTTTTTTGGGGTTTATGTAGATATAGTTCGTATTGGCCTAACAATGTCTCTAATAATTTTAAAACCTTTTAGATTGACTAAAAAATCACTAAAAATAGAATATGTTTTACACATGTTCTAATATGTGCTCAATTTACTAAATATGTACTTGATTATACAATTAGCTACCTCCCTTGTCTACTTATAGATGATCAAATTTAAAACATGGTGAAATTGGTGTGCATACTGACCTTTAAAAATTAAGATCTAAATGTATAAGGTTTAGACACGTGCACCCAATTTTAGAGGGGCATGCCTAAACAAATATGTTAGCATTTTATGGATGCTCATAAAGTAAGACCATTTAGGATCAATAAAAATGTGAGAGGATACCTAAAAAAATATAATATATATAAAATTAGATGGTGAATTTTTGAAAATAATAAAAAGTCATCATAATAATTTAATAATAAAAAATTTAAACCAATGATTTATGCATTGACAAATGTACTTAAAACACATAAAACAAGTGTCATGGTGTGGCTTAAGTACCTACTGCTAGGAGTAATATTTAATGGTTTTTAGGGTTGCATAGAGATAAATTAAATGGAAATGGTAACTAAGTTGTTGTGAATTCCATATAAGCCACCCATAATTTTTGCCATACAATTTATTCTTAAATCATACTTAACCCGATATTTTGTTTTTGTTAGCATTGTTTAAAGTGATGCATTTTAATACAATTGTATGGCAAAACCAAGTCATAGACTTTTGGTAAAGGCCCCATACTTCTTAAAAAAATGGAATCAAACTTAAAATATAAATACCACTAATGTTTATGGAAAAGAACTGAAATCAAGGGCATTGCTAACTAATTATCCTATATATAAAGTAAGAATAATATTATAAAAATAAAATTATGCCCCAAATCAAGTGCAAGAAGGCTTGTTGTCATATTGAAGCTATAAACATATTTCAAGTAAATCTATACTCTAGCTTTTCTTGGCATATGATCATTGCAACTATTGATGCAAACTAGCTTTATCAATAGTTATAGATCAATTATATAGATCAAAAATAACAAATTGACATTCATGAGAAGATTGAATTCCATATGAAAATGAGACAACTACCATAAAATTGGTCTAGGCACAACTTTTTTACATTTAAAATTTGTCCAAATTTTTTGGTTGATTGGTTACCACATGACAAGCACAATACTTAATATCACTTGATCGAATCAGTACAACTGAATGATTCCATCTCTATTATTATTTCTTTTGTCTATAAATAATTTTCAATCATTTTTGCATTGAATCATTTGGACATTTTGAGGTTAATAAAAAACATTATGTCATTTGGTAGATGTCTTGACCAAACATAATATCTCTTACAAGATAAATTTGAAATTAAAATATAATTTTTTTTGCCTTTGTTTCACCTTCCATTTTCTTTCCCTCAAATCTTTTGTTAAATCCCCTGTGTACTTAAAATATTTTTTTATTTATGAATTAGAGTGTTAAGGAACATGAAGTCGATTTAGGGTATTGTATTCAATAGGATATTGTTGAATTATTAGAGCTCTAGGTGGAAAACAAAGTTGTTAAAATTGATGGGGTTTATCAAAGGCTTCACAAGATATACCTCCTACACTATGTAATAAATCTGAACACAGAGACACTAATAAAACACAATAAATATTTTAAACACACTAATAATAATATATTATTCACACACATCTGAATAATACATAGGATATTAAATATCCAAGATAATTTACTAGCTTCCTATAAAATAGGAAGATTAACAAATAACTAACCCATTAATAGAGATACGAGTACACTAAAATATATTGTTTCTATAAACAATATATTTTACTAACCAACTAATATATATATATATATATATATATATATATATATATATATATATATATATATATATATATATATATATATGATTTGTAACTCATTCACACAATATCTATTTATCTCTCAATAAATATTTAACTATAGAATTAATGTAATAAACTAATCCCTAACAATATATACTGTTTCTATAAACAATATATTTTACTAACCAACTTATATATATATATATATATATATATATATATATATATATATATATATATATATATATATATATATGATTTGTAACTCATTCACACAATATCTATTTATCTCTCAATAAATATCTAACTATAAAAGTTAATGTAATAAACTAATCCCTAACATTTCCCACTTAGTTTTTACATTGTATAAAAACATTCACACTATCACCTGAAGTATACTCACCCCTTGTGGCATGCCCTATTTGGCTCATGACCTTGATCTAAATAAAGTCTCACTCTTTCAATAGTTTTAATCAGGTTTACCACAAACCTTGATATGAATAGGAACACATCAACTGTTCACTTCCGGTGATTTTTTTGATCTACCACAAACCCTTTTAAGATCCATGAACTAACTTAAATTGGTGATTTCTATCTTTTCATAATGTTTTCACTTTATGGAATTATGTTTGGAATGACACACAAATTACAAATCTTGAATAGGCTCATTTGTTTGTTCTTATTTTACAAACACACAACGAAAGCTATAAAAAATACAACACACTACATATGTCACCAAATCTTCTTGGACCCTATTGTTGGTAATTGATGAGATGCTCTAGAACCTCTAACCTCTATTTTCTCCTTCCTCTTGTAGGTAAAGTTGCTCATTAAGTAAGAATGTCGATGAAGCTCAATTGCATGTCACTTTGAATGGAATGGGGTCTACCCCCTCCCCCCCAGACTAACACATTCAACATTTGACTTAGGATGTCGAGGTCACCCAAAAAAGCATCCTTGTATATTTGAACACTTTTAGCTACGACTCTAAATCTTTTTGACACTTTTGAGAATTTTGATAAGTTTTTGATAATGAACCCAAATAATTTACAATATATCTAACCAATAAAAATGATTTTGACACTTTGGACTTTTATAGCCCTTGTAGTGGTGACTCAACGGTAAAGAAGGTAGGATTTACCCAGTTGGTCTCGTATTCGAGTCTCCCTTTCCATTGGTAGTTGCCTCTTCAAATGACATTACTCCCCACGGGTCTTCAAAAGTTCCTCCAATAAAAAAATAGTTAAAAAAGAACCACTTATCAATATCAAGACACTTTGAACTTTTATGACTTAACTCTTTTGATGACATAACCTACTTAACATAAATATGAAACAATAATAATATTAATATCAATTTTTAATATAACAAAAAACTATTGTTTGAAAATTTGTCCTATTAAGACTAACAATAAAAATTATTTTAACGCAAATAAAATTAAATAAACTCTAGACTCAACTTCCACTATAGACTTGAAGTTAATAAATACCATAAAAATCAATGGATTCGCTCAACATATGACTCAATATACTGAATATTATAATAAAAAGATAATTAAATATAAGATAAGACTTTAAATGATAAAACCAACTCATAAACTTAAAATAGTAACTAAACTAAAATACAAACTGACAATATAGATGAGAAAATTGACAGATGTGAAAGGTGGCTTACATGTAAAATAATAAAGGACATGAGTGTCAGCTTGTCTTGTGTTGTTGACTATGGCTAAAATCTTGGCATAGCATTTATCCGTCGAACTCGGATCTTTTCTTTATGAGAACACCTAGTGCCACATTAACGAGCTCGAATGAAGCCACGATAAGAATTTAATAAACAATCTTATTTGGTTCCATATGGATAGCATTGAAATGTCACAAGATTAAGGAATAGGATGTACACAATCTTGATTATAGTATTAAAAATGATAACAAATTCGATGATTTTGCTCACATGAATATAGATCACATAATTTTGTGCTCCTCTTCAATATTAACCAGATGAATCGATGCAGATGCATATACCGATTTATGAGTCGAGCATAACGTGTTAACACTCCACACAATGCAAAGCATTTAAATAATATGAACACTGAGCCATGGCTTATACGTGGCTAGGCATAACTAAATACCAGAAGATCTCATGATGTGTTTGATGGAGCGTCACATGGATTTGTATAGGCTAGAGATACATAAAGCACGTTTGAAAATTGACAAACAAGAATGGTAGATCTATCAGAAATGACAGTCTTGATTTATTGCTTCAGAATATGCACGCACAGGTCTGCATATTAGATCTAGAGATAGCGAGCCAATACCAGGTGTAAGATTATTCTAAAAGTCTCACAACATGAGAAATGTTATGACTTTTGGTGCATAGATCTTGGCAGCGATGGCTTTAATAATGCTCAGATTTGTAGTGTTCAAAATAGAAACCAGAACATTGACGCTTTTTACTCGAAGTACCTTATATAACCACACATAAAAAAACATAGAATTGGGGCAAGAGTAAAAACTATGGCATTGCCCTATTACCATCCTATCCATCCATAACAAGCACATAACTAGTAAGGTTCTGATATCAGATGATGGGGTTTATCAGAGTCTTCATAAGATCTACCTCATATATTGTGTAATAAAGTCAAACACAGAGACACTAATAAAACACAATAAATATTTTAAATACATTGATAATAATATATTATTCACACACATCTGAATAATACATAAGCTAGTAAATAGTCAAGATAATTTACCAGCTTCCTATAGAATAGGAAGACTAATAAATAACTAATCCATTAATAAAGATACAGGTAAATCATAATATATTGTTTCTATACACAATATATTTTACTAACCAACTAATCTATCTACATGAGTTGTAACTTACTCACATAATATCTATTTACCTCTCAGTAAATATTTAACTATAAAAGTTAATGTAATAAACTAATCCTTAACAAAAACTAGTAAATTGTACAAAGGAAATCACTTCAAAATTCATGCTAAAAAAGATCAATAATAGAATGCTACCTAAAAAAGTCATTAATATATGAAATATTCCAAAGAGAACAAACACAATATATTTTTCTGCATTGAATCATTTCGACAATTGGAGGTCAAGTGAAAACCAAATGTCTTCCCATTTAAGTTGTAGAATCAATTTTAAAAACCTTTGAACACAACAACGTGTTATCTTAATCGAACCTTATTCTACATTTATTTTCCCTTTAAAATTTTAGTGGTCATGAATATTTAGAGTGATAAAGTTTTGAGACTTGTTTGGAGCTATATATAAAACATTATATTGATTTGTAATTTTGGTGTGCAACATACATTACACATGGCCACCCTTAAGGGACTTGCCCTCAAGACCTAAATTAGTTTTAATTGGACAAAATGGATAAGTGGATGTGGTGGATCTACTATATATTTCTTCTCAAACAAATTCCAATATCAAGTGTGAATTTCATGATGTTTATTTAATTTTGTGGATGCATTAGCCTTGTAGAAACCTCAATGCATGAGACTATGACACTTGAAAAAGATCTCATTGATCGAATAGCTTAAGGAATATATTTTTTCAAACCTAAACTTTGTGGAGTCTATGACTCCATAGCCACATTGGTTATGACATGTGTGGCCAATCCCAATGTCATGCACTTGCTTTCTCTTTGAAATTATCTCAAGCAAGTTTGTCTCAATGCAAAAATGTGTTAGAAAGTGTAATTTTTGTTTTATTACGCTTGAGAACCATAAAATTTATGCAACTTAAATCTCAATGATGACATGAAATATTATTTATGTGAGGACCATGTAGATTTTAATATATTTGAAGGAGTATTGTAACCCTTTTAGGTAGTTTAGGATGTTGTGGATATTTTGAGAATATATAAAAGTATTTAAGACACAATAACAACATTCTTATTAGTAAAATTTTATGTGATATGATCCTACATAAACAAAAGGAAACAAATACTTATAAAAATATCATATCAATTTTAAAGAGGGGCATTTTTTAATATTAAATTGTACAAAGTCAAACACAAAATATTAATTTGTAAAATAAATATAGCTTCTCAATATTAATGATTTGTTTACTTTCAAAATCTCATCTTAACTATTGATGGTTATATGGCTCAAATTTAATGAAAAAATGACCAAATTATCACTTCACTTTTAAGTTTTAGTCGATTCAACAGCCCATTTCCATAACAATGCAAAGAGATGGTTTTGGGTAGGGAATAAACTTAAAAAACATACCAATTAGTAACTTCACCACAACCTACTTTAAATTAAAATTGTTTTCTAGATTTGGTTAGATAGTGGATATTTAGTTTTCATAAACATCTACAACATGGGTCAACTTTGTATAAATCGATTGGCCAAGATTGAGAGAAACATGTACTCATCACTATAGATTGTAGGCAAACTCATTTGATATGGGTTAAAGTGTACACACTTGTCTTCAGGAGATTATTTTGTATTTTAGAAGCAAGGCAACTTTACAAAATTTTCAATATTCCTCAACACTTTTGGCTAGTGGAGTTGTTCTAGATGGGTCATTTGCTACAATCTGGTTTGAGAGTATAAATCTTTAAAGAACATGTTGACTTTGTTTGTTGGAAAAATGTTCACTTTATCTTTCTTGGAATTGCTATTTTATTCTGAGTGCTATTTTATTCTGATTAGTATTTTATTCTGAGTGCTAGAGATGAACAATATAGGCCGGTTAACTGTGATAAGTTTTTAAATGTGTGGATTCAATTTCAAATATGCACTTTGTATTTGCAATGAATATATCATTTGATTTTGGTATCTTTGGAAAGTTCTCTGACAATTGTATTTTAGTGCCTTCGAATGTGCAAATTTTATCTACGATAGTGTTTGGTTGTATGGCACGATTTCATGGGTCATCTTTTGTTTCTATTTTCATTTTTTGTTTGTTGCGAGTGTATTCAGATCTGATGTTTTCAATTTGCATTTAAAGTTCTCTTGCATCAAATGAATGGTTTTTCTTGGTTTCTTCTCACTTTCCTTGCTAGAGATGCAATGATTTTTATGTGGGTTTAATAAATGCTTCCTAGTATTACTTTTATTGAGTAGATTTGATTTGGGAATTTAAACGAACATGGTTTTATTGTCATTCAAAATAGTTTAAAGGTTGCCCTTAACAACATTGGTCTTTTGCTTGAGCCAACGATTTAGAGGATATTGTTATATGTCTCAGAGCTAGAGATCAGGGTTACATAAAGTTGGACCATGATTGAAAGGTATATTCTAAAGTGTGCTTTTGAACCTCCTTTCCAATTCAGTTTTTGTACCAAAGGCAATTAAAGGAGACACTTTTCTTAGATATATGTGCTTGGATTATTCGTTCCCCAAGGAGACACTATAGGCTTCGTTGTGCTTTAACTCTATGTTATTCCCCAATCCGCTAACCAATCAAAGTGGATTGTTTTTGGTATTAGGAAATATGTGAAAGTTTTGCATGATAACTTGTTAGGTATTTAAATAGGTCTATTAAATAATATTATTTGTTATATTTTGTTTGTCTTCAAAGTATGTATGTTCTTCCTGAAAGTCATGATAATGCTATCATTGGCAACATGTTTTTATGGCTGGGAAGGGTAGTGCACATGCAGGCTCGTATCTCCATCCCATATGGTAGTCTCATCCCAAGTGCGGTAGCTATTTATTGGTTCTAGGGGTGGAGAATCCATAGAGCAGAGGGTGTGGTGGCCATTAGGAGATTTAGATATGCAGAGTCTAAAATCTGTGCATCTTACATCAATGGCCTTTAAATCTTGTTATGCCCCTTTTCTTACATCAAATGAGATAAATATTGACCTATCCTCCATTTGCAATAAAACTATTCTATAGCTTTACTGTAGAGCTTAAAGATGCCATTTGCTATAAAATTCAATGCATAAGAAATCCTAATTTATTTCTATTATCAAGCGGCATGAAATCAATCTTGTCTGAAATAAAAATTTTGTGGGCATTACCATGCAGGATTTATACATTGGTTTCCTATATTGGGTAGTCTTCATATTTTGCCATTCTTTCTTCTGTAGGTATTTTGTCTTGGTGCATTACTTTATTCTTTATTATTATTTTTTTCAATTTTTCTTTTTGGGGTTTGTTTTTATTTTTCAATTTACTTGTGGAAATTCAACAAATTATGCCTAGATTGTAAGTAGACCCTATAAATAATGTTATGTTTTAGTGCATCAATGAAAGGCTTTTAGGTTATTAGGTGGTTTGTAGTGCTTTAGTTTCATTCCCAATCCCTTGTTACCGATCCCACTCTCACTACCCCCAGGCAACTACTGGAAGTTTACATATAGTGGTTCTCTTTTGCTCAGCTATATAGATAGTGATAAGTATTTTATTTGATATGGTGGCATCCGGTTTTATTATATAAATCCTCCTATTTTATGTTCTTTCCATTATTATTGGTTTATCCTCTTGATTTTACTAAGATTATTATTTTTAGTTTTAGCATGATATCTTTGAAGATATGGAATCTATTTTTGACCTTTAATCCTGGTCTTTTAGTATACCTCTTTTTCCTTGGAAGATATATTTCTAAAAAGAGAGAAGATGCATAAAGTTCAAATCCAAATATTCCTACAATTGGCTGACTATACATCACAACACTTTGGTAAGGTCCTAGAATGCTGCAAAATAATAAAATATAAAAGAATTATAAACTTGTAAATTAAATATCTTGCCCAAGCAGAAACAAGGACACTATTTGGGTATCATAGACATTATAGACCTTTTAAAGCTAGCCAACAAAAAAAGCAAAAAACTAGGGTTGAATGAACTTAAGAAAATTATTGGCTGGAAAGTTTAAGAACCACATCCTCATTATCCTCATTCAACCACTTGTCCTCTAGCATGCTACATAGTGCTATGCCCTAAAAGGGGGAAATTCCATGAATCTAGTTGTTGACCGTGTTTGAAGAAGTAGAAGCAAAATGAGGCAGAGTTGTATAAGGATGTAAGCCTTGTTTTTCCCTTTGCTATCACATTTCATTGGTTTTAATATTATTTTGTAGTTATTGTAACTAGCTAGGCTTTTTAGTATTTGATGCATATATGATTGCATCTTTATAGATATTATCTTATCTTCTGAGAAGTTTTTATGCCCAAAATAGGAACCAAACTTGTAATGTCTCTAGTTATATATCAAGAAGAT
Source organism: Torreya grandis (assembly GCA_037957365.1). Taxonomy (NCBI): domain Eukaryota; kingdom Viridiplantae; phylum Streptophyta; class Pinopsida; order Cupressales; family Taxaceae; genus Torreya; species Torreya grandis. The sequence goes on from JARHVA010002669.1 coordinate 1,662,815, forward strand.
AATCACAAGGAAAAAGGATGACTTCTGATCATGGCTACTCATGTAAATGTGCTTGTTATCAAATAATCCTAAGGTGAGAACAATACATGGGTCATAAACTTCCCATGTGTACTATTCATTCCACCTTGGCTTAAAGTTATCCATAATTTTTATTGTTCTAATCCATTTATGTCTATACTTTGCCACATAGTAGGCATCTGTTATACTCCTCCCTCCTTTTGTTTTCATTGGTAACATGTTTTTGGTTCCCAAAATTCCCAATTCCAAAACACCTAAAGATAGTTTCCACAACTATTTAGTAGGTAGTCTTAAATCACTAATCAAAAGAGTAACCTCATCTAGTACATGATAGCCCCCATCAAAAAACAAGCATGGATGAATCTCCATGGTGGTTGTCATTTGGTTCTCAATTAGGTTTCTCTAAATTGAACCACCTTGAACCTACAATTCGGTCATCCACTCTTCTTTCAATTGTTGTCAATCTAACTAAGGCTTGACCTGGAGGTATCGCATCCTTATTACTACTAGTATTAGGTCAATCTTCAACTAACAATAACAATGGTTCATTGAAGGGTTCATCTGCAAAAAACATCAAATCCTCATTCTAAAATGGGCTGGGGATTCTATTATTGGAGGTTCTAGTTCTCAAAATCTGTATACCCAACTGTACCCTTACCTTGAGGTCAGGAGATTTTAATTTTTATGGAATATATAGGTCCTGATCTTCAATCACATTAACCCTTAAATAACATAATTTGGGAGACACATAGATTTGTGACCTTGTATTCATGACCCCGTATGTTAGACTACCAAGCCTCTAGGAATGTTTCATCTCCTCGTGTTCCAATTTAAACTATAAGCATGATATCTCTATTGAATCTACAATCAGCTTCCATTGTATACCATTGAGTTGCCAAAGGGCTACCTGGAGGGACCCTTGTTAGAACTTATGAGAGATCAAAGTAGACTCCCTCAAGGAAATCATCCTTTGTACCAATCAATTTATCCCACACATAAATATCCAAAGTTGGAGCTAATTGAAGGTGCCTTTGCCAAAGGCAAAAATTTGGTTCCATTGTGGATATAAAGTATTTTGCATTTTTTGAGTTTAAACAATTTTGGCCCCTGCCCTGACTTTCATAAATAGATCCCCTAGATTCCTTGTAATATACCAATTAATATTTTAGAAAAAGATGAGAATTATTAAATTCTTCTATCATGATGAGATTATTTGAAACATGCAAGTATCATTTTCAATAAACAACTAACCTTCTACCTCATTCACTCATTAACTCTTTAGGGGACATTTTTGATATAGGAGTAACAGGTAGCAAATGGAATAAACATCCCTTTGGTCTTGGATTTTCCTTTACAAGAAGTGAATGGTACATACTTACTTCCCTTGGCCTTGGGTTTTCCTTTATATGTAATGATTTTACCAACTAAATAATTGATATATTACTACTTCTTTATAAAACCATTAAATGAATCTAGAAACTTACTCTTAAAATACTTGAAAACATGAAATCTGTATTAATTGCATAGTACCCAAAAAATCAACTATAGATTTTAGTTTCAAATTTTTTACTAGAATTAGATGCCCTAGTTTGGAGAATTTTAATGGACACTTGCACCTTTATAAATCCAATAATGTTTATGCATTTCCTAATATTATGTAATGACAACTAATTGTATGCTTTTTGGAAATGAATTCATGTCTTATATGGGCACTATCCTTGAAGTCTAAATTATATTTTCAATAGACTATTTACAATAGTTTATACCTAATGACACTTGTTGACTACAATATCAGGGATTAAAAAAATTACCTGTAGAATCTCTGATGGAAGAGCTCTTACCTTCACAATTCAAACAAAAATATAGGTCATTTTATCAACCAAATCATATGTTAATCTCTCATTTTTTCCCCCAAAAAGACTACTTATATACTTTATGAAATATTTTGTAAACATGGCCGAGGTTGGGGCCATAGTTGGCCTTGGTTTTTCATAGTGATGCATTGTTTCTTCCTTGGATGGGACCACTTCTTCAGTAGGTTTGACTTCTTCATCTACCTTATCTTCTTTAGGTGGGGGTGTTTTTGTAGCTAGTGCTTCTACTAGTACAGATTCAACATGGGGTGATGAAAAGAAAAAAATTGGAAAACTACATTTGATGTATTCCATAAATCAATATTTCAAGCCTAAGCAAGGCCCATCACGGGGTGGTGCTTCAGCACAGGGGTTTCTACACATGGATCTTTAGCGTAGGGAACTTCTATTGGTAGAGAAATTCCTATCAAAGGAGCTTCAACTAGTGGTGCTTCATCAGGAGGAGATTCTATAGGAGGTGCTTCTCTGGGTGCTACTTTGGTGGCAGGGACCTCTACAAGGGGGTTTCAACAAGAGGAACCTCTATAGAACTAGATTTGGTGAATTATAAAATGATCTATTTTACAAGTATCTCTATAACTAAGGTAATTTTGATTTTCTACGAATAGTTAGCTTGATGTAAGCATAATGATACAAAAGATGTCTGGAAAAAGTGGTGTCATAATTTGGTGTCTAAGGCAAAGCTAGTGCCATGATGATGATCATGATATGGGAAGATGCATTGGTCAATACTATAACCTAATCATTAAGTGTAAATTTCACATCCACCTAGTTGAGCATCAATGTTCTACTTTGTTTTCACATGATTTTTTTTATTTCAATGTAATAAAATGTCATCCATTTCTTTAAAATCGAAATGGAAATGAGTAACAGTAACATAGTTTCACTTCAACACTTCAAACTCCTTGCAAGGACTTGGTGCTCTACGCCATTATTTTATCTAATGGGATAGACTTAGAGTTTTATTTGTAGTTCTTTGTTTGTGTCATTTTACCATTCACCATTGGATTTTCATTGGTTTTCCCTCAATTTGGAGTTCTATTATTGGAAAAATAGGGTTGCCAAAGGGACTTTATGTAGGAGCAAGATGTTTTTAAAACTGACATTGCCCTTTACAAATACTTACATTTTTAACGTGCTTGGTTCGATGATTTAGATGGTTCTAAAATGTTTATGCATAGTATCAAAGTCCTTACCAATAACTCTATTTAAAAAATATTTTTATTCTAGAATATATATGGGCTGTAATGATATTTTCATTTTAGTTTAAAAGGCTTGATAATAGATGAATTTAGAATGGAATTGGTAGTTTATAATTATGGTTAATTTCTCATTTTTTGAAGTGGTTCTGTAAATAGCTATATGTCATCTATTTAAGAGTGAAATCTTATAGAAGGAATGGGACTTTATAAGGATTTATTTTTTATCATTTCAAATGGAGTGGAGTGTTTCAATATAGTTGGTTTTTGTGAGCATGGTTTGTTTTGGTCAGTCTGTGGCCCTAGATAGTTTAAATGTTATATTATTATTATCCATTTATTAATTAAATCAAATCATTGCATTGGTCCTTGTGAATGTTTATGTAATGTTATTTATACCCAGTGTTTTGAATGTCAAAGTGAAGAAATGCATCCAAGCACATGTAAATGACATGAGTAACTATGACTCTTTTAAGGTATCTAAATGCCTCATCATATAATTAGTGAATTAATGATATTCCCATTATTCCTATCTACTATATAAATAAATAACCACCAAGGATATGAGCTTGGCCAAATCAATGGGGAAAGAAGACCCTATTGATCTTGAATCTAGTCTGACTTTATGAAATGAGCTGAGAGGTTTAGAATATGTGGGAGTTATTTTGGTGTAAATGAAATTCCACTACTTTTAACATTATTTTACCCATTTTTTGAGTTGAAGATGGGGCAAGTACCCTAGTTTTGGACTTAAGGTGTGCTTTGGTGTATTAATTTGGGCACAAGAAAAAATTTTAGTTAGGGAGTTTAATTGGGCAACACATTTGTTAAAAGATAACACATGTGTCCTAATATGAGCTCAATGAGAATAGAAATCTCATGTGGAACATAAGGGTAATAGATCATTTTATTTTGATTTTATTACTAATTCATGTTTAGTCAGGGATTAAATTTATTATGTAAGAATAAACCATGATGTATTCAAGGATTAAATTTATTATATAAAATTTGGATATGATATGTTTCATAAGTAGCCTACAAACTAACGTGTCAAATTCAGTTATGTATTATTTTAGGTGTCAACCTAGTGGGTTACAAGATTAAAGTGTTTCAAGTGTCTCAATAAGTTATCCGATTACATGTTTTAAGAAAATTTCATTTTCATATCTTATAGCTATTTGTGCGGTTTTAGAAATTGATTTTCAAAGTGCCTTCTCTTGTAGGTATAAATGAAATCAAAATAGACTTGCATTTATTAATCCTATATGGGTTGATTTGTTAGTGATGGAGATATGTTGTTTCAACTTATCTTACTATATGGTGTCTTCAATAATTTGGCCATTTCAAGCCATAACATTGTTTGTATACTTAAAAACTATATTGTGGAAATGTATATTACAATTCTCTATCATATTAATTCATATTTTTTACTAATCCAACCTCCAATAGTCTTGTAATTATTAATAAATTATCATAAGGTTGCATGGTGTGAATTTGAAATTCAAAAGAACATGCAGGGACTATAAGGGTGGCATCATCAAACCTATAAGAAAGAATATTTAGGCATGAGTACCTGATGTTTAAGTACATACCTTTGGATACAATGTCAACTAGGCAATATTGGTGGATCCTAATCAAGAAATCATGTTGTAGTTAAGCATGCTTCATGTAACTATGTGCTTGTTTTTTTTCCAATTTAATTTGAATTTCTTGTACCCTACCATAAGTGGGAGGAAATTTGATGAAGTTTTGAAGGTGGTGGATTCCATTCACTTGGTTCTAGAGTACAGGGTGTGTACTCCATGTAAACTATAAATGAGAGGAGCATGTGATAATCCCACTATATGTATGAAAATTTAGTTCAATAATTTTATTTTAGTTAATAATAAATTATCTTTGTATATTAAATAATGTTTCATCATATTATACGAAATTAAAAAGTAAGCAATCTAGATTTTGAAAACACTCAAAATTTCTTTTATCAAAAATCTATAAAGGCTTAGCAAATATGAAAATAACTTTGTAATTTGAAGTAGGGCTTGTCTTACACTTGTTCCTCTTGAGAAATATATAGAAGCTTTACAGATTGAATCTGTAAGTGGCATAACTACAATTGAATCATCAATATACATGCTTTTATGCACTTCCAAATTCGCTTAAGAAATTAAATATGTGTGACGGGTCGATGCAACAACTCAATACACTTGGGCCCATGTTTTGTAAGTTTAAATATATAAAACAATAAACCCTCTATTTGAGACATAAAAGTAAAATAATTTTTCACATGATACCTTTGATTTAAACCTCAGGCACACATTTCAAAAAGTTTATTTATAATTGAACTTGAATTTAAAAAAAAAAGAAAATAAACTAATTTCTGCCAAAAAAAATTGTTCTATCATTGCACTTCAACCAATTTAAATCTCAAAAAAGTATTATTTTTATTTTGTTTATTGTTAAAAATAGTGTATATAATAAACTTTAATGTTGAAATTTTAAAGAATGATAAAATATCTTGTTCTCATATTTTTCAAAATAAACTAAAAGATGAAATCGATTATAAAAGATAGGTACACAAAAACTAAAAACTACTGATAATGTTAAATAAAAACCAAATAACCATTTTCAATGTCAACAATAATATATTTAAATTGACGCTTTCCTTGAATTCTTTTTATTTCTTTTTATGTTTTTTTTTTTTTACCTTTTTTTTTTTTGTCTAGTTTTTTTCTAGACTTGTTTATATGGGGATTGGTTCCTCTATTATGTTTTAGATTCAATTTTGAATTTGACTAAAAAATTTTATATTCAGTTATAGAACCCTATCAAAAACCTTACATGGATTTAAGACCCTTCAAACCTTATTTATACTTTTACTCTATTAAACAAAAAATATATATTTAAATTGAAAATATGATGATTAATATATAAACCTTTGATCATTCTACTCACTACACATTATCCAATTTTAAAATTCATGGAGAGTAATTTTTAAGAGAGTTTAAAATGACATTATGTGGAAACTATAGATATAGAAATATTATAATTTTTATAAAAAAAAAACAATGGTGTCATGCGCCACATCCCTACGGAGTTAAAAAAAGGTTTAAATATATTTAAACATAGTTTAAATATATTTAAACATAAAATATGATTGTTGGAAAGAATCCTACATTTAAAACTATACATAAATATGTAAGTTGAAGCTTCTTAAAACTTTATCACATAGAAAAACATTATCAAGTTAACTAGCTCCATGTGCCTCATGGAAATTATTATATGTCTTCTTATCTCCAAACATATTCAAATGGTAAATCCATATTTACAAGGCTTCACTGTGACATAACCAAGGTTTCATGTGTGTGCCAATGTGCATGGTATGATGCACATCACTTGGTATGAACCCCCTGAGATTTGTGTATGCAGGTGTACTAGTGTAGGGGTAGCCATGTTGTAGATTGTCAAACATAAGTACATTATAATATTTAAACCAAAACAATGAACTTGAAAGTTGGAACTTCAAACATAAGATAATAAAAAAAGTAAAATTAGTTTCACAGTAGCATCCAATTTGGCTATGATCTTAAAATAATAAATTATGCATAAAGACAAACAATTACAACAACAATGGTGACAACAAAGCACTAAAAATGAACTTCTTTCTAGGTTTGATATATCAATCATACTAAAAGGATGTGAAATGGTTTAAATCAATTAGTTTTACTTACCACAAATAAATAAAACACTTTTTTCCAACTACAAAAGATTAACTTAAACCCAAGTACAAGATTATAAAAAGCATCATTAATATTGATTACGAGAGCATAAAATCAGGTGAATTGAAATATATTTAAATTTAAGCTAAAAGACCATAGCTCCCTAAACAAGAAAATAATAAAAGTAGGACTGAGCAAATTATTGCTTATTTTTCAGACTAAGATGTGAACATAATATTTAGAAAATTTAGATTAGTCTTGAAAATATGAGCATTCTATCTCACATTGGCCCCTCAATAACATAAAATTTACTAGTGACAATTGACCATAGTTTGTAGATAAAAATAGAAGTACAATAGAATAATTTTTACTCCTCTAATTAATTTTGACACTATCAATATGAACTTGGAAATATTCTATATTGTTCAGTTAAAAGTCCATGTAAGTTCATGTTACAAGTTAATTTCTATAGAAAGTTGTGAAAATCAACAATGAATGATAAAAATACCATTTAGTTCCTTGCTATAAATCATTCTTCTTGTGTGGCAATGCCCCTTTTTTAAACCAATTATGTAATATTAGTTCTATACTATTAAGGTTCAGTAAACAGAAAAGTAGTTCTATAATACAAAAATAGATCTATTAACATCTAAAATATCCACGAATATCAAAATTAAATTAGGTTATAAAAAAATAGTACAAAATATAACTTTTACTTAAAATAAATAAATAAACATTATTATTTAAAAAATAAAAAATAAAAATAAATAAATAAATTGATTAAAAAAACATCTCATCTTTAGAATAAGTTGGAACAATGAACTCGAATACCAAGCCAAGAAAAAACTTTAGCAATCAAATCATCCTAATCCCAAATTCAATAAAATTGTTAAACTAAATTATTCAATTGATTAGTTTAAATAGTTAATGTTGCAATGTATTACCAAGAAATATAGTAATTATATGTAATACAAGAGTATTACCCCTATAAAGGAGATGACATAGACACCCCAATTCCCATTACATAGCATCATAGGGCTCTCTAGACACCAAATATAAACCAAAAGTGTGGTTAATATAGACACATAAACATGTTCAACTAGGGGTAAATTATGGTCAAATGGATGATACAACTAGACACTGAACACAAGATATCCATACTAATAGATGAAGCTATAATGGTAGATATCTATGGTAACTATAAAATATGGAAATGAAACCTAGGAATTAGGGCATTAAACAAACTTCAAGTAAAGAATAGGTGTTGCTTTCACTGTGACTTGGGTTATATTTTATTAAAACACCTTTATAAACCAATAATAACATGTATGATCCAATAATGTCCTAAAATTGTACTCGCAAATTGTATGCTTTTAAACAAAAATTTAATTTTTCCCATTGTTATTATTAAGCTTTTATGGTTTCTTAGCAAGTGTTGGGTGCAAATGAGCCAACAATCCAATTATAATTCTTAATGGTTAGCATTTTCCTTACCTTCTTAAAATTAAAAAAATTCATTAACAAAATTGTAATGCATTCATGATAACTTTTTAAATCAAAGCCACCTATCCCATAGAAAACACGGTGGCAGACATCACAAATTGACCGTATGGTTGGAACATATAGTGTGTGACATCAAATGCAATAAAACAAGTGTTTCCTTGACCACTTATTCAATGCTAACACTAGTACAAAAATAGTAATATATGATTAAAAAAACTACTAAAAATTGCATATAAGTGATTAAACATGATCACCTGAATAGTAGTAGTTTATTGTCAGTCATTTATAATATGACCAAATTGATGACTAAACCATTTTTAATCATTTATTGGTTGTTTTGATTGATCAATTTGGTAGTATATTTAGCTGTTAATTTAGTCATTGATTGTTGTTAACTGATCATTTATTTAGTCATGGTAGTCATTTATTCAATCATTGTAATCATTAATTACCATCAATTGATAGTATATTTAATAATTTTTATTCACTCATTTTCATCCATTAGTAGTATATTTAGTCATTTGTATTAATTGATTTCCATCCATTGGTAGTATATTTAGTCATTTTAATCATTGTTTTGCTGTTCACTCCTGCATGTTGGTTTTCCTATCCAAATTTGTTTATGTTTATGCTTACCTCAAATGACTTAGATTTTGTTAAAATGTAGTTAATGTATGATACTTGACTAGTTGTCCTATGCAACGATGTTGCAGCCCATAGTAACTCATCCTATAAAACAAAATTCATTTCCATCTTTATATATATTTTGACCAAAATTATTATACAAAATATATATATATTTATATATATCCCAAAAATATATATTACCATTTGAAACCATAAAATTATATATATATATATATATATATATATATATATATATATATATATATATATATATATATATATATATATATTATTAAGACTAATAGAATAATATTAATAAATAAATACATATAATAATAAATAAATAAATACATGTGTGTGTGTGTGTGTGTGTGTGTGTGTGTGTGTGTGTGTGTGTGTGTGTGTGTGTGTGTGTGTACAAGGTTTTACATATACATAAATATTTGATTTTGACAATTATATATATATAAATAATATGGATTTATTATAGAAAATAAAAGTAATATATTTTTTTAAAGTAAAAAAATACAGTTACATTGATTTTATACATGCAAGTAATATGGTTTTCATTTTGAAGTGAATTATTTGAGCTTCCTCCATAGCTTGAACCTACAAACCTTCCATAGATTGAACCTTCAAATCTGTGAGAGAAAACAAAGTAAAAAATGAGAAATAGGTTTGAAAAAAATAATTTTTATTTGGGTCTAAATAAATTTAGGGTTTTTTAAGAATACCTATATCCTATGGTTTATATTAATTAAATCTTAGGGCTCTCACTTATTCCTCCACTTGCAAGTGTGATCCAAGAGGATCTACATTTCACTCCAAAAATAAAGTCTTCAAATTTCAAGTTTATCAATGCAATGGTGAAGGGTTCATCGAGAGCTTTCCGATGTATTTTGTGGTTTTAAAAATGGAGTCTATATGCATGGATTATGGCACTTGGAAGATCGGTTCAAGAAAATTAAAAAAAAAAATGGTTTTATCGACAAGCTATGAGAGGTAAACAACAGACGAGTGTTGACAAGTGATGAATGGGACATTTAACCATGTGGTGGGTCCTCAAGCCACTGCTTGGATTGCCACCAATTTATAATGGTCCATTTTTTATAAATATATAATTAATTAATACCTCATTCCATGACACTTATAATATTTTATCCAACTTTCCATTTGACCCCTCATTCTTCCCATGCATATGCCACAAGAATCTTTGTTCCACTTGCGACGCCAAACACTCTCCACAAGCCACCACCATTCCCATGAAATTGAAGGTAATTCCAATCACTTGGTAACATATACCATGAATTTCATGGCATTTAAAAACAAATATGCCCTCCCACTTTCCCAATGTGGGAATAAGATTTGCATAGACCACTGAAAAAGGTGAGGATGGGACTCGAACCTTATTATTTGTGATAAAAGGATAAGCTCGCAAATGATTGGGACACTTGAGAAAAAAATATATAAAGGGGGTTGATTTGTATTTGAATATAAGTTTTGGATGTGAATATTGTTTCCAAGGCATGTAAAGAGTGTAGAGAGAAATGAAGATAGATTTTGTGACTCAAATGAATTAATATAGTTTCAAGAGATTTTTCGAGATAGATTTGAAGGTTGTAAGATGATTTTTGAAGACTTATTAATATTGTAAAGTGATTTTGCTATAATTAATAAGGAGTTATCCTTCATTGGAGCAGATCCAGAGACATATGCTTTATAGCTGAACTCTGTTATCAAATTGTATGCGGTATTTTATATCAATTATTATATCTTCTTTTGTTGCATTCTTAAAATTATGTCTATTTTGTATTTTAAAAAATTGATTTTAATTCTGTAATCATTTAAAATGTTGATTTTAAGTAAATCGTTGAATTAAGGTTTCGATCCAATTGCAAGTGTGTTTTCTGCTACTACAACACTTGTTTGATTACGATTATGGATCAAAGTGGGACCACTTACAAATGGGAGGGAAAAAGATTTTTGACTTTAAAATTTAAATTTAAAGTTAATTAAATTTATTCTTGGTGTCTTACATAAAATTAATGAATTATTTTAATTAAACTTTATAAACTAATTATTTTCTGTAGACTTGTAAAAGTTAATAATTGAGTATTCAAAAATATGTTGAAATATATTTTATTTAATTATTTCATAGCTAACCCTCCTACACTAATAACTAAATAACATTGTTTTATTTAATTCCTAGTGGTAAATAATATTTAATTATTAACGATAAATATATTTTGATTTTTATGTTAAATTTAAAATTAATTATTATTAACTAATTTCTTAAAGTTATTTTTGGATTTAGTTATTTGAAATTATTTATTTTATTTGGATGGATAAATTTTTATAAGTTAAAATATTTAACCATCTTCATTGATTTTTATAAGGTGTCTTTTTATCATTTGGTTGGAAATGATAATGATTAAAGACTAATTAATTATTTTAACACACTTAACTTAACGACACCTTAATAGTCAAATTCGTATCATAATTTAATTATTATTAATATTTTTAAAGTAATGTAAATAATATTGAAGTATTTATAGATAACGATTATTAATTGCTTAGCGTATCATTTATGAAATTGAGTTTTTAATGTCCAATTAATTTATTTATTTAGCTAGCAAAATTCTAGTAGTAAAGTCAAACCAACTTGGCATAGTGGCATATGGACTTAGTCTAGTTGTGTATGGTAAGTCGTAGTAGTAGAAATAATTGGGTCTCTACATCTATGAGCTACGTCTCTAAACACATTTTTAATTACCCACTTTAATATATTATTATCTCATTTTTATTTGTGTGACTAATTATTTAGTTGTGTTTTTTACTCGATAATCAAATTAGTCTTTTATAGCTATGTTGCAAAAAATCAATAAAATTTAGTCATTTTTTTTCGTCATGACTAAAAGTTTTAGTCACGTAGTAATTTATTTATCAAATTCTACTAGTGTAAGAGGGTTCCGGATTCTTAATGAATTAAAGAAGAATCTAAGAAAAGAAATTAATATTAGAAAATGAAAAACATGCATTTCAATAGCTATGAATTGGAGCACAACAGATTGAAGTGTTAGAATGAAATTCCATGCTAAGAAATCATATAATAAGTGTAACTAATAGATCTTTGCATTTTAATATGTGCAAAAAAATGCATAAAAAATATATTTATAAAAGCTCATTATGTTCTTCTGATTTTATGACAATTGTGATGGACTAAATTACTAGTGTAAACTTTAGTGCAACTTGATTATTATTAGGATAAATTTATTTTCCATGTTTTTTTTCCACTTTAAATAAATAAATAAAAACATACAATATTACATAAAATTTCCTTGATTACATCCAATATTTGCACCGATGTCGTGCATTATTTATTTTTTATTTGATCTGTGTAAGACCTGGTTGGTGTTTTCTAGATTTGTAGTAATTTACATGGGCATGGTTGTAATGTTGTGAAATTAAGTGTAAAATTATGTATGGAAGACATGATATCTCAAGTTCAAAGTGCACAGTAAGGAAAAGAGCTATAGGGAGGCCAACATAGGCTCCTACCACTTAGCTCAAAATGATCTCCACTCTATCAGAGACTTTGAGGTTTACTTATTCTGAAATGCTAGGGAAATGGCACATCGGTGATCTTGCATTCATTATAAACTTACTTATAAGAAGATAAGTACTTTTCTTTGCTTAAACTTAGAATTTAATTCCCCAATTTTTGACGGATCACACATGGCTTGATTCTTAGAAGCCTAGCCGAGATTTTTGAAATGGAATTTTTGACCTTGTATTGTTATTTTTCTAGTTTTTGTACGTCTTATATTAATTAAATTTCCACTATAACCTTCAATTCGCTAGATAAAATGGGCATGATTAATTTTTTCCAATTGAAATGCATTATTATAGGCAAAAAAAACAAATATTAATACTATAATAGGTGATTATGCATAGCTAAGGGGAGATTTGGTAGGAAGAGATAGGGATTCAAATACTCCACATGTAACACCATGATTACCAGGTGGTGCCAAATATGGAAGTCACAAACATGATGGCACTTCTTACCATCATATATCTAATGGTTTGCATTTTCAGAGCTTCAATGAATTTATGTGTAAGTAGCTTATCAATTATTGTAGGTAAGGGAAACATGGTAGCCACTGCAATATATAGGTCTCTAACTTGCTTTTCAATTTTTTTGGTTACCTTATGAGCTTGCACATATACACATAGAGACGATCTTAATTATAGGGGTCGATGCACAAAGTTGGGGGACAAAAAACATGACAGTCTCCCAACTTTGAAAAAATATTTATAAAGGGTTTATGCCCTTTCAAAAGGGCATACACCTTCTATAAATAATAAAGGGTGTACGCCCTTGTCATTTATTTCATTTTTACAAAGCTTAGACAAAAAAACCCATGTCCAAGAGAGGGAGAAATATTTTATTGCTAAATTTGTAGATTGATGCATGCATTTTGGAGATTCATTCTACCAACGGGATTTGGCAATAGATTTTTTCAAATCAGGTATATTATTTTTGCATTTTTTTCATTTTTGTGTATATTTAATTATTGAACTAGGGTTGTGAATTTAAATTAGTATTATATTTTTTACATTGTTTTAAAAAACTTATTTTTTTAAAATTTAGATACATAAGTTTGATGGATTCATTTCCTAAAGAAAATGTTAGACAAAACCTCAAAGAGTTTGATTTGGCATGAGAAGAACTTGAATTTTATGAGTAATAAATGCCAAATGTCAATAATGATAAATAATTATCAATGGTTTACATCACTCTTCATCTGATAATGCATAAATTTTACTTACCAATACATTAGAATTTCTTTTTTATGAAGTTGGAAATGTGACTTCACAACTAGATGCAATGTTGCATCAAAGAGAGGCTTTGAGACAATTTATTTCCAATAAATTATCATATGAAGATGTGAAAGAAAAGTAACAAAAGAGTATTTGTGTTCTTCATTTATTAAACTTGGAACCAACCTACCTCCACCAAAAAATTGTAAACACATTAGTATTGATTGGTGTATTCATGCGGAGATTAAAAATAACTTTTGGGATATGTGGTGGATGGTGTTTGATGAGCCTCCATGTAACAATAATGAGGTTACATTATATTTTTTGAGAAAATTGTATCATGACTTTATATTAAAATCAATTCCAAATTATTTGGACATAAAGCCACCCCAAGGCAGGGGAGGTGGGTCTTCATTTGATAGACTTGGTGCTAGGTGAGACCAAAACTATCATAACCAACCTATGAGAAATAGAAGAACAATACATGCCACTATTCCTAAAATTTGACATTGTAACATATAGATGGACACCCTTGAGATGGTTACTAGTTTGGCACAAATTATGATTGATCATGGTATGCATATTTTGAATACTTCTACTCAGCCTATAGGTGGTGCTAGTGGTAGTGTTAGTGGTGCTAGTGGTGGTATTGGTGTTGGTGTTGGTGTTGGTATAGGTGATAGTGTCCCTATCTATACTTATGTTATAATTACTTTGCATCATTGCACATCATGTAGGAAGAAGTGTACGGAACCTCTTGTTCAAATGTGCCATACACAAAATAAATTTTTGAAGACTAAGATTCTAGAGCATACGCCATTTGTATATATTTCATTAGTGCTAGATAGTAGCATGCCAGACATTAACCTACCAGAGCATATGACACATGTAGAAGCTTTAACAGTGCATGACACTAACATTTCAGACACTATGTGAGATGTAGTAGCTTCAACAACTCCTATCAGGATATGTTAGGCTCTTATTCTAGAGGATTCTTCACCATTTGTATTTGATACATAGGGTTAATTTTAATTATAATTTATTTTTATTTTTAAAATATTATTATGTTTATTTTCTAGTACATGTGTTTACTTAATTGACTAGTTTATTTGATTGAACTTGTTATTTGTTGTTTGTATCTAGTTGATTGTTGATATTCTAGGTACCTCAACAGGCCTTGACTCTATTGTAGAGGCCACAATTGGCATTGGTGTATCATACACATAGTTTTATAAATTTTTAAATTACATATTTAATAATTTACATGTTTATTTTTTTAACAAAAAACTCTATTTTAATATATATTATAGTCATATATTTTTATCATGTTCATTAAATTAACATATTATTCATTAATTGGTTTTATAGATGATGAGGGATGCTATGGGTACGCCTCATGGATGAGAAAAAGGTGTAGGTGATGTTGTTTCTACATTGGAGAATCCACTATCTCTATAACACGTTATGATTCAGAGATGGAGACTAGTGAGAACACAAAGTTTAATTGTTTTTATCTTTAAGCAATGATATCTTATGTCATATTTACATAATTTTATGTAACTCTAGATCTAATGATATATGTATGCTCTATAGGATTCCCCATCGTAGGTGTATTTGCGATCTCATAGCCCTAGACAACCAAATAGATGGAATATGATGGGTGTAGAATCATTTTACAAAACTTTACATTCTTGAAAAATTTATCAAATTTTCAATATACAATTTTAATGCATTATTTTTTATATTTTATATGTTTTACAAAGATAACCATTTTCATCGGTGGTCGATGAAGTAATTGATGACTAAATTGTTGAGAGGAGAGTATCTCCTCATACTAAGGCATCCAACACCCCTAGATCTACGTCTATGGTAACAAAGTACAATTTATTTGGAGGCAATGAGGAACAAGAGAGCTAGTTATTATGCTAGGGATCTAGTTGTAGGCACAATCTATTTAGTATGTTGATATGGCTCACATTTTATGCCTATATGGTGAATTTTGACTATGTACATAGTTATAGGCACAGTCTATTTTGTATGTTGATATGGCCCACATTGTATGCCTATATGGTGCATTTTGTCTATGCACATGTTATGGTCTACATTTTTTCTTGATATATGTTATATTATTTATGTTAAATTATGAATTTACATATATCACATATATACTATTCAATAATATGATTCCTTTAACTATGCATATTTTATATTTTTATCATTTAATGTTTACACATTTTACTGGTTAATGATTAAATTATTACTTCATATGGGGTTAAAAAAATCACATTATTCTCTAAGTTAGGTTTTTTTGAATCATTATGTATATTTTACATTTACATGTGATATTTGCTATTGACTTGTTTTATTTACATTTTCTATTTGTTTGCCAACCCACACATAAATCCCCATCTAGACCTCTGGCATAGAAGCACAATGATTTTCATCAAAGATATCAACCTAAGAAGGCAACACAAAACTTGACTCCTCATATACCTTTTAGCTCAGACAAGGAAAGAATAATTATAGTCAAAAGTGGTGCCATAAACAATTACTAGAGATCCATGAACACTCTCAATGTTGGGCGTACTAATCCTTTTTGGAAACCTACATCATTCACATATACATGGTACTAAACCAAATAAAAATTTTCTAATCACCAACACTGCTTCCATAAAGATCTCTAAGGAGTGTGAACACCTCTTCCATACCATTTTATGTGTTAAGGTTCAACCTCTTCATCTTATCATTGATAATCTAATCCAAAATAAAATCATCACACTAGTTATAACCCAATAACTTGGCCTTCCCACTATTGTGCATTGGAAGCTATAATCCTTAGGGTGGATTCAATAAGGTACAAATATATAGGTTTGGAGGTATGCACATTCTAGAACAAATTTAAGCCTATGGAGGGCACCAACACTTGAAACATTGTGCCTCTCAAATTCTATAGCATATTATTAAGGAGGTTGTACTTATATGAATGAGATTCTACATATATCAAGAGAAACTAAAAATTTGGGATGTACACATAGAATATTTCCTCTTCAACCTCTTATAGTCAACTCCACTAACCAAAGTCATGTTGGTCTCTTCTAAAAATTGTCATATACTAATCATGTATGTGCATAGTTTCATGTTGCTCATGGTTTGTCTTAAGACACCTGTGTATGAAATAAAGTAAGATTTTATAGTGCGATCAATGAAATCAATGTCCCAATAGCAAAAACTTGACAAGTTATTGAATCCACATAATGGATTCTTCCTAGAGCTTGAATTTCTTCTAATGCACTATGTAGTAAAACACCACATATATTTTTTCCATTTACAAAAAAACCCTTTCTATCATAAATAAATTTGGGACAATGATGAATACTATTATTAAATATAGGAGCTCCTTGATCAGGGAAAGATAAGACCTAGGTCTTCTCCTTGCAAGAGTCTAATATCCCTCACAACCAAGAATAGAGGTTCATATAATATATCCATTGGCTATCACTCACTCAATAAAATCATGGTGAAGAATCATTGTCCACTGTTAAGCATTGAAGACCTATTAAAAATTATATAAGGTGTACAATACTTCACCAAAATCAAAAATAATAAGGAAATTTAATTGGACTTGGGATCATTTTCATGGACATATAAATATTATAGATTATACTTGATCATAAATGTTAGGAGGTCTAGTGATGCACTTGTGTATGTCTTCATCTCCTACTTATACATAAAAAAAAACAAAGACAATTATATGTGTCCATACAGTCACTATGGCCTACTTATATCTGGGTTAATATTGACATTGATATCCCTCTCTATACTATCTGTAGAATTACAATCTTGGCAAGGTAAGAATATAGACACAAATGAAGAGACTTAAGCAACTTAAATATTCCTTGAATAGTATATAAAACTTGATTTTATATTCTTATGGTCCTTAAATATATATTAAATCTTTATCTAATTATGGAAAACCAATCCATCTATTGGTTTTGTCTATTTGAACTCAAAAGACTCAAAGCTCTCTACAAGCTAATTAAGCCTAAATTCCTCAAAAGGATCAAAACATGAAATATTTGAAAATAGGGGTATATATCAATCTAAAATACTTTATCACAATATTTTTTAGGTGACTCAAATTTTACCACACCTCAGAAGGTTTGTTATAATTTTTTTTTTTCAAAAACCTCTCATAGACTTACTAGTTTTAATGTTTTTCTAACATGCCAAAACCCATTATGTATTGAATTAGCAATTCAAGACACCTTAGACATATGTATTTATGTGTTTTATGAATTATCAATGCTCAGATAAAAGGTTTGGCTTTCCACTTTTAATATTTTACCCAAAAATTCATAAAATCATGTTTTGTCTATTACACTTAATTACCCCTTAGTAGGTCAAAACTCAAGATATAGTTTTCTTAGAACAAATGATCCTTGAATGAGGTTTGTAAAAATGCATTAGAGGTGTTTCAAACATAATTTGGATTTTATATACTCAATTATGAAAATTTTAAACTAACCTCTCTCCTCACTATCAAAGAAACACAAAAAATAGGGTATCGCTTACACATACTTGATTGGTCAGAGGAGCCCAATCGATGAAATAATTGTGAAAACACATCCAAATGGGTATTTTTAGGCTAAAATGCCTTTTTATAATCTCTATAGGTGTTGAGACCCTTTTTGAGCTAAGTATTTGACCCATGCCAAATCAATAAACACTTAGGTATGAGGGAATCATGGTGGATGATTATTGTTCTATCATCTAGTGTCACTAGTTGGCTAGCATCAAACAACTCTATTTTGAATCAATTAACATCAGGAAGTGGGTGCATAGGATAGTGACTGGTCATTAAATATAAGTGGATCTTTTTAAATCAAGCAACATTGGGAAGTGGGTGTATGGGACAATCATTATGCATTAAAGACAAAGCATAGTGGAAACAACATAATGTGTAACTCTAGTGCCAAATTATTGATCGGTATGATCCATTCCACATGATCTTAAGATGATTTGAATCCCTATAAAAGGAAGTTGAGTTTAGTTGGAGAGGAATAGATGAACTAGAATAGGAAAGCTCTAGTGAATTACTAATAGATGGTTGCCATTAACATTAGAACTTAGTTTGGGATGCTTTTTGATCCTCCACTTTATAATGCGCAAGCTTGCCTATGAGCTTTGTCATTTATAAGTTTATGTTGAGAATTTTCTCAATTTATATTAACTATACATGTATTATTATTGAACTCTATTAATGAATAAAAATTTGTGAATGTTTATTAGATTGCATGCTTTATTCTATCAGATGTGTGGTTGAGCTCTCACAAGTTCCTGATTTAACTCATTAATGGCATGCCTATAGCTAGTGATGGAACCTATGCTTGAGAAAGGAAATTTGTTAAGCATGGTTAAGACCTTGCACCCCAAATTGATACCCATGCTTGAGTATAAGTCTATGCCTAAGTCCCTTAACCAGATTCCCAATTGGCCCCCAAACACCTGAATGACTTTGAGTCCATGAAACCTAAGGCTTGCAACCATGAATGAACAACCATAGTTGAACTAACCCAAGACCTTGAATAATATAGTTTCACCATGGCACAATTAGCCCAAGACATACCCCAGCCCCTTATCCATTGTGCTTTAGGTGATAACATAAGTCTTACACCTTATATATATTGATGACAACATAATTGAGTGCTAAATATTAAGCATAATAGGATCAATCAAGGCCTAAAACCTTCTAGAACAAGCATAAATCCAACTTGGACAACTACGTAAGTGTGTGACTAGGCCCATAACCGAAATGCCTACTTTTCTGCAATATTTTGGTTCCATTATCAGGACTATTGAATTTTTTTGTTACAATGGTGCACCAAGACAATGCTCTGACTCTCCCTTGAAAAGATTGAGCACTAGCCAAAATGAGTGGAAGATAAGTTTGTACTAAGGCATCTAAATTATAAAGGGTAGAACCCAAGGAAGTGGGTCCAAAACCACTTGTATATGCCACGTATGATGTTTTCTTTTGTGAACTACCAGATCAAGTGAACCACTGGTTGGCTGAGACCCATAGAAATTAAAGCTATGGATAATGACTCAAGTGGATGAAATAGTACCTAAAGAGGCTTGAAAAATTAGATGCCACCTAGACTAGAGTTGAAGACAAATGGTGGTATGGGGCACTAAACAACTACATGTTTGATTTTGTAGTATCAACATAGTTCTACCTTGAAGAAGAAAAATACCAATTCTTATATGAGCCTAGAGGCGATTTTGTGAAATAACTTAGCACCAAACTCAAGAAATTGATGGTGGATTATATCTTTGAAATAGTAAGGATGGAAGGGTAAATTCCTCTTTGTATGATCAAAGAAATGGGGAAGAAGGGGACATAAAGGTGAGTCACAATGGAAGAGGATGAATATATTGACAACTAAGAGCTCACGGGATAGTCTTATAATAAGAAGAGGCATAGACTAATAGAATATATGGAACTTGAAAGTGTCAAGAGCACCCATAGTGATAAGGAAGGGAATGGGGAAAGATCTCTGGAATGGTAGTCGTACTAAGATGAAGGACCCCTTGAAGCCTTAGAATAAACTCCATAATTGACAGGTGAATGCTAAGGGTCTCTTCATAACATAACCGTTGGAGACACACAAAATGCACCTACCCCATTTAAATTTGAGATGAAAGCTCATGCATTATATCCCCCATAATAAAATATAAGATTGACAACTGACATCATTATCAATTTAGACTTTGATCACTTTATAAATTTGGACAAGAACTTCGTGATTGAACAAATTATCTTGTATGAGGAGGTAAGTGAAGACACCTCTAGACCTCAAGGTATTATCTTGACTAAATATAATGTAAGTGCAAACATCCTAGTTTAACCAATATCTACTACACATCTTGGGTAACAACCCATAGGGAGTGGCTCTATGCCACTAGTTGATAACACAGTGCCATCATCTTCTACGATGCTAACAGTAACCATGGGACCAATGCCTAGACTAGTGGTTGGAGGCCTTGGAGGACCAATACCAAGACAAGTACCAAGAGGACAAGTGCCCCTAGCACTATTTACTCCCCATCTCTACATCTATTATGATATGTGTATACACCTACTTGAGTATCGATGTACAAAGAAATGTCACAAATCATGTACCCCAGTGTGAATTACAATGGTGTGCTTAGGGAATAACCCATTTCAAGTGCAAGGTAACACAAATTGTGACAACATTTCTTGATAATGCCCATACTTGGTATAATAAGTGTTAGCCATTTTTTGGCCTATATATAGAGCTTTCAAGGACTAAACAATGTCCCTGATTGAGAGAAGGACCCAATGATTAAAGAGGAAGATCATTTTTCTTGCAAACCATTTTAAACACTTTAATTCCACTTAAAGTGTAATTTATTATATTTTAAATATAGGTATAGAAGTTACAAATCCCTCATGAGGTGTTAAGAGTGTTTGTAATATATATGGAAGTACATAGAGTTCATCCAGTTCTTTGTTGAGTCCATCTTGACATTTGAGTCTAGTGGAAAAAAGTCTAAGTAGGTAGTTTACCAAAGCTATATCTCACATGAAAAGTAGTGATAGAGGAAAGTAATCACATGGTTTTATCTAGCTTAGTCCCTAGTTTTTATGCTCTGAGTTCTAGATAATCCATCGAAGCACGATAAAAGATGTGCATGTTCAAAGTTGGCTCCCCAGTCAAATTTTGATATGTTTCCCATAATTAGCCAAGTGAACTAGATTTTCATTAGGATGTCATGTGAGAATGAATATACTAGTCAACTTGAAAATTTTATATCTTCACTCAAAAGGGCACTATTCAGAGACTAGTCAACTAGAATGAATAGACTAGTCAACTAGGGCATTGTTTAGAGACCAGGCATTGCCATTAATGATACATAATATATATTTTGGGTCTAATATGAAAGGAAAAGATAAACCAGTTACCATGAAATAAAATTATGTAGTTTACAGACATTAATACATATTGTGACTATGTGAAAACTAATGGTCTAAGATTGGTTTTCACATATATTATACCTATGTCTCACCTATCATCATTGATAATTTTTGATAATGTAAGTATATTTGGCCACCTTATGAAAATGCTGAAATTTTTATCTAGTTCTAAGACATGATCCTCATCAATAGATCAAGTGGAAGTATCATGGAGTCCGGAGATAATGACTAGGTGGCTGAATAAAGATCACAGAGCATTCAATTCTTTTGAAAAATATTTAGAATTTGTTCCTTGTTGATAAGGTCATGAGTCAACATCTTTGAATTGGTTTTAATCCATCAAAAGTAGTTGGGAATTTTCCAATGCACAATTCCCCCTCTCTACTTCTTTTTTCTATAAATGCAAGGCTTTAAGCCTTGAAAATAGCTTGGTAATCCCTCTCTTAGGCATGATTAAACTCTACCTAGATTTGATATTTGTAAACTCTTGAGATGAATAAATGACTCTTTTCAAAATTTATTATTTTTATATAGTGTGTCAATGTCAGATTGATTTGCATATGTGGTAGAAATCTCTCCCTTGTCAAATCCTGATCTCACCTAGTTACTAGATTATATTATTTTATAGGTCATGTTTAGTGTCAAATTTAATTTGATTAAATCTAGAAAGTGGATACATTGACTGGTTAGTGCCTTGAATCAGGTTTCTCCATCACTTACCTTAGGTTTTGATCATTTGATGAACATTTGCATGAAATACTAATGCATAAACAAGCATTTAGAGTTTAAAATATGATCTCATTAATGTTTTTTATAAGTTCAGATAGAGTGGATTAACAATCAAATTACTAGTGCATCACCTCCTTTACATGTTTTTATGCTTTTTTACCCATTTCTCTCTCCATTTTCCTATTCAAAGTTTAGTTTAGGTGATAGATCCAGAAGGAAGTCAACATTCTCAAGAGGTCTGACCCTGTGATAGGTGACCCACAACCTAGGGTCAATCCCATGTTGGAATAGATTTGAGCAGAGGACCTGAACAACCCCCTTCTTAGCTAGGGTGAAAATCTATATCACCAATAGTTTTGACACGCTTGGTGGGAAATATTGGATCTTGTTTTGGATGAATTATAGTTGCAGTTGTGATATTCATAAATTTTTTGATGATTTCAAGCTCAAGCAATTACTTCTAACAATTTTAGCATGCCTAATGGGACACATTGGAACTTGTCTTGGTAGAATTGTACTTGCATCAGTTTTATTCATGAAGAATTTGGTGATTCCAAACTCAAGTAATTGCTTCTCTTTGTCTAGGTAGTTTCCAAGTAAGTTTATTTTCATTGCACTATCCTTATGTTATTTTCATGGTTATGTATGAAGGAAATCCATATGAAATACCTCCTTATCATTCCTATGATGGATTATACCATATTTGTCATGATCTATATGAGCCTTCTTATGAGCCTAATCAGCCTTACCAAGAATTTTTTCAAAGCTATGATGAGCCTTATCAAGCTTCCCATGATCCTTATTATCAATAGCATGACTCTTACCTTACTTATGAACCATATCAGTCTCAATACCAAATTCCACCTTTCCTATGTGGATATAATGTTGCATATGATCAATCTTGTTTACAAAAAAAGATGGATGAGATAGAGCTTAAATTTATAACTTACGCAAGAAAAGTATGTTCAGATTCCTAGTATAAATAAGTGAAGGAACAATTTCAAAATGTGTCTAATAATATAGAAGAGACGATTGATTTTTGAACATTTGTATTAGAGAAAGTAGAGGCTTGTGAGAAGTAGCAAATTGAGTTGAATCAGTTGTCTCAAAGACATCTTTGTATTCCTTGCCATTCTTCTTGTGTTCCTTGTTCTCATAAAGTTCTTAACCTTGTTGAGTGTGAGCCAATGGAGATTCATATTTGGATTCAAGATCCTATTCAAGAATCTTTTCATATGCCAATTCAAGATCTTATTTAAGAGGCTAAACCTTATTATAATTCCATTTCTTCACCACTCATCCCTTAAGTTCAAGTTGTACATGTGGACAAAAAGGTTTCAAACCTTGATGAAGTGTTAGCCAACTGGAAGGAGAAAAATGTAAAGGTTGTTAAAGGCTTATCTTTCCCTCCTCTCCAAAATTACATTACTCCCAAGATCCAAAAATATGATCATGATCAACCTTCCATACAATCTCCACTCCTTTCCCCTCAAAATCTCAGAGCCTTTCCTTCATGGAGAGCCATTCAAGAGGCAAAGAAATAGGAAGAGGAGGTGAAGGTGATCCAAAAAGAGAAACTTCAAGAGAAAAACTAGGTGCCCATGGTAACTTCTTTGGACCTATCTCATCTTGATGAACATTTTTAAGGGTTTGTTATGCCACTCTTAGAGGAAGAGCCTCTCCTTTGTGAGGTAAATCAAGAAGATGTAGCTAATGAGCAAGAAAAAAATGATGAATTCAATGACCAAAAAGAGGAAATCATTATTAGGACACCACTTAGCAAGAGTAAGCATGTCTCAGTCTATCATAATGTCAAAGAGGATGAACTACATGAGCATGTGCAAGTTGGAGATGAGATCCAATAGGAAGAAGTTTTAGATATGCATCAAGAGATTGCTTCTCAAGAACCTATTAATTATATATCAATTGTCCAAGATCAATAGTTTTCTCAAGATCTTGTGGTATTTTATATAAACCAATTACAGGCTCATCTTTCTTTGGAAGATAGTCATGAGGACAACTCACATAACACCATTTCTAAGGTAGAGAGCATTCCTAAAGAAGAAGACCATTGGTAGTAGATGTACCATGATATCATGAGTGAAATTGAAGAGTTTAAGATGATAGATCTTGATGATAAAATAGTATAGTAGGTTGAATCTTCATTTGGGGATTTCATTAATGTTCTATAGATTCAAGAAGACAATGCTACTATGGGGATGCCCAAGCAGAATGAGAGGGTAGATCTTGATATGGAAGGAATACATAAATAATTAATGAAAGTTGATGTCAAAAATGGGATTGAGATATCTCAATTTAAGAAATTTGAAGGTGACTTTGAAGATGATCCTATTCAAGTTGATCAAAGTGAAGAACAAAAGAATGATTGGTAGTTATATATTTAATCTCTACAAGAGATTGAAGAACTTTGTAAAGATATGTTTCCCATTAGAGAGCATGATATTGGGAAGTTTGATCAAGAATCATCTATTCAAGATCATAATGCAGCTTGGTTTGACTATTCAAAGCCCCTTGAATATTTGGATGAACTTTCAGTAGTTGATATGAAGGATAAGGTCACTCAAGGATAATGCATATATAATAGGTCACTTGACAAGGTTATAGTTAACAAGCAACATAAAAAGGATAAAGATGTGCAAGATGAATTTGTATTTATTGGTGATTGGTTTATTGTTAATGGCTCATTTGAGGATATGTTAAGAGAAATAATTTGCAAAAAGAGTGCCTCTTTAAAAGTCATGTTCAATAAACCCCCTACTTTGTAACTTGTACCTTCTCTTATAATGAGTAAGTTCATGAATTTCCCTTTTGATCCAGGTGGGTCATGTTTTATCATGATTAATTAGGTTAGTTTGTTTATATTTTATCCTAGATAAGTGCTTTATTTACATATTTACTTTTTTAGGATAGTTTCCATGCTTTCTTTTGTTTCTTTCCTTGTTTTGGTGGAGTCCATTGTCTTTGCCAATCAATAGGTTTTTTGTAGTCATGGAATAGATGTGTTATCTGTTATGAGTCACAAGTCATGTAACTAGTTTTAGTTCAAGCATATCTAGCATACTATCCAACCAAATCTCTAAATATGTTGGCCATTTTTTGGCCTACATACAAAGCTTTCAAGGACTGAACAATGCTCTTGATTGAGAAAAGGACCCAATGGTGAAATAGGAAGATCATTTTGATTGTAACCATTTTGAAACACTTTAATTCTACTTAAAGTGTAATTTATCATCTTCTAAAGATAGGTCCAAAAGTTATAGATCCCCCATGAGGTGTTAAGAGTGATTTAAATATATATGGAAGTACATGGCATTTATTTGGTTCTTCATTGAGTTCATCTAGACATTTGAGTCCCATGGCATAAAAGTCCAAGTAGGTAGTTTGTCAAAGCTATATCTCATATGAATGGAAGTGATAGAGGAAAGTAATCACATGGGTTTGTCTAATTTGGTCCCTAGTTTCTACACACTATGTTTCAAATCATCCATCGAAGTGTGGTAGAAGTTGTGCATGTTCAAAGTTGGCTCCCCAGTCATATTTTGATAAGTCTCCCATACTTAGCCAAATGAACTAGACCATCATTAGGATGATATGCAGGAAGGAATATACTAGTCAACTTGAACATTTTATATCTTCACTCAGAAATATTTTGAGACTAATGGGTCAATTGGGTTTGTTCCTTTTGACCTCAAGAACATCTCTAGAAAATTTTGCCCCTCCATGATTCATGCATTTCTTGATGTAAATTGTCAAAGTTGATCAATTAATGAATGAAAGTCACATGAGATTCAAAATAAAGATATTAAAAAAATCCATATGACCTTAAATTTGATGGTATATGAAACATCAAATACATCCACACATATGTCAAATGATGTTAGCATGAGCATCAATTTTAATCAAGGAAAATAACTATTTAGGTTCAAAAGGTCCTTAAAAGGATTGAAGTTGGTCTAGATCTAAGAGTCTGTGGGAGCCATCATACTGACACATAATATATAACAATCTACACTAGAGTCAACCAAGTCAAAAGGTCCTTAGGTTAAATCCTTTAAAGATATACAAGTTGAACATAATCTAATGGTACGGGATAATCAAGCCAAGATCTAATGGTATGCATTCACTGACAAAAGGATAGGTCCAAGCTAAATCAAGGGCTCGCATTCAATCATACCAATGATCCGATGGAGTGCAAGAACTGATAAGAAAGTAGGAATAGGGAGATTTATGACATGCATGAACTCATACATATTTATCAAATGGTGAGCACGATTTAAACTAGTTAGAAAATCTAAAGAGTTAATGAGTCAAGGACAAGTGGCATAAGGGCATTCAGTTGGTAAAAACTCAATGGTTCATGGGCATCTTTGCATAGTTAGATCAATGAAGTGAGGTAGAGTCAATAAGTCATCATATATTTGGAGTCAATAAACATAAATATATTGAGCATGATTTATACAATCTGAGTTAGAAATCAATAGCCAATAAGCTAGAGCGATCTTGGGAAATTTTTGATGAAATTAGAATAAGCTTAAATTAACCTAGGCAAATCAAATTTCAAAGAGTTAAGCTCCGAGTTGAACTAGGGAATTATTTAGAGACTAATCATTGCCATTAATGATCCATATAATATATATTTTGGGTCTAATATGAAAAGCAAAGATAAACTAGTGACCATGAAATAAAATTAGGTAGTTTGTAGACTTTAATATATGTTGTGACTATGTGAAAACTAATGGTCTAAGATAGGTTTTCACATAGAGTATACCTGTGTCTCACAAATCATCATTGATAATTTTTTATAATGCAAGTATATTTGGCCACATAATGTAGATATACAACTTTTTATCTAGTTCTAAGACATGATCCTCATCAACAGACCAAGTGGAAATAGCATGGAGTCATGACATAATGACTAGGTGGATGAATAAAGATCATAGAGCACTCAATTCTTTTGAAAAATATTTAGAATTTGTTCCTTGTTGATAAGTTCATGATTCAACATCTTTGAATTAGTGAAAATCCATCAGAAGTAGTTGGGAATTTTCCAATGCACAATTCCTGCTCTCTACTTATTT
The DNA here is from genome assembly GCA_037957365.1 of Torreya grandis. NCBI lineage: Eukaryota > Viridiplantae > Streptophyta > Pinopsida > Cupressales > Taxaceae > Torreya > Torreya grandis. The sequence continues at coordinate 1,690,400 of JARHVA010002669.1, forward strand.
TTTCTATAAATGCAGGCCTTTAAGCCTTGAAAATAGCTTGGTAATCCCTTTCTTAGGCATTACTAGACTTTACCTAAATTTTATCTTTGTAACCTCTTGAGATGAATAAAGGACTCTTTTAAGATTTTATTATTTTGGTGTAGTGTGTCAATGTTAGATTGATTTGCATATGTGTTATAAATCTCTCCCTTGTCAAACCTTGATCTCACATAGTTACTAGATTATATTATTTTACAGGTCATGTTTAGTGTCAAATGTCATTTGATTAAAGCTAAAAAGTGGATTTATTGATTGGTTAATGCCTTGAATTAGGCCTCTCCATCACTTCACTTAGGTTTTGATCATTTGATGAACCTTTTCATGAAATACTAATGGAGAAATAGCTATTTGGAGTTGCAAATCTAATCTCATTAGTGTTTTTTAGAAGTTTAGCTAGACTAGATGAATAATCACATTACTAGTGCATCACCTCCTTTATATGTTTTTATGATTTGATACCCATTTTTCTCTCCCTTTTCCTAGTCAGAGTTTAGTTTAGGTGATATATCTAGAATGAAGCCAACCTTCTCTAGAGGTCTAACCTTGTGATAGGTGAACCACAACCTAGGGTCAGTCCCATGTTGGACTAGATTTAAGCAAAGGACATGAATAATCCCATTCTTAGCTAGGGTGGAAATCCAGATCCCCAATAAGAAGTTTGAACCTAACTAGGCTATGGTTGATTATGGCACCCTAAAGGAAGCCTTCTTGAATGAGTTCAATATTCCTGAGTTTGAGCAGCAAAGCATCACCACACTTAAGGAGATCAATCAAGAATTATCAAAGAGTGTGCATATATACGATGCTAGATTTAAGACTCTCCTTTCAAATCTCCCTTACAACATTCACTCCTTCTATCATGAACAATGGTTCATTGGGGGATTATTAGTTCCTTTTAGTGTTATCCATGAAAACATTCATAGACCCTCAATAAGCACTTGAAGTCACACTCAGAGCCGAGGTGGTGAGGAGTGTTTATATAGGAATTATCCCATTTATGGAGGAACAAATTATGTCTATGGCCTCCCCAATTAGAAGTTGACCACTAGCTCATCAAAAAGTACTTGAAGTGGGTTGTGGTGTACCGATTGTAAAATAGAGGGTCATAATATAAATAACTACCCATGGAAGAATGTACACACATTGCTTCTTAGCTATGAAGTTTGTCATGAGGCATATGATGTTTGAAACAAAAACTTCTTGTAATGCATTAGTTAGGTTAACAAAACCATATATTTCAAGTTATGTGATGCCTACACTAACAACATAGTTGAATACCAATTAATTGATAATATGTGCCAAAATATGGAGAGAGGCACATGACAGGAAACTAAAATAGTTGGAGGGTAGGGAAATGAGGGTTATGGCCAATAAAATGCTGGCTATGGGAACCAAAGAGGTACCAGGGTATGAGGTGGATGATGTGGTGGAAGAATATTCCTACCACAATCATGTTATAAATGTGGGTCGACCGAGCACTATCAACATGACTGCTTGATAGATCCAATGTGTGGGTATTTTAGAGGATTACATACGGTCAAGGAGTGCCCTGACTTATACAAAAAGATAACCCAAGGAAAAATGGGTGCTAATAGGGGTACAGGGATGAGTAAGCATGAGCCTAAAGATATGAAATAGGATCCAAATTTACAACTAGCATGCATGGAGTCAATCAAAGTATAAGCAACCACATGGAGTGGGTGCACCACTCAACCACCAACTATGCTAACACAAGAGTTGCACCTGAAATATGGTGAACCATGTTGTACTAAGTATATAATGTGGTTTGAGCTAAATGTTTTACCCTACCCTGACCCTACATGCCAAAAATATGTCCTACAATAAGACATGAGGGTAATACATTGTTTTTAGTGATAACTCTAGTTGACCATAAATCTAGAAACATAGGCTACCACCTCATGAAAAAAGCAAGATATCTAGGAGGCTAAATTATAGGAGCCGACAGAGATCCTACACCTCTTGCAAATATATGGGATGCTTCCCTTTTTAAAAAAATTCTCTTAGAGCACACAGGGAGAAAGCCAAGTAAAGTTATTGAGCCCCACATAATTAAAGTTGTTGCACCACATATGGAGTGAGCACATGAAGTAAGGCATACTTACAAAGTAGAGTATAACCAAGAGTTACTAGTAAATTCCACCATTGATGGATGGTCCATCTACAAGGTGTTATCGACATCAATGTAGAGGTTAATATCCTGACTAAGAATACATGGGAGAAGATGGGCAGGCTATACTTGAGTCCTTCTCACTACGTACTTTTCATGGACAATAAGACCTGGGTGTAACCAATCAAAATTCTATAGTGAACCATTATATATATTATAAGTACTGAATTCCACATTAAATTCTAGGTTATCAAGTTGGCTTAACAGGATAACTATCTAGTGCTTCTAAGAAGGCCTTGGTGCTATGCCAACAATGTAGATATGTGCTTCAAGAAATGATACATGACCTTTAAAAATGGCAAAGAAAGGGTAGTGATCCCTCTTTCAAGTGACCAAGGAACCCCTATATGGATAGCATTGATTTAGAGGATGAGATCAACCATATATATAACATCATAGTGCAATGTGTCTAGAATCTCCATCTTTCTAATCAAGGAGTACTTTCCTAGGATTATGGGAAGTCAACCTCAGATACCATTGATGTTTATTGTAACCTATGGGTTAAAGATTCATATGAGGCCACTGGTTGTAGATGTCACATGGTGTGTGTAAGGGCACCAAAGCCTATGAGAGTGGGCTAGGTCTAGATTGGTTTCACCCTAAAAAAATGGGCTCCATGCCATGAGGAGAAAGGAAAGAGGGTACTCAACCTAAGCAGAGGTAATATTGTGGTGCTCTTAAAATTTTGAGCCAACCACACAATGGAAAGGTATGTCAATGACCTCAAAGCATGCATCCCCAAAGAGATAGATAGAATGGGCACACTAGTGTATAAATTAAGATGTACTACTACACATTGGTGGGTAATACAAAGGTCTAATTTGGTAACCTATCTAGAGGTTAAAGTGGCCATTTACACTAGATTCAAGAGGAGTATTGAGAGCTTGGATATCATGATGTACTCTTGCAACTCTGACCCCATGGTGTATATGCACCTATGCAAAGAGACATGGACTAATTATAGTGCAACTACCCAAAAAAACTTATGTGTGTATGCCTTTTATAGGACTCTGAAGACATGGGCTTGACATGGTATATTTTCAACAAGATATGTTAAGAGATAACCAATTGGGAGGCCCTTAAGGAGAAGTTTGTGCACACCTTCTCCTTTTCCTCATATAACTTAGAGTTGTTTGAGCCACTACAACTAATTCAAAAGGTAGTGTTTAAGGACACCACAATTCTCAAACATCACTTGAAAGACATGTCAGGGAAAAAGGGATGGCATTCCCAAATTTATTTTAGGAATAGATGCTCAATAGTGACTCAAGTGAATAAGATGATGAAAACTGGAAGGAGAGCTACTAAAAAACACTGAACTCTAGAAGAAAGCTCATGTGCCAAGTAGATGATAGTACTCCTAATAAAGAAGACCCCACTCATCTTCATATATAGACAACATAGGGAACTCAAAAATTTGAGGACTCACACCAAGAAAAGAATGAGCCATATCATGTACCACTAAATACCATCAAAGTGGACATCAGTGTAGAAGGAGAGACAAATATGGCCATTTTAGGTACCTATTGGTCTAACACAGAATTGGCATGCATCACAAACCTCCTAAAAATGTTCCAAGATATGTTCCCTAGGACTTATTAGTATATGAAGGGCACACACCCATGCCTTGGGAATATGAGCATAAATCTAATCAATAGCATAAGACTAGTAAAAAATTTATGCTATAGGATGAATCCCAACCTCTATACCAAGGTCAAAATAGATATCGATGTAATGTTGGCTATAGGGGTCATTTACCTTGTGTTTGATTCCAACTAGGTGATCCCAATGGTAATAATAATCAAGAAGGATGGGTGAATTTGCATTTATATTTATTACATAATGTTGAATGTTACTTTTGTAAATGACCCCTTCCCAACTCTATTCACCAATGAAGTCTTGGAAGGCATCATAGGCTACAAGATCTACACCTTCATTGATGGGTTCTTTTTGTACCACCAAGTCTAGATTGAGGAGGAGGTTAATTGAAAAACAACCTTTGTGATTGAATGGGGTTTTTTTGCTTATAATGTAATGCCCTTTGGAATCAATAATGTGTCATCTATGTTCTCTAGAGTGGTGATCATCGTGTTCAAATATTTCATCCATAAGTTCCTCCAAGTCTATCTAGATGATTGGACAGTGTATGGCCTCATCAAGTACCATTGTCATAACCTATGCCTAATTTTTGAGAGGTGCAAAAAACTTTAGATATCCCTAAACCTAAAAAAGTGTGTCTTTGCAACACAATTTGAAACCCTGCTTAGGCACATCATTTGTAAGGATGGGTTGGTCATCGATCCAACAAGCATTACCATTATCATTCAACTCCATAATATTTTCACATAGAAATAGGTTTACACCTTTATTGGCCACTATGGGTATTACAAAAAAATTAAGGAGTTATGCAAATATTGTGGCATTACTAAAAGAGATTTTATGCAATGATAGACCATTCTACTAGGGTTAAGCGTAAGAGGATGCCTTCGAGACACAGAAGATAAGATTATCTAGCATGCTTATCTTATAGTTCCCTAGCTAGACAACACCTTTTCATGTCCATGTCAATGATTTTGACTCTATTATTGGTGCCATTTTGACACAACTTGATGAAGGTAAGATGGAACATCCCACCTCCTTTGCTAGTAGAAAGTTGACCTCAATAGAGAAGAATTACACAATGATAGAATGTGAGATGCTCTCCATGGTCTATACCTTGCAAAAATTTAGAAAATATTTGTTGGAAACCCTATTCATTTTTTTCACTTATCATTAGGTTCTCAAGTACCTTGTGAATAAGCCTATTTTACATGGGTGCATATGTAGATGGATAGTTATATTTCAAGAGTTCTAGTTCTCTACTATTTTTAGTATTGGAAAGTAGAACTTGGTGCTAAATCATTTTTCATGCATTAATTTGGGAGATGAAACAATGCCTATTAAGGATGGCATGCTAGATGTACATATATATATAATCCATTGCATCACCAAGGATTTGGTATAGATCACCATCTTTCTAACATCTAGAGTTACACCCTAGACTATGACAAACAATGAGAAGAATCAGCTAGTAGTTCCTACCACCCCCTTTCAACTCATTAGTGAAGAAGTATATAAACTAATTAGATACAAAGTTCTATGCAAATGTGTCATAAAGCACAATAGGTACTCCATCCTTCATAAGGTACATGAGGGGATAATAGGGGCCATTATGCAGGAGATGTAATGACATGAAAAGTGTTACAATCTTGCTTCTGGTGGCTAAGATTTTTTCAAGATGCAAAAAATTATGCCAAGGCATGTGATATATTATAGTACCTAAGGAAGCCTAACCATCAAGATGAGATTCCTCTCATCCCCATTCTTGCCCAAGTACCTTTTGAGAAATGGGCCATTGATTTTGCTAGGCAGATAAATCTTGTAGCATGATGCATAGGTGCAAGGTATGTTCTAGTAGCTATGGATTATTTCACCAAGTGGGTCAGAGCCATATCGATAAAAGAATACACATCTACTATAGCCATGTACTTCATATGGAAAAACATAATAAGACAATATTGATGTCAGCTCAGTCTTACTAGTGATAGGGGCATTCATTTTATCAATGAAATGATGTGCACCCTATTGATTGAGTATATCGTAGTTTATAATTAAATGAACCCTTATTATCTACAAGAAAATAACATAGCTAAAGTATTTTAAAAGATCCTGGGGATGTGCCTCATAAATATATGCAACATGGGTCACAAGAATTTGGATGATCAAGTGTCAGTAGTGTTTTTGGTATATCACACAACCTATAAGTGTCTAAATAAGGCTACACCATTTCAATTGGTGTTTGACATTGAGGAGATCCTATCGATGGAGTTATTAGAACCATCATTATGTATCATGTACATTAGTCAGTTAAATGACCAAGAGTCACTGAATACAAGGCTAAAAGACATGAAGCATTTAGATGAGATGCATGCCCAAGTAAATGGAGCTAGTAAATATAAAAGGCACACTAAAAGATATTGCATGACAAGCATATAAATAACAAGGTGGTAACATAAGGAGCATTCATTTTTATCTATAACTCTAAGTATATCAGGAAAACTATAGATAAGGTGGATGGGCCCCTATATCATTTACCACATATTGGAGATAGGCACATGAAACTTGTACACATTGACTAAAAAAATGCTCTCTAGACATTTCAATGGAAATAGGATGGATCTATATTAACAATAGGATAGTACTTACACCATGAGAGAACTAACTTATTGGTAACTAGTTGGTTTGAGTTGAGATGAACAATATAATGTTTGGTGCATGCCAAATAATTTTTTTTTTCTTTAGGTAGTAATGTAATGAGTAAAGAAGTGACACTTTCAAGTCTACTAGGAAAATATGCTGACACTTCACTCATACTTCTAGCCAGGTGAGATGATCACTATCACTTCCTAAGCACCTGAGCCTAGACACTTAAGTTTTTGGGTGAGTGAGGATTTCTATCTTTGGATAAAGAGAGCACACTAGAACCTCATGCACCAGATCCTAGATATAGGTTTATTTTAAGCCCTAAGTAGAAGTTCATCTCACCCTTCCCACATAATTCTAAGTAGGTGATATGAGCCCTTACACTTTATAAATTGCCTGAGACTAGACATATAAGTGGTAGGCATGTGAAACTCTCCACAATTAAGAATAATATGATCAAGATCCATGTGTGCAAGATACAGATTGTAGGGTAATTGGAGGCCCAAGGAAGAACTACTTTAACATTTCCCCACATAATACAAGTTGGGTGAGTCAAACACATTTGATTTCTAAGCACCTAACGTTAGACACTTAGGTTTTTAGGCATATGGAGGTTGCCAGACTTTGAATAAATAGGATCCAATTGAAGACACACAACATGATCATGTAAAAGAGAACCAAAAGAGGAGAATCAAGCACTAGAGGGACACCACAAGGGATTTTTATGGGGTAGGACAAGTGAAGTCAATATGAATCATAATAAACTGACTAAAATATATAAGCACACTCAAAATAGAAGTGTAGAAAGAAGGGAAGATGGAACTGAGGAGGCTGAATCACATGCATGTGAAGCACTACAGCCAAGTTACCATAAGAAAGGTGAAGGTTGCACTAAGGAAACAAATCACAAAAGGAGAATCATCAAAGATAGATGACATCCACCTAGATTTGAGATGAAGTGACCATTTGAACCACAAGTCACTTCACCAAAATACTATTAGGATCATTGAATGAGGTGATGTAGAAGCACTAAAATCCACATTAAATGTGTTGGTGGTACATTATTTTCATGGATTTCACATAATATTGTGTTGTTTAGTAAATTTAAACATTGTAATGCCTTAAATTACCTACATTAAAGATTGTAGATGACATTAAGGTATGAAACATCAAGTGATAGACTAGTTTTGATTATAAAATTTGTGTGAAATTGAGACATCGAGAGCTAAAGCACAAAAACCCTACCAGAGTGAGAATTTGACACCTACAGGCACCCAAAGTGAATGATTGTGAAGCAAGGAAAATTGCATTCATTTTGAGACCAGTGTAGAGAGGTGTGGGGATATATTTTTATAGCAACCAGTCAACAAAAAAATAAATTAGCACCTAGGGCTAAATTAATGGACTGTAAAGCTAAAAATTTGAAGGTATAGTTGTAGATCTCATGATTATGAAGTACCACTAACCATTAGAATATTTAACAAACCAAACCTACTATGATTCAATACCAATAGATTAAATATGGTAAATAAGTGTAAGGGATCAGGTTCATAGTAACAAGATCCAAAGTGGGCAGGTATAGTAGTAGAAGTAACCACTAGAAGAATAACAGTGTCACTAGAAGGAGTCAGTGTCATGCAAGTTGATATTGAGATGATGAAAAACATGTCCTATTAGGTCAATCAATTTCCCATAGAAATCTTAGTAGGGTAACATTGGCATTCTTTTGTGCACACCTTCTAGTTTTAAGAGTATAACCACCATACCTCAAGCCATGCACAAGACCTGACTCTAAATTGGATGGTTGATATAGGGAACAAGATAGAGCACGGTGCAAATTTGTTTGATGTATAAATCTAAAACAAATTGATGGCCTCTAGTGCAACTCAGATGTATGAGTTGTCTTGCTTTGGAAATCTAAAAGAACTTGTGTAGTTACTTCTTTCATGAGTCTATAGGGACCACATATATTTTGCAGGGAAGCACATGAGGATTTTGGCATGCCTAATAAGAAGGATAACTAGACTCCCAAACACTAGAAAGGATATTCACAAAATGATGAGAAATGATGAAGAGGTAGAGTACATGGTGAAGGTCTTGAATTATTACAAGGGGGATTCACATTTCCCATAAAATATTATAAAGATCCCAGTATGAGGGTGAAGGCATGTCTCATTAGTTTGAAACTTTTCCCTGGTAGTTAGTAGACCAATGTCACAAAAACTTACATCTACATCGCCTATCATATGGCATAAGGTATAAATTTTAATATTCTAAAATTTACTACTGAGGAGTTTGTAAATAATGCACTAGATTACCACATGACAAAGGGGGACCTTCAGGTGAGGGTCTATTCCAATATTAATAGTCATGGAAGAGATCAAAGTCCCAAATGGGGATGAGGATAGTCTCTAGATTTTTCTAGAACATAATGACTCCATGGTGTAAAAGTATAAGGATTTCACTTACCGTAGTTCCTTCAATGCAAATCACAAAACTCAAATGATGGGGTGGTGTGAGAAGTATATAGAGGCATTCATGATAGAGTGGTGCATCCCCTAGGAGCTCCCTAAGAGCGTGTATGGAATGATGACCTTTGTCTTTATTCCACACTTTTGAATAATACACTTGGCATTAGTTGATGGAAATAAATCAAGCTAGATGAAGCTCCCATATGCCTTCTCAGCCAAATATTTTAGGGATGCAATCAAAAGGATACCTAATGCATAATAATTACATATTATAGTGAGGGAAGTGGACATGGAAATGAATAGTTTACATTTCTAGTTCATGCACCAATGTTAAAAAGTGACAAAAGATAATTCAAATCAAGTTGACATCTACCTCCTTCAAGAGTTAACAATATTTGGGCACATCCATAGGCTATACTATGAGATGAATCCAAGTGGGAAGGGCCCTATTGCTAAGGAAACTGATGACCCCTCCATTAGGATTGGTGATGAAAGAGCATTAGTACCATTTGAAAAGAAAAAGTCTCCCAAGAAGGAGAGGGGGGAGGTACTTGAAGATATAAAGGATCACATTAGGTTGAAGATCAACTCCAATGATGAACCCTCTTCTTTAGTCCCTTCAAAGAGGCACGTGAAGTTCATGTCAAGGACTTATCCTATATCAATAAAGAAGAAAAAGAAGCCAAAGTTTCCTCTTACAATACCCACTATCACCCTGATAGACATAGAGGCACATGAAGCACAAGAGGAACAATAGGAGATAGAGAAGGAGGTGAAATTGGGTAAAAGAATGTGCATTATGCCCAAACAAGAGGACTCCTCATCTAGCAAGGGAAATCCCCCACCACCTCAAAGTGAAGAGGTAAGGTAGGAACAAGTATGGAGGAATATTGGCCTCAATGACTCATATATTAAGAAGGCATGGGAGATAGAGAAGAGAAGGGAATAAATGAGGAAGGATGGAATGATAAATGAAGGTATTAAGAGGGTCAAGGTTGAGGAGTTAAAAGAATAATAAGAAAAGTGCAAGGTGTAGGCTAAGAAAATAAAAGTGGAAAAGAAGGTGGCCTAGAAGGAAAGGACTAGAAAGGAGAAAGAGAAAGAGGTTCCTACTAGTGTGGAGCCTATACAAGAAAAATAATCAGAAGAGGATCTTAGCACCCACACTAGCCTAGAAAAAGAATCTATAAAATAGGTGCACCCTAGTACTGAAGGGGCATCTAGAGACAAAGAAGGAGATGTTGGCACATTAAAGAAATAAATAAAAAGTGTAAGGATAGAATAGGCTAGAACCGAGAAGGAACCTAAGGAAGTTAGCACTAAAGAGCCACATAAAAGATAAACAAATAAAGGGTACAAGTATAGAAATGAGATAGAGAAGCTAGTTCCAAATAAGAGGAAGCAATAGACAAAGGTGAAAAGTTTGAAGAAGAACCCCTACAGGAGTAAAAATAAGAAGAAGGCATCGAAGAAGGTAGTAATGCTAATAGAGATGAAGAGGAGAAAATAGAATTGGTCATCAAAAGAGAAGATTTTGAGCCAATATATAGAGAGAAGGCAAAGAAGGAGTATACCCAGGATGAGGATTTCTACATGTTTGAGTGCATGCCTTGCAAATTTTCCATAATGTTGACATGCCACCAAATGTCCTTTATACTTGATTTCTACATGGATGAGCCTCACTTTTAGGTGCTGATGAAAGCAATCTAAAGTCATGAAAAACCATAGGAGGGGCATGACTACTAACTTGTCAACCCCTGAGATATGAACCCAGTAAGGTTGGATAATGCCCTCCTTAAAATGGCCTCTGAGGTAGCATGAAAGAACATTGTTAATGATTTTTTCCATAAAATGGAAAAATATAACACCAAAGGCAGAGGAAGAAATTGATGCCATGAAGCTCAAGCTCAAGCAACTTGTTGAGTGCATTGAAGAAGTAGAACCATCCCTTTTGGATGGTATAGACACTTCTAATATTTTAGAAGTTGATAAGGTGTCTGTAGTGGTAGAATAGATGCTCCCATGAATGAAGTTGGCACCAGAAGAAGAGGAAACCCTTGAAATACCATCAAGAAAGAGCTCAACAAAAAGTGTAATGAGGTAGATGACCTCTTTGCAAATCTACAGGAGGGCATTAAATATGATGATTTTATCTTTTAAAACTTCTCCACCTAGGCATCAGTCATCAATGCATGCCTCCAAAAGGAAAAAGGGAAAAAAGATGCATTATTGAAGTAGGAATTCACTATCAATAGGGTTAAGTACATGCAAATTATGGTATAGGTCAACACCTTGAATGCCTAGCTAAAAACCCAAGAGCAAGACCTAGAATAACTCTTTCATGTCTTTCAAACAAAGGCGAGTGAGAAAGGATTCAACCTTGATGGTGGGGTTAAAAAATCAAAGGAGAGGCTAAATACCTTTATGAAATAACTAGAAAACACTGACATGCTCACACATGAGGATGTCTCTATGAATATCAATGGCACTATTAAGGAAATCAATCTCATAATTTAGAGCTACAAGGACTTCAAGTCAAAACTATAGTAGTGCATGCCTGAGTTTTGTATAGCTAAGGATATGTAAGTATAGTGTAAGGGTGGACTAGAATTTTTGTATGCGGTAATGTTGTGCCCCTTTTTGAGATAAGTAGTGGACCTATGCCAACTCAGTAAACACCTAAGTGTGAGGAAATAATGGTATATGATTATTTTGTCTTCTAGTAGAACTAGCTGGATGGAGGCTAATAAATCCATTTTGAATCAATCATCATTGAGAAGTGGGTGCACAAGACAATGACTAGCCATTAAAGATAAATGACTCCTTTTGAGTAAAGCAATATTTGGAAGTGGGTGTATAGTAAATTGACTATACATTAAAGATAAATCATAATGGAGATGTTAGAATGTGTACCTCTAGTCCCAGCTCAACAATTAACATGTTCCATTCCCCATGATATTAGATTGATTCAAATCCCTATAAAATGAATCCAAGTTCAATTGGAGAGGGAGAGATAAACTAGAGTAATGAAGCTCTAGTGAATTGTTGTTATATGGTTGCCATTAGTATTAAAACTTAGTTCATGATGTTTTTTTATGCTCCCCTTTATAGTACCCAAGATCCCCTATGAGCTTGGCCTTTAGTAACTTATGTCAAGCATTTTATTAATTTATATTGACTATACATATACTATTGTTGAAATCTATTAATGAAGAACACTTTATGAATGTTTATCAGATTGCATGCTTTATTTTTTCATATGTATGGTTTAACTCTCACAAGTTACTAACCTAAATCATTCATGGAATGTCTATAGATAGTGATGAACCTTATGCCCAAGATAATAAATGTGTTAAGCATGGTTAAGACCTTGCACCCTGAACTAATACCCACACCTAAGCATAAGTCTATGCCTAAGTCCCTTAATCGGATACCCAATTTTCCCTTAAGCACCTGAATGCCTTTGAGCCCATGAAAACCAAAGCTTATGCCCATAAATGCACAACCATCATTGCACTAACCCAAGCCATTGAATAATAGAGTTGTGCCCTAATAAAACTAGCCCAACATAGACCCTGATCCCTTTTCCTTTGTACTTTGGGTGAGAACATAAGGCTTGCACCTTATGTATATTGATTCCAATGTAGTCGAGTGATAAATTTTGAGTGCCATAGGATTAGTTAAGGCTTGTGCCCTTCTAGAACAAGCCTAAATCTAACTTGGATAGCTAGGTAACTGTATGACTAGGCCCATGAATGAAAAACCTACTTTTCTACAATAGTTGCGTCCCAAAAGTGAAAGATCCAACTGGTTAAAGGTATCCCTAGAGAAAATTCACTCATGTCTGAGTGTGCAAAATGAGTGAAATTTGGTCACGTGTTGCACTAGAATCATGAGCGATAGAGATGAACCATCAAATCATAAACATGTAGGGATGAGTTTTATAAGAAAGCCTAGGAATACTTTATCCAACTCATGATAGATGAGAAATGGAAATGAGGTTTCTCTCATGGCCAATTCTCTTAGAATGGGGTAAAATTTTGTTAGTGAGGGCTTTAGAATCTTCCTCATCAACCCAATCATTGAACCATCTAGGTAAACACATCCAAATGGGTGTTTTTAGGCTAAAAATACCTTTTTCTAGTATCGATCAATCCCTAGATGTGAAATTTTCAATTGGTCAAAGGCAACCCTGAAGAGAATTCACTCATCCCTAAATGTGTAAAATGAGTGAACTTCAATCGTGCATTGCATGAGAACCGTGAGGGATAGAGATGAAAAATTAGCTCCTAAACATGGAGGGAAGAGTCTTATATGAAAACCTAAGAGGATTTTATTTAACTTTTGAATGATGAGATGTGGTAACAAGGTTTCTGTTGTGGCCAAATATCTCATAATAGAGTAAAGGTTGATCAATAGGGGCCATAGAATCTGACTAGATATCCCAATAGATAAACTATCTATGCAAACACATCTAAATGGGCATTTTTAAACTAAAAAGACCTTTGACTAGTCTTGATCAACTCCTAGGAGTGAAAGTTACAGTTAATCAAAGACATACTTGAAGAGAATTTTCTTGTCCCTAAATGTGCAAAATGAGTAAACTTCAATCGTACATTGCATGAGAACCATGAAGTCTAGAGATGAACTGTTAGCTCCTCCACATGGAGGTATAACTCCTTTAGGAAATATTGAGTGTATTTTATCTAAATCATGATAGATAAGACATGTTAATGAGGTTTTTATTATGGCCAAATCTCTCACAACAAAGTAAAAGTAGGTCAATAAGGGCTATATATTCTGAGTCTTGAACCCAATCTATGAATCATCTGCACCAACATATCTAGATGGGAATTTTTAGGGTGGAACCCATTTTTTAAATATCAGTCCATCCACATAAGTGAAATTTAGATTTGGTTGGAAGCATCCCAGAAGATCATTCACTTGTCCCTAAATGTGCAAAATAAGTGAACTTTGACCACACATTGCATGAGAACCATGAGGGCTAGATACAAACCATCAGCTCCTACACATGGAAGGACAAGTCCTATAAGAAATATCAAAATGATTTTATCTAAATTGTGATGGATAAGACATGACAATGAGGTTTTCATTTCAGACAAATATATCACAATAGGGTAAAAGTTGGTCAGTGGGGGCTGTAGATTCTGACTCATCAACCCAAACAATGAACTGTCTATATGAACACATCATGATATACATTTTTAGGCTAGAAAAAAAAAATTTAGGTCTTGGTAAACCCCTAGGATTAAAATTTGTATTTGATCGGAGGCATCCCTTAAGAGAATTTACTCATCCTCAAATATGCAAATTGAGCAAAGTTCCATCATGCATTGCACAAGAACTGTGAGGGATAAAAATAAACCATCAACTCTTACACGTGCAAGTAGGCATCTTATAAGAAATCCCAAGAGTATTTTATCTAAATTATGATGGATGAGAGGTGATAATGAGGTTTATATTTTAACTAAATCCTTTAGAATGAGGTAAAATTTGGTCAATAGGGGCCGTAGATTTTGACTCGTCAACCCAATTAATGATCTGTCTATACAGACACATCAAGAAAGGGCATTTTTAGGTTATAATCATATTTTTTAGGTCTTGGAAGACCCTAAGATAGAAATTTATAGTTAATCAAAGGCATCCCTTAAAATAATTCACTCATCCCTGAGTGTGCAAAAAGATCAAATTTATGTCGTACATTGCATGAGAACCATGAGGGATAGAGATGAACCGCTAGGTCCTACACTTGCAAGGATGCATCCTCTAAGAAATCCTAGGAGGATTGCTTCTAACTCATGATGGATGAGACATGGCATAAGGTTTCTCTCACCTCCAAATCTCTTAGATTATGCTAAAACTTGGTTAGCGAGGGCTATAGATTCTAATTCGTCATCCCAATCAGCAAACCATCTATCAAACACTTTAGGATAGGCATTTTTAGGCTAGATTCACCTTTTTATATCTATATGGACCCATAAGAGTGAAATTTATAGTTGATCAGATGAATCACTTAAAATAATTAACTCATCCCAAAATATACAAAATGAGTTAACTTTCATTATGCGTT
The DNA here is from genome assembly GCA_037957365.1 of Torreya grandis. Taxonomy (NCBI): domain Eukaryota; kingdom Viridiplantae; phylum Streptophyta; class Pinopsida; order Cupressales; family Taxaceae; genus Torreya; species Torreya grandis. The sequence goes on from JARHVA010002669.1 coordinate 1,705,431, forward strand.
ACATGAGAATTGTGAGGGATAAAGATGAACCATCAGGTCCTACACATGAAAGAGATTCATATAAGAAATATTAGGAGGGTTTTATCTAACTCATAATGGATGAGATGTGGCAATGAGGTTTCTCTCACATCCAAATTTCTTAGAACATGCCAAAAGTTAATCAATGAGGGTTATAAATTCTAACTCATCAGCCCAATCGATAAACCTTCTATGTGGACACATCAAGATAGGCATTTTTAGGCTAGAATCACCTTGTTAGGTCTCAATAGACCTTTGGTAGTGAAATTTATAGTTAATTATAGGCATCCCTTATGAGAATTCATTTGTCCCTAAATATGTAAAATGAGTGAACTTTCATCGCTCGTTACACGAGAACGATAAAGGATAGAGATGAACCGTCAGGTCCTACACATGTAGGGACAAGTCCTATAATAAATACCATGAAGATTTTATGTAACTCATGATGGATGAGACATGGAAACAATATTTCTCTCAAAACTAAATCTCTTATAACATGCCAAAAGTTGGTCAGTGAGGGCCATATATTTTGACTCATCAACCTAATCGATGAAGTGTCTATGTGGACACTTAGGATAGGAATTTTTAGGAGTGAAAATTGATTTTGATCAGAGGCATCCCTTAAGATAATTAATTCTTCCTTGAATGTGCAATATGAGAAAACTTCTATCATGCATTGCATGAGAACTGTGAAGGATAGAGATGAACTATCAGGTCCTGCATATACAGGGATGAGTCTTCTAAGAAATCTCAAGAGGATTTTATCTAACTTGTGATGGATAAGATGTGGAAATGAGGTTTATTTCATAGTAAAATCTCTTAGAACATGATAAAATTTGGTCAGTGAAGGCCATAGATTATGACTCATCAGCCCAATCAACAAACTATCTATGTAGACATTTTAGGATAGGAATTTTTAGGATAGAATCACCTTTGTAACGTCTTGATATACCCCTGAGAGTGAATTTTAATTTTTTTTAGAGGAATACCTTGACATAATTCACTCATCTTTGAATGCCCAAAATGAGTGAACTTTTGTCATGTATTGCATGAGAACTGTTAGGGTTATAAATGAACCATCAGGTCTTACACATGTAGGGACAAGTTATATAAGAAATCCCAAGAGGATTTTATCTAACTCATGATGGATGAGACATGAAAATGAGGTTTATATCACTAAGAAATATCTCATAACATCCCAAAAATAGGTCAATGAGGGCCGTAGATTCTAACTCATCAGCCCAATCAATGAACTGTCTATGCAAACACATTAGGATAAGCATTTTTAAGATACAATTATATTTGTTAGGTCTTGGTAGACCCTTAGGAGTGAAATTTTTAATTGATCATAGGCATCCATTAAGAAAATTCTCTCATCACAAAATATGTAAAATGAGTAAACTTTCATCACGCATTGCACGAGAATCATGAGGGATATAGATGAATCGTCAGGTCCTACACATATAGGGATGAGTCCTCTAAGAAATATAGGGAGAATTTTATATAAATCATGATGGATGATATGTGGTAATGAGGTTTCTCTTGTACCCAAATATCTTATAACATGCCAAAACATGGTCACTGAGGGCCATAGATCTTGACTTGCTAGCCCAATTGATGAATCATCTACATAAACACATCAAGATAGGAATTTTTAGGTTATAATCATCTTTTTTAGGTCTTCATAGACCCCTAAGAGTAAAATATTTAGTTTATCAAAGGATTCCATTATGATAATTCACTCAACCCTGAATGTGTAAAATGAGAAAACTTCCATTGCGTATTGCAGGAGAACTGTGAGACCTAGAGATGAACCGTTAGGTCCTACACATGTAGGGATTATTATTCTAAGAGAGTATAAAGAAGATTATTTTCATTTTTTATTGAAAGGATAAATAGAGAGAATGTGAAAAATGATTTTCTTAACTTAGATGAAATTAATATAAATTGTTTTAGCTTCTCTTTGTTTCAAGAAGATAATATTCTCTACTCATGACACCAACCACGTGAAGGTGGAAGCTCATCTGGTGCCACTAACCTACATTTAAATTGTTATTATAAAATTTAAATAGAAATAAATACATAATCATAAAATATTTGAAAATTAAAATACATTAAATAAAATAACTCTATTATATTAACTTGAAATACTAGATAAAATTACTAATTCAATTTAACGTACCTTCAAGCTCAACTCTATTTGTAGGTGTTTCAAGAATTGCTCTATAGTCAGATTCACACACTTTCCACAAATTTATATTGTGAGGCTTTCTATGATATTTGATCATTTTAATATTTGTAGTAATACCAAGGTGCAAATAACAAAGTACCATCTTGTGTGTTTCAAATTCCTCAAATAATAATTTTTTTATTTTTATATGATAGTACCTAGAAGCCAAGTTCTAGTAACCACTACGGATCCAATGGGATAAATTAGATCTTATCCATCCATAACATTTGTGGTTAATTTTTTTTACCTCTACACAATGAAATAAGTAATACCCTACTCCCTCATCATTGTTCACAGGTGTAATTACTACAAAAAAATGGCCTCCATTTAAAGTATAATCAAATTGTAACTATATATAAAAAAATAAAAATATCACTAATATCTAAGATTGTATATTTAATTAAATAATAAATTGTACCTAGTTGCACAAGATCTAAGATGTGGTTAAATTCAATTGATGATGTCATTTCATTATCTATCAATTATTGGAGTAAATATATGCTCTCTATAGGTGATATGGGTTTACAATACCATTTGTCAACCCATTCTTTTGGATCACATTCATTCCAATTAAATTACATACATAAGAAGCAAAAACATGCAATATTCCTGGTATAATAACTAGTCCATAAACTTGAATTTGAGCTTTGAATGGAGTGGAAAATACTTGATCCACGTATTGTAATGTAATATTGATACATTGCCTTATGGTTTTCCTATATTAACCAAAAGTATCTTCATACATGAGAATGTTTATCTGATCCATTACAAATATTTTTATTACACCAAGTCACAATACATGTTGCATTGATCAAAATAACACCATCCTTGTGCTTTGCCTACTCTCTTTTAAGGTCTCTTTATACACATGCACCGACACCATCATGTTCCCATTTCCCATGCCCAACCTCAAAGAATCTCCAAAAATGTTGAACACCATTCTTCTTATGCATTTTTATTAATCAGTAAAACATTCAAGAATTCTTAAACTACCATGCAAAATTATATGACCAAATGTAGTGTGTATTAAATATGATTTCTCTTGCATTCATATTCATATAAAATATCTTAAAAAAACTTGGAAAAAATATAGAGAATGTGATCTTTCATCACTCATATAAAAATATTACTCCCTCAAAGTCTATCTATTGTCATCTATTCTATCAGGTGCCTATCTAAATGTAATATGAAAAAAAATTCCAACTTAAATTAAACTATAATATTGGGATTAAATCTCAGTATATGGTTTTAGTGTGTAGTTCTTAGAAAAATCCATAATCTAAATAATGGTGCCAACTAGGAAGTTATCCTTGCATGCTTTGAATTGATTATCTAACCATTTTGATTTGTGTGTGTGTCTTTCATATTGGTAGATAATATTATTTTTGAATTCAAACATGAAATCACATACAAAAACTTTGGCCGTAACCAATTCACATCTTGATGACTCTTTTCTATCTTTTAACACATACTTAATAGATTTGTACTTCTTATAATCAACTAGTTGCTTTCCAAATTCATGTGAAATATCTTCATGTAAATAACTAATCAAATTTGACAACTAACACAACTATTACAGTTCCATCTAAACATTATTTGGTAAAAAAAATTGCCCCTCAGGTCTTTGATAAAAAATACCTTGGATTAATTATCTTGATGTTTTAGGTGGGGAAGACACCATACATTCATGTAAAATCTCATCAGTGTGTAAAGTACAATGTATATGGTGAAAAACATCAAAATGCATAGAAAATTCTACATGTACCCTACAAAAACATGAGGTGCATGCTTGGTTGATTTTAACATAGAAAAGCTTGTACATCTCAAATTACCTTTGGCTAATTATTAATTGTCCATTAACATTTTCAATAAACATTTTATAAATTTATGTTTACGTCATATCTAAAAAATGTTTTGCATGTGGCTCACGATTTTTTGAACATTTTATTATTTTAAAAACATATTTTACATTAGATGAGACCCTTGTGTTGTCATGCCAAAAATTTTCAATCAATTATTTTGTTCCTTGAACCAATACCTTATCTTTTCATGGAAGTTTACCACTAAATGCCCAACAATCTGTGAGTGAAGGGTCATCAAGCCTTGTTCTTATTTTTATAAAATTTATTAGATTTTTTCTCTTTAAACTTAAGGATTTAAATTTTTCTCTAATAATTCAAGCTTTAGATGTTGACTTACACACTATAAATTCCATTATTACTCATCTTGCCACATTACTATCTTTATTCTAACTTTTATTATCTATTGCCTTAAATGCATTAAATAGATTATTTACTATTTTTTCCCTCCATGTTTAATGTTATTAACCTAAAATTATGCATCACAAGGAACATTTTTTGAATTTTCATAAATTGAATAAAAAATTAACATTGTTCTATATGGATTTATTCTTAAATGGATAGTTCCATACACGTTGAGCATGATGCTGAACTATTCTTTTTGAAATTTTACCTTCCATAGGTTCTATTAATTTTTCATCCATTTCAACCAAATAATTTGGTGTTCATCTTATTATCCTTGGACATGTGGGTGCTGGAGCTATATTTTGTATTAAATTGGGTGGTGTTAACACTTCAACCATAGTAGGGACATTAGAGGGCTGACTATCTAAATTAGGGGTTATATCTGTATTAAATTCATCTTCATTACAAGACACATGATTTGAGGTCCTTATTTGATGTTGATTATCATCATAATAAAAAATATCATTATGAATGGATGTTTCATTATATTTTGTTTGTCCATATGTTTCATCATTCATTACTTACATGCTTTACATTTTGAATTTCGTCTTGCAACAAAGATTGACTTGGTTCTCTTATCTCATTTGAAGACATATGTAAACTAAATTCTATAGAATTGGATATGTTATTTTCATTATAAGTATTACCTAGTGTAGAAGAAGAACCTTCATCTTGCATATAAGCTCTTATGGATGCCCTCCTATCTTCTTGTCTTTTTCTTTATTTTTCCCTCTTCTCTTTTATTTCCTCATTTTTTAGCTCTTTAATTGGTCATTTATGATGACTTCCTAACCGCATTATTTATCTTTGACGAAAAAAGAAAATTGTAGATTTCAAATTGAATAATTCTTAGTGATTCAAATAAAATAAATGAACAATTCATCAAATTTGTATAGTTACAACAAAAAAACTAGTTTTTAATTTGGAAAGAACAAAACAAATGACTCATTATTGTGGAAAATTCAAATGGAATTCATGAATCACAAAGGGAATGCATGATTTCAAAAGCACGCACACCATTTAGGATCCACGGACCAATGAAAATATGCATTAATTGGAAAAATAGTGGTTGTAAAAACGGAGTATGCCCTTTTCATATTTATAAAAAAAAAAAATCTTTCCATTCAAATTTTCCTAGTTTTAGGCTTGGGGGGTCCCAAACCTGGCCAAACTTTGTCATAGACTAGCCAAGGAAATTTATAAGAAATTTAGGGGTTTTTTTCTTTTTATTGACACGTTTGATTAGGTAACTTTTATTATCTTAAAAAAAATTATATGGGTTTGTAGAGGGAAAATCGTAGTTTTTAAATATATACATATATATATATATATATATATATATATATATATATATATATATATATGTTACAATATTATTTATAATTATTATTTAATTTCTATATAACATACCTCCTTATGGTCTATATAAATATCAAAATTCCCTGATAAATTTTTTAATATTAATCGAATGATTTTAAAACTTATATCTCAACAATATACACATTGTCAACTATGCTTTTAAAAAATCGATTTTCATGAAGTTAAGGTCAAAAAAATTATGTTTATACACTTGTAATTTCAGTTTTCCTACAGTCTTGATTTGTAAAATTATTTAAAAATTATATATATATATAATAAAAAATATTCTCAACAATATTTGACATTTCACCTATCTCTATATGAAATTTCATACAAAAATTCAATCGTTTAATAAAAAAAAGTGTGTACACATGCACTCTCGTTATTGTTTTACAAAAAATGATCAACATATTGTCGTAAATGCAACTATTTCACACACTTTTATCATTTGGGTATTGTAAAAAGTTATATATTTATAAACTAAAATCAAAATTCCATAGTTATGTTTTTATGTCAATGTCAAATTCCTTTTTGAAGTGTCTCTAACATTCTCTCCAAGTTCACCTATTGTTATTTTCATAAAAAGTGTCACTTTATACCCCCCATTTTATCCCCCATTATCCTACATCTACCCATAGATGGCCTTAATTTTATTTATGGTATATATATGTCCTTATGCAAGTTTCATATTGCCATCAAATAAAGTAAAAGTTTGAATTTTGATATATATTTCTTAAGAGGAAGCTCTGCTTTGGAGGAAATTAGGTTCTAAAAATTCCTGTTATAGTTTTATTTCATTCGAGATGGAAGGTTTCAAATTCTAGCTATAAATTTTCCCTTGTATTTTTTCCCTTAAATTTCAGCCACTTGTTTTATCTAGGAGGTTCAATTCTAGGGTTTTGCTTATTATTGTCTTGATTTTACTAAAAATTATAGGATTTTATTGTAGTGAAGGATCAAGTCAATGCAACCAACATCAAAAAGGTGACCCTTAGAATCTAGTAGTAATGGTGTTGTTTTTGTCATTACAAATTCAACCATGGCCACATACTTCAAATTATATTCATCAAACGTATAACCTCGAGTCTTTTCCTGCAAATACTGCTAGAGAAAATTCTATAGTTCGGAGTCCACTAGAATGCCCACAATCACCAAAGGACATTGGCTACAAGAGGGTAAAGAATTGGTGAAATCACACATAGGTACTTGAGCATGGCATCTCTGCCTCTTCATGTCTCTTTAGAAACCCAAATCAATAGATCTCCAGGCATAAAAGTGCATTCATTAGTTTACAAACCTTGTTATACAATAGAGCCCAGGGGTTGTCTTTGAGCCACCCTGGATGGTTGAGGCCTCTGATAGAACAATAACCAACTGTGGGAAAATATGTTATAGAGTAAATTAGTGGTGGTTGTGTTGGGATGATTGGTAATAAAGGAGGGGTGGCTAGATTTGATAACAATAATTTTGGTGGTGGTAGCAAGCTTTTGGGGGAAACCCCTTTCTTGATAAACAAATAAGCTAATTTTTACTATCTTGAAAGATTCAAATGCCTCCACCATACTTAACATCATATGGGTTTTATCTTAAACTTCAAAAGGATGTCTCAAAGCTCAATTTATCTCTTCACTTTTGATTAAGAAAAATTTGGTTAGGACGATGATCTAAATAATGCATATCCACAAAATATTTTTTCTTGAAGGTCAAGTACGCTAATTTCTCACTGTAAATTTCTAAATAACTCAAAATATTGAATTTTGATTTTTTTTTGTTTTTTTATGAGCTTAAACATCTACACATAGATAATCTTACTTATAGATGACCTTAATTTTATTCATGGTATATATATGTCCTTACACAAGTTTTAGATTGACATCAAATAAAATGAAAATTTGAATTTTCATATACTATTCTTATGAGGAAGTTCTTCTTTGGAGGAAATTCAGTTCTATATGAGTAACGACCAAAATCCATGGAATTTTAAGTGTTAAAAACATCATTTATGGGTATTTTTACTATTTGTATAGTTTTGACAACGAGTTTGTTGAATCTCCTGCAATGGCTCTTTTTTTCTCCATTTTTCCTTTTTTCAATGCCCTTCAAATAACATAACATAAAAAAATAGGATAAACAGGCATTAAAATCCTCTTTATTGATGTGTCCTTACTCTATACCCACTGTACTTACTTTCATTTACTCTCATTACCAGTGATCTTGATAGATGGGTACTATTCATCACATTAGTAGTCTACCCTATAATAACATGTAAATGATCTTAGTGAATGAAAACAAAAATATTTTTTTTTCCTATTTTTTGTTAACAATTATACAACTCAACTTTTGGAAAAATGTAATTTTTATATGCATGAAAAATAATAAATTTTGATTGGTCCAACAAACACAATTTAATAAATGGATAAAACAAATTGAATGCTTTAGTTTACCCTTCAAAACTAATAAATAAGAACAAAAACAAAACAACAACTAGAAACACATCATATGAAAAACAAATATAATATACCTAATACCTAAACTACCAAATTTAACCACTCTCTAGAGAACTTGATTTTATTGGAAACTTTATGTCCCATTGCCTTAACTTTATCTGATTCTCTATAAACTTCATGATTATTTATCTATTGTTTCCATAATAAACTAAAATTGAAGAGACCACATAACAAATGCTAAATTCCTAAGCCATAAAACTATGGGGTCATGTTCGTAATTGTACCTTGAGGTTGGGGTGATGTTTGTCGATGAGTGATGCATCAAAATAAATATACCAGGGGAAAGGTCCTAGTAGTCGAGCATGTTCCAACGGTGGAACAACCAATTATTCAACTAGGACCCAATAGTTAGTACATATTTTATCCAATTATTATTTTATTTCTGTCTAAAAACTAAACACATTTAATAATGTCTTTGTGTAAAATTAACTATTGTTAGGACATTGACATTTGGAAATCATACATGTACCCAATAATATATATAACCCAAAATTGAATATATTTTGAAACAATACAAATTAAAAATGTGTGTTTCTCTATTAAAATAAAGTGACATAATATAAAAATTGTGTGTTAACAATCATTAATAAAGTACTAATGTAAATATAAACTCAAAAGGTTTTGTACATATATATGTCAAATCTATTCAACTATTAGAACAAAATGTGAAACTTTTAACTTATATTGAATATTAAATCATTCATTTGATCCCATCATTCAACTCCTCCAATGTCACCTACTTCAATAGTTATGCACAACTTTTAATTTAAACCTAGTACCTACAAAAAATTAATGGTGTAAGGCTCATTATTATTTTTTAAACATATAATTTAGACACAAATTTAAATATTACCTCTAAAATTTGTATATTCCCTCCAATTACAAGAAAATAAATCATTTTTTATAAATATTACCTCAAAATTTGAACATTCCCTCCAATTCCAAAAAAATCAATGAAAAATAGAATTTCATTTTGTTTTAAACTTTATAAATACCTACAATTCCTATGCGACTCTCCAAAAGTTTCATTATAGTTCTTATAGACTTATTATTTCATCACAACAAAGAGAACATATTCACATTCTAGCACAACACAAAGTAGAGCAAGATTCACAATCTAACAATAAAAATACTTGGTAGGGAAGTGCTTTCATCATCAATCCTAGGTTGGAAATAATTAAAATGACTTTTACTAAATGTCAATTAACACTTGTTTTCATGTTGTAAAATACCCAAAATAGTAATAACTGACATCTCGAACTTACAACATGTTAGCAAATTTTATTCTAGGCTTCTTATTTATACATTTATTATTTGGCATATTTGAAAACTATAAAGATAAATGAAACATATACATGGAAGTAAATCAAAGATTCAATGAACAAGAAAAATAAGTACAATTTTTGGTAACATTAAAATGTAAAACAACTAGATGCAAAATTTATGATGGGCTGAATCTTAGAAAATATTTTCAAATAGAATTTGAGTTATTACATACTGATGCTCATATTTAATTCAAATTTATAACCAATATAATAAATAAATTTTGAATTCATAGAAATGTTTGATAAACAGATTGTTAATGAACTAAAACAATAATATTTTGAGGGAGGACTATAATATACATTTAAATAAAATTGAAAGAGTAGTTCCAATATCCATATATGGAGATATACATACAACATATTGTTGGACATTTAACAACATAGACCTATCTAAGTGAGGAAACTAGTTATAGTGAAGATGATGAAGCTCTTGAAGTGAAAAAATTGGTTTTGATGTAGATGGTGAAGCTTTTTAAGTGAAAAAACTGGTTATAATGCAAATGACAAAGATGTGGATATAATTTAGCACTTGGTTAAAAAGCATAACAAACATGTTCAAAAATGTGGTTAAGGATAATAACCAATGAAGGAGAAATATGTTATATGGTGCTCAAACAACAACAAAAATTCCATATGGAAGAGGAATGTCCTATTAAGTATTACTCCATATGTAATGTCAAAATGCTCGATATAAAATAATGCTCATTCAATGTGAAACCTAAAAGTTAAAAGTAAATAAGAAAAGAAGGCTTGTGTTGTAAAATCAATGATAGCAAGAATTGGTGGATACAAGAATCTAATTTAACATATCAAGCCAAAATGAGCATTTAATCTAAGAATACAAAAAATATGTTCTATTGAAAATGGATGTCTTATTGAAAAATTAAGAATTTGAGAGTGATGGGAAATTTTGCTTGTGATTACCTAGCACTGGAAGCCTAAATTTATTGCAACCTAAATATGTTTTATACACTTATGTTTTGACCTTATCATAAATGGATAGGGCATCTCCCTCTTTTGAGGTGTCAAATAGATCCACTCAACCTTTGGATATTAAAGGAAATAAATATCTTAATCAAATTAATAAATATCTTTACACTATCGGGCTCTAACTATGTGACAACAACTATGTAGTAATAGTAGGGTTACTAATAGAAAACACTAAATGATTGAATAAATATGTTTTAACATGAAATTCATTTGAATGTGTACAACAAGTATCTGCTCACAAGTTTGTCCTGTTTTCCAAAGGTTAAATTTAATTTATTACAATTATTACCCATTTTATATTCTCAATTATTTGTGGTAGGCATTATTGGGTATTATAAAATTACATGTATGTCACTTAAGTGGGTTACCCAATTGGTCAAATAATAGATTCAAACATTCCCAATTTCAGCTATCAAAGGGATAAAATGCCTTTAATGCACATAGATTGCAACAAGGTTGTGTATGCCACAAAGGTAATATGTCTCTTGTAAAGTTTCCTTAATTTAAGAAATATTTTAAATTATAAATTTTTTCCAAATGAGCAGAAGCATGTGAAGTTAGTTCTTGGAAACATACCAAATTTTCAGTGAGGATCCTTAATACTTAGTTGACAAATGTGTGACCTTTTATATTTATCACTCCTTTTGTTAACAAGTAATCACATTCATTTTTATTTTTTTAATTTAGTTTTTGCATCCATTTCAATAACTACCCATCTCTACATTTTTTCAACCTCTGTAAAATTAAAATTAGCTAGGCAAGATCAGTTTTCAGTATCATTAACTATATCAATGATGGATAACTATGACAAGAAAGTTCTAAGTTAAAAAATTATTAGCACCGTTTTAAAATAAATTGATTTTGTTTAATGACTGTATCGATTTTGAATTCACTTGCATTTGAATTCCCCTCCAATGTTATTGAAAGGGCTTGGCACTTGTGTCCTTATTTGGAATGACATGAAAACCCCTTTATAAATATTTGAAATGACACGGCACCCTTTTTACCATGACATGACAAGTATGGGTCATCCCCATTCCCAAGTTTTTATTATTGATAATAAGTGGAATACATCACACAATCTAAGATATATGATGCCATGAGTTGGTAATTAATATTTAATTAATTGAATCATGACATTTAATTAGCATTGTAATAAATGAATGTTATTAACAACCATTAACACGAGGTTACGATTTTGTATTTATACTCTGTTACACCCTCGCACCTTTTTACATGCCTCAAGGGTACAATGGAGTATAAATGTAGAATGGAAACCTCATGTCAATGGTCATTCATAACATTAATTGAATGCCACACTAATTAAATTTCATGCTTTAATTAATTAAATAATAATTACCAACTCATGGCATCATGTATCTTAGATTGCATGACGTCTTCCACTCATTATCAATAATAGAAAATTGGCCATGATGGTATAGATATTGGGAATGAGGATGACCCATACTTGTCATGTCATGGAAAAAAGGGTGGTGTGTCATTTCAAATGTGTATAAAGGGGTTTTCATGTTATTCCAAATAAGGATAACATAAAGCAGTTTTCATGTCATTCCAAATGAGGATGCAAGTGCCTAACCCTTATGGGAACATTAGAGGGGAGGTAAAAATAATGGATTTCCCTTAACTTTCCAAATGATGATGTTTCACTTTATATGACATTTTAAGGTCATGACCAGTCTATAAACCATTTTAGTAAATGAGATCTTGTAGAATCCCATAAAGTAATTTGTTTTCAGCTACCTTATATTTTTCAAATTTTGTACCCTTAAGTTTTAACAGTATGCCAATACTATCCTCAAGAATAAAATTTTCAACCAAACCTTGACTATTCACTTGTACTAAAGTCACATAATTACTATCTATTTTTATAGCATGGAAATGTATACCAACAAGAGCACATCTACAATCATGCATTGTTGATTATTCTTTATATGACATTAACATATTATTAATTAATATAGGAGGTGTTAAGAATAATAACCACCTCTTTAGAAAATTCATTCATAGGATTTTGGTCAGTCCTATAATTACTTTATGTTCATATAAGCAATGAATGATAAAAATTATAGAAAAAGAGAATGGAAAGGATATGTTATTTTTGAATACAACAAGATTGGATATAGCTTATCTAATAATATGTACAAACCAAGACACATTAAGTAGTTTTTATATGGATCAGACACTAATAGATGTATTGAATATTATTTTTGAATTATTTTTATTTTAGATCAACATGGTATAAAAGAAGAAATGGAAGAGGCCACTGCATAAGTCACATATGGACCCCAAAAAAAGGGGTGTGAAATTGGTTGATGTACTTGACTATAAGGAGGAAAATAATGTTATGAAACCAATATAAGAAATTGTGTCAAATCTACTTGAAGAGCCTCAACCAAATCCATCAAAAGATATTGAGCATAATGTTAAAATTAATGGAAATAACACTGGTACATCAAAGAAAGTTTACTTTATAAAAGAGTGGATAGATGATGACATGAAACAAGCAACAAGGGAAGTGAAGGAAAATAGACTATCCACAAGGACTGTTGTAGCCAAGGGAGGTATCCCTCCAAGTATATTGATAGCCTAGTTGTGGGTTCTCAAAACAACCAAGTGCAAGGGATCAAGAACCATTCTAACATATGAAGAAGAGATGGAAATTATGTAATGCTATAAATACATGGTAGATATAGGTCACAAGGATACAAATTATAAAACTAGAGGTTCATGTGGCACATATATGTGAAAAAGGCCTACTCCTTTCAAGGATGGTTTTAATAGTAGATCTTGGTGGGAAGGATTCAAAACTAGGCATCTAGATATGTCCTTAAGGACTGTAGAAGGCATTGATCATGATAGAGCATTAATGCTTAAGCCAAGCATAGTTACAAAATTTTATTACAACTTAGAGAATATGTAGAAAACATAGCAATATGAACCACAAAAATATAGAATTGTGATGAAACTAGTGTCTAGGCTGGTAGAAATTATGGGATGAGGGTCCTTGCAAAGATAGGTAGCAAGATTATACCACACATTATTCAAAATATTATAGAGTGGATTACCATTATTTATTGTGTTAATGTTTTAGGGTAGAGTATATCATTTTTTTATCTTTTTAAAGCACAAAGGTAGTTAGCGAACTATATTATAAACTATGAGCCTAGTGTATGCATGGCAGCCCAACCACATGCATGGATGACAAAGGATTTATTTTTGAATAGGTTACACCAATTTTCAAGATCATTTCCACGTGGAGTCTCACCATTAAATATGCATCTTCTTATATTTGATGGCCATGGTAGCCATGTGTCTTATGGCACAATCCATGAAGTAAGAATAATGGGAATAGATTTGATCACTCTACCTACCCATACTAGCCATAGGATAAAACCACTAGATGTTAGTGTATTTTCACCCTTAAAGACATATTTAAAATATGAGAGATTTAAATGGATGTCCAAGCACCACAACCTAGAAATAAGGAGATCTAAATTGGCAACACTTAGTAGCAAGGCTTTCAAAAGAGCTTTGAATCCATCCAATATTAAAGTTAGATTTAGAAGAACTAATATTTGGACTTTCAATAGATATGTACAACATACATACACATACATATATACACATGCACATATATACATACAGACACATACATATACACACTATTATATATGTATGTTCAAATATACATACACATACACATATAGATATACACATACATATCTACACATACACATTCACACATACATATATACACATATACATATAGACATACACATATAGACATACACATATAGATATACATATACACATATACACCAACAAATATCTAATCTTTTCCTAGTTCTAGGCCACCTACTCTTATTCCAATTTTATAAAAGAACTGCATTATCAAGTTGGGGTTCTAGCCCCTTGAATACAACATGTGAAGTAGTTCCATTTTACCACATCGAACTAGTAGAATAAATAATTCAAGTTTTTTGTGTTTCAATGCAATGTTGCAAACAAGAAGCTACAAGTGCATCCATAAATTGAGTAAAAAATGTGGTCTTTATCCATCTTCTAAAGAATTGTAGTCCTAACTACCAAAAAATAGCTTAGCACAAAATGAGTTGGATGTGACTGTTCCATACTCATAGATGGATATCAACATAACTTTCTATAGTAATGCCAAGGAGTAAGTTCTAAAATAATAATGCAAGTGAAAAAAACAAATTGGGAAAGAATATGAGGTATATCATAGTAATAGTAAGTAGGTATCATACTTACCATGTAATACACATTTCATCTACTTTGGTTATCTAAAAATTAATAAATAATTAAAATTTGGCAGTCTAGTAAAACATTATTCTAACAATTAGCATTAAATTAGGTATTAGGGGGCAGTTTGACATCACCAATTTTCTCACTGGAATTAAGAATGGAAAGAAATGATGATGGATTGGGCTTACAATCAATGATCCAAATTGAAAGTGAAGAATAAAATCCCAGCACATCATAATTCCATGTGTTTGATGTGGATGATAGCATTATGGATAAGGAAGTCATTGAGAGGCTGCTCAAGATATCGGCCTACAAAGGTCATTCTAATTTTAATTTTAAGTATCAATGATAATCCTATCTTTTTTGAATATGATTTTTATTGAGAAATTAGGAATTAAATTTACCATCTATTCTATTAAATTGTATAATCCAATTTATTCTTGTAGAGGGGTCTAAAATGTATTCTTAAAAAGTAGTGAACTGAATTCAAAATAGTTAGTTTTTGATAACTGTGAAAAAAATCTCAAAAATCATATGGTAATTTATTCAGTTATATTGTTTCAAGTACTTGTGCCTCACTTAGGGTACACTAGAATTGATTGGGAACTGTCAATCCAATATTTTTGATGCCTTATATAGAAAGGTGTCAGAATGTTAAGTAGACTGTTGTAATTGGATGCTATATGCCATTTAATATGAACATTATATTAGTATTATGGATCCATTCTATGCATCTGAAGTTTGATATGTAATTCAATAGATTTCCACAAGAAGATATTATGAATTATTTATCTGAATTACTATTTTGATGGGTTTTAATTCTAGACCCATTTTTAGAGATTAATGGAGCTTGGAAGGGTCTAAAAGCTAGATCGAAACATCCTTCAGAAAAATGAAATAAAAATACAACATAGTTTAATTCAGATAAATTATTCAGTATCTAGGGGAAAGGTCCCACTAGCCATGCATCCTAAATTTGGACATAGAATTAAGGTGTTATAACATCACATTAGACTTCAAAAGTTATACCCATTTTAATGTGTCATCTTAACTACTTATAACTAAACTTTCAAGGTCTAACACATTATATAATTTAAGATATTAACATTTTTATCATGAGAGGTCATAAAATACATTTTTTTAAACCTATGACCAAAACATAACTTTGAAAACGCTATTTTATAATCCCAAAAGCACTAATATTAAAACATGACAAAATCATTTGCAAAATAATAATACATATATTCATATTTTCAAAATCCTTTTTAGCATACTCTCCTCACCCAACCCAAATGAAATTAACCCTATTTACTTTTTACCTTCACTTAAATATAACTCAAAAACCCTATAAGCTAAAAAAAATTGTGCTCATTTGGGGTTGAGCAGCGGCCACCATGCACCTACCCCAGCACTGCAAAAACTCCCAAAATAATAGGTTAGGTTGTTTTTTGTTACAGATTTATTTCTATGGACATCACTAGTTATTATGAAGAAGGCATTATGTGTGTGTATATTTATGTATGTATATATGTACCTATATGTCCATATGTGTATGTGTATATATGTATGTGTATGTATATTTAAACATACATATATACACATACACATATAGACATACACATACATGTATGTATGTTTGTTATATATGTATGTGTATGTATGTTTAAACATACGCACATATACACATATAGACATCACACACACACACACACACACACACACACACACACACACACACACACACACACACACACACACACACACACACACACACACACACACACACACACACACACACACACATATACACATACATACATATAAAGAACACATACATATATAAACACATGTATGTGTGCATGTTATATATGTATGTTCATGTATATTTGAACATACATTCAATCATGGTATATTCATGTCATACACACACACACATACATATATACACACATACATGTATGTGTGTTATATATGTATGTAAATACATTCACATATACATAGATATATAAAATACATATTGAGACATATACACATATAAACACACATATTTAACATATACATATACATTGAGGGCATGTAACTAATTTATGTCTATGGATGCATGCTTTATTTTTATATATTAACAAATTGAATTTAATATACATGTATAACTCAAATTATAAGAAAAAATGATAAACATAGTTCAGTGCCTTAGTGAGGTTAGAAAAAACCTCACCATATAAACGTGATAAATTAGTTCCTCCTCTCTTCCCTTCATTTACTATAAACCATTCGACAACATTCATAAAATAAAATTATTATTCAAGCATAACAAAATATTATTCGAGCATAAAAAACCTATTCAAATTTTTCAAACATTAATTTAAAGTGTCATTGAATCAAAGAAGAACATAATGAGATGAAGGAGAAAATATAATTCCTAATAATATATTGTATTTAAAAACACAAGAGATAATTCCACTCAACCCTTTAAATATTTCCACTCGTTTCTTTGTGTGTCCCTTCTTTTCTTGCCTTCAAATATGCTGACTCAACCCACTGGCCATCCTTCCAAATCAATGATGGTTAGAGGTTCTAAAAATTTATTATAGATGTGTCACCTTCCCCTATGAAAGTAGAAAATCATATAAGTGCATGGATTTTTGTACTTATTACAACATACCAACAAGTATCTAATCTTTTCCTAGTTCCAGGCCACCTACTCTTATTCTAGTTTTATAAAATAACTACATTATCAAGTCATTTTCATACATCAATTTGATTCCATTCACACATATCAAAATTTCCATCTATAAATTTTGAGTTCCCTAACAACTGTCTTAAAGCGAGATCTAAATTTACTAACTATTTAATAAAATTAACTTTACAAGAATCCATTCATCATTTAAGAGATTAATAAATTTAAATCTTGTTAATAAAATAGGAAATGTATAATACTACTTGAGGTATCACAACACAAGGTATAGGATATCAACATAGCTTTCTAAACTAATGAAAGATCTTTATGCAGTCAAAATGAAGGCAAGAAAGAGTTTTTACCATTTAGTCTCTTTAGGATGTGTCTTATGTTCCTTCTGTAACAACAAGGAAATTAAGTGGTTACTAATCTAAATATTTTGTCTTATTTGAACATAAATATTTCCTTGTTAGGTTGAAAGAAGGATAGTCAAGTCTGATGGTTCCCTAGTAATAGCTATCAATTAGAAGTAATGAAATTTTAATTCCCATTTCAGTTGTAGACATATCATAGCGTGGACACTAATTAAAAATGTTTTGTTTGTGAAACACATAATAATTGTATTTCCTTCCTATTAGACTTCTTTTTACCCTATTTGTATCAGGGTAAACATTTAATTAGAAGCTACAGTAATTTTCTATCAGTATGTGGGTCTTAACAAGGTGCCAAGTTTTTTTATAAAATTAGGGAATGCAGTGGGCAAAGCTTACATTGTAAGTGGGATTTGTGTGCATCCATTATAGCTTTGAGGCCTATAAAAATCATTCCATGTAATTTTTATTAAACTCCTAATTTGACCTAGATGGAGTCATATATGCAACCTGACCTGCTTAAGGTAGTCAGTGCAATTTTTTAACTCCTTACTCAAACATTAGATCCCCTATTAGGCCTCAATAATAATAAAAAAATAAAATTATAAGACTGTTTCACCACTATTTTATAAAAAAGCATAAAAAATAGACTTCTTTTACTTGTTAGTATGAAAATTAACAAAGGCAGTACTGGAATGACACTAGGTGTAGTTTCAAAGGCTATATTTAATAATTATTTCCTCAAACAGACAACATTTGTATCATGTGTAAAAATTTTCATGTTTTTTCTCTACATACTTTCTAGTTTTAAAGTTTATATCTCTCAACATTCTATGGAATATCATCACACCACATGAAACCTAAAATAATTCATAGGGTAAAGAAGAGGAGGTAGGATGGAGTAAGGAGGAAAGTTTACATTATTACTTACAGTGGAACACTTCCAACAAACTATCGATGTTTGTGAAAGTCTAACACCTGGTTATATCTTAAACCAACAAATCCCCTACTAAACCCCTATAATATGTATGTATGATGGATCTAAAGTATTCCTATCTAGAAACATCCTAAATTTGCATGAGTTTAAGCATAATTCCTTCTCCACAATAGCTTGTGTTATCCTTAGAAAGAGATCCATAATTAAAAAGAACTTATGTTGTTATTTTGGGAGATTCTACAGTACTGGGAGATGTGCATGGTGGTTGCTTCTTAACCCCAAATGAGCCCTAAAATGATTAGATTTTAGGGTTTTTGAGTTATATTTGGGTGAAGGTATAAAGTAAATAGGGTTAATTTCATTTGTATCAGGTGAGGAGAGTATGATAGAAGGGATTTTAAAAATATGAATATATGTATTATTATTTTGCAAATGGTTTTTTTTTTTTGTCATGGGTTTAAAAAATGCATTTTATGACATTTAATGATAAAACCATTAATATTGTAAAATGTATAATGTGTTAGACCTTGAAACCTTATTTTTAAGTAGTAAAGACAATGTATAAAAATATGTAAAAAAATTAAAGTCTAATGTGATGTTATAACACCTTAATTCAATGTTTAAATTTAGGGTGCATGGTGGTGTCCTCAAAATTTCACACTTCAAATTTTGGGGTACCCCTTTGGATTTTTACATATTCATATTATGTGAGTTAGTTGTACTTGTTGAGCCACTCCCCTAACTAAAGAACTTGGGTTATGTTAGTTTTAGTATTTGATCGCTTATTTTCTTCAGTTGCTCCTAGTCAATCAAGAAGATTGAAAACAATTGCTTGAAGTCATCACTGAAATACATTTACTCATTCCCTTCATCATATCAAGAAAACTAAAGGTTTTAGCTCACTTAAAAGGCTAATTGGGTTATCTAAATTGATTTATTTATTTAAGAAGTAAATTTGTAATGAAAACCCAAACTATTCCTCTCAGTTCAAATTGGGGTTATCGAACTACTATATTGAATTACCAAAACCAATTAAAGTAACCCCACAAACCCGCTAAACACTCCCCAAATCAAATCATGTTTTTGACATTACTTTACTTGCACACAATCTCAAGTAAAAGTAATGCAGTTTTTCAGACCTGAGCTACTCATCTACCTAGACCTAATCAAGTTTATGGGAGCACTTCACTTCAAAATTTAAAATGAGTAAATCAATCCAAGAAACTTGATAAAAATAATCGAAGGCTTACATGGATTTTCCATGCTTATCATTAATGCAGTGGAATATATATATATATATATATATATAGGGAAATTCTACCTCATTCCTACCTATTAGCTAAGTCATCCAACTAAGTAATCATTCCTGCAAACCATGAGCTATGCTATTTGAGCCTCTGGAGCACTTTTGATCAATTCCATTTTTGACCCATTTGCATTTGAGGTAAGTAAACCATCTCCTTGTGGTTTTCTATATATATATATATATATATATAGGGAATTTCTACCTCATTCCTACCTATTAGCTAAGTCATCCAACTAAGTGATCATTCCTGCAAACCCTGAGCTATGATATTTGAGCCTCTGGATCACTTTTGATCAATTCCATTTTTGACCCATTTTCATTTGAGGTAAGTAAACCATCTCTTTGTGGTTTTTATGTCTTTTTGTTTACCTCTTTCTTGGTGTTTTTCTTTGTAAATGTTTTTTGTACCACCATGTTTATTCCTTTTTTAATTTTGATTTGCTATAGATTTCCTTTTACTTTCTTAGCATGATTAGGTGTTTTAAATCATGTGCTCATTATTTTGATCATTTATCATGCTATAGAATTTGCTCAAAAACCTTTGAGAAATTGAACCCTTTATAAAAACCTTAGTAGTTAAGATTCTTAGTCACTCAAGTTCCCCAACCCTAATTACTTCCTTATGTTTTTGAAACCAAGTTACTACCCTTGATAAACCCAAAATTCAAAATCCTTATTCATTTTAGTTTCTCTAGCACTACTTACTCAGGTTTTCAACACTAACTACCTTTGAAAACCCAAAGTCTTGATCCTAGACAAACCCATGAAACACTACCTAAGATTTACTTGAGCTTTCCCTTCCTCCTTTCTTACTTCAGGTTTCTCATATGTAGTTATTATCTCCCAAAAACTTGAAGTCTTGAGCCCAAATAAACTTGCACCATACTACTCAAGACCAACTCAAAATTCTTCCTCATGCTTACTTACTTTAGGTTTTTAAGTCCAAGTAGCTTGATTAGGAAAACCCAAAGTTTTCAGCCATAAAAACCCAAACATTTATATATAACCCTAGTGGCCTACCCAGGGTTCTGAGGCCCTATTACTTAGAAGAAATATGCTTAGTTTTTCAAGACTTTCCATTACTCAAAACTTGGAACTTGTTTAGAGGTACTTCAAGAGCAATGAGTTAACTCTTTTATTAAAAATTTTAAACTAGTTGGATCAGTCAATAAGTGTTTAAAATAACTTATCACTTATTTTAGAGGTGTCAAGAGCCAATGTCTATGTCATAAGGGTTAGGGAGATCAGAAGAAGAATTAGCTAAGGTACAAGTGCAAGCAATACTGATTGAGGAATTCCCAGAGTTAGAGTTAAAAGAGATTCCAGAACCAAGTAGAAAGGGAAAATCAAAATTTAATAAATCCAATCCATAAGAACCCAAAATGAAGTATGAGTATAAGGGTTACCTAATTAAATCAATCATAGTCTCCAAGTTAATTGAGATAAGTGATACAAACATGGGCCATGTGTCTATAATTGAATCAATGGAAAGATATAAGGCCATAGAAAAACTCCACTCCTACATGATATGAATATTAGTGGAATTATACAAACTACCACTTTCCCAAGCTCGACTCAACTTCTTGAGTTTCTTCTAACATGTGCCAAATACTATGACTCCTTAACCAGGATTGTAAAAGATAATACTAAGAATGTAGTTATAAGACTGAATGTTGAGTACCTAAATTACTGTCTAAAAATCTTGGCATCACCAAAAGTGATTGATATAACTATGGAGAAATCCAATGGGAGACTAAGTCATCAGAATGCATTAAGATAGTGAATACTTAGTACTTAAAGAAACTAAAATAGGCTTCTAGGTTTCCAAGCAAGATTGTAAGGTCATATTTTGTTTAGGAAGTGGATGATATCATCTAATTACTATTCAAAATCAATGGTGAAAAGAATGCCAAGTATTTCTCCTCATGGATGTATGCTTATATCAAGACTATTGATGTCACCAGAAGCTGAGTCAAAATTGAATAGGCAAGAATGATAAGTGATAATATGGATCAATAGTTAAGGAATTTGTTGCAGACTTTTGATTTCAAGATGAATTCATACCTTGTGTATGTAGTAGCATCAAGTGGAGCCCTTTCAAGGTTGAGAATAAATGTAACATTAGAAAGTGAACCAATTTATGAGTATTATCCTTATCTGGTCCTTTTAGAGTACTACAAACATTATATTTTAGTAAATTATGGATTCTTTTATTAACTCATTTGTAAGTTGAATACATACCTGAAACATAGAAGAGTATCAAATGAAGCATGGGATGCAGTTTCACTATATGGTTTCATTTTCATCCAATTTATTAACTTCACATACCTTAGAGTAGGATGTTTTTCATATGCACCTATCAAGCTACCTAGGTATCCAAGTGACAAGTAGGTTCTTATGGAAGTGTGTAGACAACTTGTTGAATTACATGATTTACAGTCAAATGCTCAAAAAGAAGCCATCAATTTTCCTCTTATTATTGGTCATTATCATTTCCCAACCATTTATAAGGCTAAGAATGTATATAAAGAGATGTAGCATCATTACACTCAAACACACATTGATTCTAGAGCTAATTTTGATTGTAGAGGTGTGGCTCAGAATATAGTTTCCCTTGAGTACATGCACATTCCAACACTTGAATATTATTGGACTAATTGCAGAGATGAGTTTGATGTAGGGAGAAAGGACAATGGTAGATTGACTATAGAATATATTTTTTCATTTGATATATCCACTATCACTGATGATATGGATGATGATGGGGTTGTAACTAGTGATGATTTTCATGCCGTTGGAGGAGATAGTATTCCAATTCTTGAAATTATTTTTCATAAAAACCATTTCACAACTATCACTGAGAGGACTTCACATATTCTAGATCTGACTTCTACCTAGCTTCTAAATAAAATCTATTTTATGAAAGAGTTAATGAAATAAACTAATCATGCAAGTTAGAATATAAAATAAATAGCAAATGGAGAAAACAACCAAGGTCCCATAGAGAAGTTGAAGTTGAATAAAAATGTCGATGATACATTATTTTGTGGTAAAAGATAAAGAGCTAACAAAAGCATCTATTGTTCCCACCCCACCATTTCACTCTTCTACTAATACTATTATTCCTATTATTTCCATCATTCCTACTCCCACTACACCTATCATAGATCCATCAACTTTGATGCCCCATCCTAAGTTTTATATCACTAAATATTATAATAAATATATTCAAAAGGAAACTCCTCCTCCTTTTCCATCTTCCCCACATACTTCACCACCACCACCTCCTCCACAAGATCAGAACATCATTGAAAAAGAGCCTAAAAAACAAGCTCTAAAAGAATTAATGTCTGAAAAAGAGAAGGAAGTTGAAACAAGAGAGAAAGCTGAAAAAGAAGCAGATACAATAGTATAAAATATTGTTGAAGACCCCAAGGATAAGATGGAGGTGATAGAAGGAAAATAATCTAAGGAAGAAAAGGAGGTAGAAATAGTGTTATAAAAGGCAATAAAAGGAATTGAGAAGCAAGGAGAGAAAGAATCAACAAAAGAATTTTAGAAAGATACTTTGGCATAAGACGTTCCTTCTCACGAAGTGGCAGTTAGAAATGACTAGAAACAAATGGTTATTCATTCAAGCACTTCCATGAGCATAAACCTCTCATCCTATTTAGCATTACAAATAAATCTAGAATAAAAATAAGTGATTAATCTTGAAGAGATAGAATTATAGCTATTGAAAATTCTAGACAAGAAAGGGAAGAAACCCAATCATAAAAAAGTAACTTTAAAATTGATAATTGAACCTTCATGGCAAAAGCTTGCTGAGATAGAAGTTCCACCATAGGGAATGAATAAATAATAAGTAACTTTGAGTGACTTAACAATTTCAAAGATATACCTTGGGGAGGTTACCACTGAAGGATTAAAGTAAGATACACAAACCATGATAGATACTCTCTATAGGAAACTTGATGAGGAAAAAGCTGCCAAGGCCAAATTTAGAGAGAAAAATGATAAATTTTCCAAGATAATTACCAAAGTAGTAAAGAATGCTCCTCAATAGACATTACTTCTAGAAGTTTTTATTTCTCAACAAGTGATTGCTAAAGTTGAAGATACTAGAGATGAGTGGAAAGCTATAGATAAGTGGATTAATAAAATGAATAAAAGAGCCTAAGGACTCTTCCCAAATATTTTATATGCTCATGTTGATATTATGAAAAATACATAAGAAGTAAGGGTAATAAAGGAGATATAAAATGAAAACGGCATCACCAAGCTTCAATAGGAAAGTCTGCAAGCAATGGTTAACTTAGATGAGAAAATTTTGATTAAAGAACAAATTGCTCCTAAGGGATCTATAAAGAAGATAAAACAAGAAGAATGTCTCCTATCTTTATATTTGAGTATTCTACCAGAGATAAAAGAGGAGATGAATAACTTATAAGAAGATGCACATGGCTTAAAGGTAAATCTTGAAGACTCCCTCTTTGGTCTCACAGGTATTTGGTCAAGTAATACTCCAACAATAGCTGAACAATTAGGTGAACAATTCAAGAAATGTATTGATAAGGCCATAAATCCTTACACAACCAATTTTATCAAAGACTTGATCAAGCACCAAGAAGAACCAAAAATAATTGAACCAAGTCTTGAGAAAATTAAAGCTCATTTTAGAAGAATTGAAATATAGATGTTGAGATTAGAAATAGAAAGGTAGTGAATTGCTAAATTAGATTATGCAACAATCTAATTAATAGTGTCTCAGCATACCAAATATAGGGAAAAATGTAAAACTCAAGTTCATGAAGTATATTAGGTATCTTTCTATGAGTTTCAAGGGAAAACTTCCCTTTCTTTTTCTTTAGTTTCTTTCTTTCCTTTCATAGATGTAATATAAAATCAAGTTTGTTTTAAGTAGTTACTCTGTAAATTGATGTATTTAAATGATATACTTGTAAATCAAAATTACTTTTTAAAATTTAAAAGACTTGAGTAATTTGGTTGAAACACCATTACTTATAGTCATTTGGTGAAATTGAATTACTTAAACAAACTTTGTGTTGCATGCAAATTGGTTCTATTCAATCCAAACAAGGAGATCAATGAAGCGCTACTTGTCACTAACTTCTACATGCCATGAAGGAGAATTAGAAGGAACATGTTACTCAATGGTTTCCAATTTTATCACAACACCTGGGAATTGAGGAAGTTGAATCCTTTCAAGATTTTGCATCTAAAATTATATAAATATGAATGTAGGCCTAAGTGCTAGAGGATGATAATTTTTTCAAGGAAACAATTGTAGTAATTGTGAAAAAAGTTTAAGAAATCTAAAACTTTGTGTTTAAGACAATTGAATTATTTTATATGAATTGTACTAAAAGTGAATAAGAAGAACATTTACTTTTTTGAAGAACTTTGTGTCTGAAGAAATCATTATGTGCATTCTATGAAGACAAAATGGTAAACTTTGAATTATCTTTTAATCTAAGTTGAATTCATATTTTTCTTAATCATTTGTTGGAAAGGTTATCACATTGTATATGTTTATCTATTTGCATAGATATAATAGACTCTATAAAACTATTTATTGTGAAGTGCAATTTTCTTCTTTTTCAAGAATTATAATATTTTCCTTATTCCCCAATCTCTCATAAATTCTTTCCACATTCCTAAAAATAGTTGCTTACTTGCTTCAAAATCCCTTTATTATGGATCATGAACATAGCAATTAAAGTAATACCCCAATAAAAACCAACTTGCACATAACTTGTTAATTATATGAATAATTATAAGTTGTAGGTAATTATAAATAGATACACATAAATATATGGGAAATTCACCATTAAATGAAGGGGATTTAATCCCATGACTACCTAGATATGTTTTAAGCAATTTATAAAATATCTAGCCAATATTTTTTGGTGACTCTATTAGGGAACTACAAGTTTAAATCCCAGAATAAATTTCTACTTTCTCAAACTAGTTAAGACAATTCTAATATTGCACTATGTTTTCCCAATTTCCAAAATTCTAAATGTTGATTAAAAGTGTTGCATACTCTGGATGATGTGCTGGTCTATTTTTAGCACTTAGTTGAGATTAACTTCTCTTTTTTTAAATGGATGCATTCCTTTGGTCAGTTAGTTGCATGTTCTAGAATCCTTAGTTCTATGCCCAATTTACTTTTAGTTCACTTACCAAGATCATTGCATGTTAAGTAGACTACCAACTAAGTCTCTATCCATCAATATAATTATTAAGCATAATACTTAGAGGAACTCTTGCTTTTTAAACTATCAAATTGACCTTTCAATAGAGCAAGGAGAGAATAGGGGAAAATAGATGAGTTCTTTGAGCTATAAGAGCACTTCAACTTTAGTTTTAATATTCAAGATAGGACCATAAGAGCTAGCCTTTCACCTGTTACATAAGTGACATTTCCTACACATCAGCTTCATCATAATTCCTTTGTGATAATCTTAGCAATTAATCCATAGTTTATTTCTCCCAAAAGAATGACATTACCACATCTTATCCCACGGGGACTAGCTATTGGTCCTTTAAATTTAACTCCTCATTTTCATGACTTGCCTAGAGGGTTAAGAAAGATTTTTCTTAAATTTACTGGTGATGGCAAGCAAAATCTAGATGAGAACTTGGCTACCTTCTTTGTATTATCCAGAGTAATTAGAGTCAAACATGAATATGTCTCTATTAGACTCTTTGTGGAGACCCTACATGACTTAGCTGTAGAATGGTGTTACCATCTAGCTCTAGGTATTGTAACCAACTAAGCTACTATGTGTGAATAGTTTGAGAAAATATTCAAAGCTACAAAAGATGCACATATATTACTCACATAATTGACTCAGCTTAAGAAGGAATCACATGAACACATGCATGATTTTATTTCCAAATTCAATAGATTACTTTATAAGATTCCTCAAGTTACATTTCCTATCATGAAGAATCAAAAGTACTTCTTCATTAATGCCCAGCTTCTAGAAGTTAGTTACTAGCTATGAAGAGCATGAGTAAATGATTTAGAACTAGCCCAAAATCTTGATATGTACATTGAAGATGATTTTATAATGGCTTGTAAGATCAACAAAATAGTCTCTAAGGGAGAATATTCTAATTTAACCACATCCTAGACTATAGATCCCTTATTACAAAAATTTGCTAATGACTTGCTTCAAATTAAAAGATAAATTGCTCAAGGTACTCATGTTACTCTCACCAGGAATGTTCCCACATAGAATTTTAATGATAAAAATAGGAACTGTATTTTCATTCCTTAAAAAAGATTAGAAATTGAAGACAATCCTATAAATCATGTTGAAATGAGTGAACATGATTCAATAGCTTATGGTATTGGTCAAAGAATTATTTAAGAAGATGATTTTTTAGATCCTACTAGTGACTCCAACTGTTACCTAGAATATGAATCAGAAAATGACTATGAAAAAATGCTTCATGAAGATCATAGTCAATATTATACAATTTTACAAGATGTTAGACCCAACAAGCTAGTGAGAAGTCATCAAAAAATAAGAGAGAAGAAAGGAACACTCTATTTCTAATGTGAATATTCTTAAAAGAGGTAGTCCTTTACCTTATTCTCTTATTCCTAAAGAAAAAATTGCTTCTTATACTTCTCAAACTTATAAGCCAATTGATCATATAGCTAGAGTTAATTTCATCTTGATTTAACCCATTACTTTTTTTGACATAATTGATCATATAAAGAAAACCAAAATTCAGATGTCAGAAGTTGAATACTTTAGGTATTACTTTGATCAACTGAATAGGCTAGTCAAGTATGTTCAAAACAAGGGATTGAGTAATGTAACAAATGCTGTGAAAGGTATTTTACCTATTCCTAGACCAACCTCTTTTTAAATCTATAACTACTTCATTTGCATCCACTTCCACATATAAAAGGATAGAACCTTTTTATGTGCCCCTCCTAATCAATGGGTATAAGTTGAGTAATTATATTCTAGATTCAGGAGCCTCTGATAATGTTATGTCATTTAAATTAGCTGATGCCCTTGGCCTTACCCTAACTAAGTCCATACAAAAATGCTAGTTAATAAAGAGATAAGTCCCTTTGATCAGATAAATTAAAGATGCCCAAGCTATCCTAGTAGCTTTCCTAGATAAAAAACTTAAAATGATAATCCTAGTAGTAGACATTCCTATTTCGTATGGATTACTGCCAAGTAGAAACTTTTGTAAAGAGCTGGGAGGAGAGGTGATGATGGATTGTTCATGTGCACACATCCCAATCAAAGGGGTGAATCATAAGCTAGAATTTGAGAAGTAAAAGTACACGGTCTCTAAATCTGAAGACCCAAGGTCGTAGATTCTTTTTGAAGAATCAGACCATGGAGTTTACTTCCTTGAAGTAGGCAAAGAAACCCAAGAGGAAAAGGAAGAAGAAGAAGATAATATATGGACACTATAATTTCATGGTATTTTTAGTTTTCTCAGTTTGGGTGTAGGAGTAGTATTAATCTCCTTTACTGGTGAAGTTTTTCTCTATTCATATAAGCTTATGTTTGAAAACACCAATACCATAGTTGAATATGAAACACTCTTTCTAGGACTTTAATAAGCAAAGGATAAAGGAGTAAGACTGCTTAGAGTATAAGGAGATGTTGAATTAATAATGAGATAGATTAGAGGGAAGTATTAGATGAAGAAAGATAAGCTAAAACACTATCATGATAGATTTCTTATTGACACACTCGACTTCTCTACTTTCTCAATCAACTCAATTCCTCAAGATCAAAACTCTAGAGCTAACTCACTCATTGTTACTACATCTTTGCTTAGGCTAGAACAATAACCAATAATATTTAAAGAAGGTAACTACAAAGTAGAGATGGTCTATCATCCAAAGGTCTTGAACAAAATTGAGTAGTGGCATGTTTTTAACAATGATAAATAAATAAATGCATTTTTGGAGCAGCAAGATAATTTCAAAGGATTATACTTTGAAGAAAGCAACTCACATCCACGTGAAACAACAATAGGTATCACTAAATCTAAAATCACCTATAGTCAAGATATAATTCAACTTAAAATAAATAAAATTCCTAAAAGGTTAGTTTCCTTAGAATAAATATATGATAAACATGATCAATTTTTGAAGAAAAAGAAAGAGTATAGTGATACTTCTTCCCTAGAAGTAAAATAGATCAATCTAGGTAGTGTAGAAGAGCCCAATATGGTCAACATTGGTAAGTACTACTCACAAGAAGAAAAGGAAGCTTTCATTTAGCTTCTCTCAGAGTACATTGATGTGTTTGCTTAGTCCTACAAAGACCTCAAATCCTTCCAACTAGATGAGGTACAACACTATATCTCACTCCAGTTAGAGGTGAAGCCTTTCAAGTAGAATTTACATCACCATAATCCAACTATATCAAGTAATTTTTATTCTAAGATTTAAAATATACCTGATGCAAAGATAATCCATCCAATCCATCATTTAGAATGGTTAGCAAATATTGTTCCAGTAAGAAAGAAAAATGGGGACATACTCTACAGTATTGATTTTCATAATCTAAATCACGTTTCTCTAAAGGACAATTAACCATTGCCTATTATGGATTACATTTTTTAAATATTTACATGATTAGAAAATGTTATCCATGCTAGATGGATTTTACAGATACAATCAAATAAAAGTTGTTAAGGAAGATAAAAAAAAATTGCTTTTACAACACCATGGGGAACATTTGCTTATCAAAAGATGCCTTTTGGGATTATCCATGTTGGAAAAACCTTTCAATGAGAAATGGATCTAGTATTTCCTCATTTGAAGAACAAAATTATCGTGGTATACCTGGAAGACTTGACAGTCTTTTCAAAATAAAGAGGTGATCATCTCGCTGATCTTGAAGAAGTCCTTATCCAATGCAATATACATGGGATTTATTTAAATCCAAAGAAATCAATATTTGTTGTGACTGAAGGAAATCCCTTGGTCATATAGTCTCAAAATAAGTAACTAAAATCAAAATAGAGTGAGTTAAATCTATTCAAAGTTTGCCTATGCCTACATCCAAGAAAGGGGTGCACTCATTCTTTGGTAAGGTAAATTTCTTTAGAAGATTTATTCTTGATTTTGTAGAATTGACTCATCACATCCTAGATATGATGAAAAATAAATAATATTTAAAATGGAATGTTGAAGGAAAATTTGTGTTTGAAAGAATCAAGGAAACAACAGTTGATGCTCTAATGTTAGTTTCCCCTGATTTCAACAAAGAATTCATTCTTTACTGTTACTCTTCTGAGCATACCATGTTCGCTATACTTATGCATAAGAATGATAAAGGAGTTGAATCCTTGATAACTTTCATGAGTCAGCCTCTAAATACCCTTGAATTAAAGTACTCACAGATGAAGAAGCATGTCCTTGTAGTGGTGAAAGCATGTAAGGTTTTTAGGTATTACATCTTGTCATCCCATACCATAGTATACATCTTAGATACTGCAGTCAATTTAATTATAAGTCATCAAGATTTGGGATTACTAAGAGGCATTTGGGTGTAAAAGGTACAAGAGTTTGATCTAGATATCAAACTCACAAAGTTAGTAAGAGGAAAAGGCTTATGTCAGTTGATGATAGAGACAAGACCTAATGACACAGATATAACATCTTCTCTTCAAGCTAAAATAAATAAAGAGTTACCCATTGTAATTTTTTTTAATCTTATAGATGAATGCTATAGAAAGATTGCTTACTTCTTGACCTATGTTGAGTGTCCAGTTGATTTTACATGGAAGGAAAAATTTACCATCAAGACAAAAGTAAAGGTTATGTCCTTTAGGATAATGGGTTGTATAAGAAAGGAATTGATGGTGTTTTCCTTCATTATGTAGACAAGGAGAGAAATTTTTTATTTACTCTAGAAATTTCATGATAAAGCATGTGGAGATCATTTATTAGCAAGAGTCATAACACATAAGATTGTACAGGCAAGGTAATTTTGGCCTAGTTTATTTTAGGATGCTTCAGAATGGGTTGTTAAATGCAAGGAATTTCAACATTTTGTAGGATGAATAAAGTTGTCAGTCTCACCTCTAAAACTAGTAATTATTGATGAGCCTTTTTGTCAATGGGTCATGGATTTCATTGGTATGTTGAATTCTTCCTCAAGTGCTAGACATTACTATGTTTTAACTACTACTAACTACTTCAATAAGTGGGTTGAATTTATTCCTATGAAACATGCCACATCTAAATTCATATGTGACTTCAACAAAGAGAATATTTTTCTACGTTTTTACATCCCTCATAAAATTATAAAAGATAATGCAATCAAATTTTCTTTAGTATAATTGACTGAGTTTTTTTACTCATATGAGATAGACTTGGTTCATGCTTCAAATAATTATCCTCAAGGTAATGGCCAAGCTGATTCAATTAAAAAAAAATTGATGACTATTATCTTTAATCTGGTGGATAATAATCAAAGAACTTGGCACAAGAAGTTATTTGATGTACTATGGGCTGACATAATCACACGAAAGAAATCTATAGGTATGTCTCCTTTCTAGTTACTCTATGGAATAGATGTTGAGATACCAATAACCATTAAGATTCCTACTTTACAATTGTCCAAATCCATTGAGGATAATACATATCAAGATTCACTAGATAAGAGAATCATGTTTCTCACTGAATTGTAAGAAACACGTGTTCAAGTTGTTGATAGTCTAATTGATCACCAAATGAAGGTAAAGAAGATCCTTGATAAAAATGCTTGAGACAAATCATTTAAATTTGGTTATTTAGTCCTCTTGTTGGATAAATAGAATGAACAAAAATGAAAGAATGGAAAATTTGACTCCTTGTGGAAAGTGCCCTTTAATATACAAAGCATTGCTAGAAAATATATATTGATCCTATCTTATAAGGATTGAATTTCACTGCCACTTCCTTTCAATGGGAAATACTTGAAGCTCTACAAGAATTGAGTAATAGGGTAATACCTGTATGTATATAAATAATTTTTTTTCTTTTATTTTTCTTTTGTGTTGTTTGTTTGTTTAGTTTTTTTGTGACTGAGTTTCTACAAAGACTCTGTACCCAATAGATAAGATAAAAAACCAAATATATTGAGCTCTCACTCATGTTCCTCCATTTACAATAGAAACAAAGATGTCCCTAGTCAAATCTAGCTGGTGTCCCCAAAACTTCACACTTTAAATTTTGGGGTACCCCTTTGGAATTTTACATCTTCATCTTATGTGATTTAGTTGTACTTATTGAGCTAGTTCCTTGAATAAAGAACTTGGTTTCTATTAGTTGTAGTATTTGATTGCTTGTTTTCCCTAGTTGCTCCTAGTCACTCTAGAGGATTGAAAATAATTGCTTGAAGCCATCACTATAATCCATTTACTCATTCCATTCATCAGATCAAGAAATATAAAGTGCTCTAGCTCATTTACAAGGCTGATCAAGTTCTCTAAACTACTTTATTTATTCTATAAGAAGTAAAGTTATCTCAAAAACTTGAACTATTCCTCTCAGTTCAAACTAGGGTTATCGAACTACTTTACTACATTACCAAAACCAAGTAAAGTAACCCCATGAACCTGCTAAACATTCCCCAATGTAAATTGGGTTTTTAACATTACTTTACTTGTGTATAATCTCAAGTAAAAGTAATATAAGTTTTTAGACCTGATTTACTCATCTACTTAGACCTAATCGGGTTTATGGGAGAAATTTACTTCAAAAGTTAAAATGAGTAAATTAATCCAAAAAACTTGATAAAAAGAATTAAAGGCTTACATGGCTTTACCACACTTGTCATTAATGCATTGAAATTTATATATATGGGGAAATTCCACCTCATTCCTACATATCAAATAGGTCATCCAACCAATTAATCACACCTAAAAACCCTAAGCCATGTCATTTGAGCCTATGCAACACTTTATAGAAATGCTTTTTTGATCCAGTTATGCTTGAGGTAAGTAAATCATCTCCTTGCAGTTTTCATGTCTTTTTATTTACCTATTTCATGGTGTTTTTCTCTACAAATATTCTTTTCACCACCATGATTATTTATCTATTAAGTTTGATTTGTTGTAGTTTTCCTTTTGCTTTCTTAGTATGATTATGTGTTTTAAATCATGTGCGCATACTTTTGATCATTTATCATGCTATAGAATTTTCTCAAAAACCTCTAATAAATCAAGCCCTTCATGAAAACCCTAGTAGTTAAGATTATTAGTCAATTAGTTTCCCTAACCCTAGTTACTTCTTTGGGTTTTAGAGACCAAGTTTCTACCCTTGAGAAACTTGACTTTCAAAATCCTTATTCATTTTAGGTTCTCTAGCACTACTTACTCAAGTTTCTAGCACCAAGTAACTACCTTTGGAAAACCTGAAGTCTTGATCTTGGATAAACCTAGGGACCACTACCTAAGATATATTTAGGATTTCCTTTCTTCATTTCTTACTTCAAGTTTCTTGTATGTAGTTATGATCTCCCCAAAAACTGAAGTCTTGAGCCCAAATAAATCTTCACCATACTACTCAATACCAACTCAGACTTCTTCCTCATGCTTTCTTACTTCAGGTTTTCAAGTCCAAGTAGATTTATTAGGAAAACCCAAAGTTGTCAGCCATAAAAACCCCAATATTTTATGTATAACCCTAGTGATGTACCCAAAGTTCTGAGGTCCTATTAATTAAAATAAATATGCTTATTTTTTCAAAAAAAATCATTACTCAAAACTTGAAACTTGTTTAGAGATACTTCAAGATCAATGAGTTAACTCTTTTCTCAAACTTTATAGACTAGTTAAAGTAGTCAATAAGTGTTTAAAATCACTTATCATGTTTTTTAGAGTTATCAAGAGCTAGTGTATGGGTTAGAAGGATTAGGGAGATCAGAAGAAGAAGTAGCTGAGGTACAAGTGCATACAACACTAATTAAGGAAGTCCTAAAGTTACCATTAGAGGAGATTCTAGAACCAAGTAGAAAGGGAAAAGAAAAATATAGAAAAGCCAAACCATAAGAACCCAAAATGAAGTATGAGTATAAGGGTTACCGAATTGAATCAAGCATAGTCTCTAAGTTAATTAAGATAAGTGATACAAACATGGGGCATGTGTCTATAAATAAATTATTGGAGAGATCTAAGGCCCTATCAAAAACTCCACTCTTGCATGATATGACTACTAGTAGAATTATACAAGCTACCACTTTCCCAAGCTCGAATTAACTTCCTAAGTTTATTCTAACATGTGTGAACTAATATGACTCTCTGACCAAGACTATAAAAGATACTATTGTGAATGTAGTTATAAGACTAGATGTTCAGTACCTCAGTTATTATCTAAAAATATCAACATCAAAAAAAGTGATTGATATAACTATGGAGAAATCCAAAATCCAATAGAAGATTAATTCATCATAATGCATTAAGATAATGAATGCTTATTACTTAAAGAAAATAAAATAGGCCTCTAGGTTTCCTAGCAAGATAGTAAGGTCAAATTTCATTCAGGAAGTGGATGATATCATATGATTACTATGCAAAATCAATGGTGAAAGGAATGCCAAGTGTTTCTCCCTATGGATGTATGCTTGTATCAGGACTATAGATGTCACTAGAAGCTCAGCCAAAATTGAATGGGCAAGAACGATAAGTGATAATATGGATCAATAGTTAAGAAATGGGCTGCAAATTTTTGATTTCAAGATGACTTCATACCTTGTGTATGCATTAGCCTGAAGTGGATCCCTTTCAAGGTTGAGAACAAAAGGAACACTAGAAAGTGAACCAATTTATTATTTTTAACCTCAATTGGTCCTTTCAGATTACTAAAAACATTATATTATAGTAAATGATGGATTCTTATATGAACTTATTTATAAGTTGAATACATCCCTAAAATTTAGAAGAGTATCAAATGAAGGATGGGATGCAATTTCACTATATGGTTGCATTTTCATCTAATTTCTTAACTTCACATAACTCAAAGTAGGATTTTTCTTAGGTGAACCTATCAATCTACCTAGGTATCCAAGTGATAATTAGGTTCTTATGGAAATGTGTAGACAACTTATTGAATTACATGATTTACAGTCAAAAAATCACAAAGCAACCATCAATTTTCCTCTTATTATTGGCCATTATCATTTTCCAAACATTTATAAGTCTATGAAAGTACATAAAGAGATGTACCATCATTACACTCAAACACACTTTGATGTCAAATCCAATTTTGATTGGAGAGGTGTGGCTCAGAATATAGTTTCCCTTGAGTACATAAATATTCTAGCACTTAAAGATTATTGGATTGATTGCAGAGATGAGTTTGATGTAAGGAGAAAAGACAATAGTAGGTTGACTATGGAATAGATTCATGCATTTTATCTAGCCACTATCCTTGAGGATATGGATGATGATGATGGGGTTGTCACTAGTGATGATTTTCATGGCACTAGAGGAGACAATGTTCCAATTCTTGAAATTATTTTTGGTAAAAACTAAGTCACAACTATCATTAAGAGGACTTCACATATTCTAGCTCTGACTTATACCTAGATTCTAAATAAAGGCTATTGTATGAAAGAGTTAATGAAATAAACTACTCATGTAAGTTAGAATACAAAAGAAATAATATAAGGGGGAAATAGCCAAGGTCCCATAAAGAAGTTGAAGTTGGAGGAAAATGTTCATGATACATTTTCTATGGTATATGATAAGGAGATAATACAATCATCTATTTTTCCCACCCCACCATTTCATTTTTCTACCACTATTTCTATTCCTATTGTTTCCACCATTCCTACTCCCACTATACCCATCATAGATCCATAAACTTTGATGCCCCATCCTAAGTTTTATATCACCAAATCTTCTAAGAAATCTATTCAAAAGGAAACTCCTCCTCCTCCTCCTCCATCTTCCCCACCTATTTCACCACTACCACCTCCTATAGAAGATCAACACATCATTGAAAAATATCCTTAAATAAGCTCTGAAAGAGTTAATGTTTGAAAAAGAGAAGGAAGTTGAAACAAGAGAGGAAGCTAAAAAAGAAATAGACACAGTAGTAGAGAATATTGTTGAAGACCCTAAGGAGAAGATGGAGGTGATAGAAGGAAAATAATATGAGAAATAAAATGAGGTAGAAATAGTGGTTGAAAAGGTAACAAAAGGAATTGAGAAGCAAGGAGAGAATCAGAAAGATACTTTGGCACAAGAAGTTCCTTCTCATAAACTGGCAGTTAGAAATGACCAAAAATAAATGGTTATTCATTCAATCACTTCCATGAGCACAAATTTCACATCTGGTTAGCATTATAAAAAACTACAAAATCAAAATAAGTGATTAATCTTGAAAAGTCTAGATAAGAAAGGGAAGAAGCCCAAGAATGCAAAAGTAACTTCAAAATTGATAATTGAACCTTCAGGGAAATTTTTTGCTGAGATAGAAGTTCCACCATAGGGAATGAAAAAATAAGTCACTCAGATTGACTTAAAAATTTCAAAGATACCCCTTGGGGAGGTTACCACTAAAGAATTAAATAAAGATGCACAAACCCTAATAGATACTCTCTTCAAGAAACTTGATGAGGAAAAAGCTACCAAGGCTAAATTGAGAGAGCAAAATGATAAATTGTGTGAGATAATTTCCAAATTAGAAAATTCTTATCTACAATATACATTAATTCCTAAAGTTATGATTTCTTATCAAGTGATTACTAAAGTGGAAGAGACTGGAGATAAGGCAAAAGCTATAGATAAGTGGATTGATAAAATGAAGAAAAGAGCCTAGGGACTCTTCCCAAATATTCTAGATGCTCATGTTATTGTTATGAAAAAGATAAAAGAAGTAAGGGTAGTAAGGAAGAAGATAATAAATGAAAATGTCATCACCAAGCTTTAACAAGAAAGTCTACAAGTAGTGGTTAGTTTAGATGAGAAAATTTTGAATGAAGAACAGATTTATCCTAAGGGATCTATGAAGAAGATAAAACAAGAAGAATATATCCTCTTTTTTTTTTTTGATTATTCTCCTAGATATAGAAGAGGATATGAAGAAATTACAAGAAGATGCACACAATTCAAAGGTAAATATTGAAGACTCCCTCTTCGATCTCACAAGTAAATGGTCAAGTAATGCTTGAAGAACAGTTGAATAGTTAGATGAATAATTCAAGTAGCAGATGGACAAGGCCATAGATCCTTTCACAACCAAGTATATCAAAGACTTGATCAAGTTCTGAGAAGAACTAAAGAGACTTGAGCCAAGGCTTGAGAAAATTAAATATCATTGCAGAAGAATTGAAAGAGAGATGCTGAGATTGGAAATAGAATGGCAGTCAATTGCTAAATTAGATGATGAAATAATCCAATTAATAGTGTCTCAACATACCAAATACAAGGAAAAATGTAAGACTTAGGTTCATGAAGTAGATTAAATATCTTGCTATGAGTTTCAAGGGAAAACTTCCCTTTCTTTTTCTTAAGTTTCTTTATTTCCTTTCATAGATGTACTATAAAAGCAAGTTTATTTTAGTTAATTACTTTATACAATGATATCATTGAATGATAAAATTTGAAAGCACAATTACTTTTTGAAATTTAAAAGACTTGAGTAGTTTGGTTGAAACGCCCTTACTGACAATCCTCTATTGAAAGTGAATTACTTAAACAAACTTTGCACTGTATGTAAAGTGATTGTATTCAATTATTCAATTCAAATAAGGAAATCAAAGAAATGCTACATGTCACTAGATTTTGCATTCCATGAAGGAGAATTAGAAGGAATATGTTACTCAATGGTTTCCAGTTTTATCACAACACGTGGGAATTGAGGAAGTTGACTCATTTTGGGATTCTACATCTAAAATTTCATAAATATGAATGCTGGCATGAGTGCCAGAGGATGATATTTTTTCAAGGAAGTAATTGTGTCAATTGTATAAAATTTTTAAGAAATCTAAAACTTTTTGTTTAAGATAATCATATTATTTTGTATGAATGCTACTGAAAGTGAATAAGAAGAAAATTTGATTTTCTAAAGAACTTTGTGTTTGAGGGAATCATTATGTGCGTTCTATTAAGATAAAATGGTAAAATTTACATTATCTTTTAATATAAGTTGAATTCATATTTTTCTTAATTATTTGTTGGAAAGGTTATCACATTTTATAAGTTTGTTTACTTGCACAGATACAATAGACTCTATAAAACTATTTATTATGAAGTGCAATTTTCTTCTTTCTCAAGCACTATAATCTTTTCCTTATTCCCCAATATCTCATAAATTATTTCCACATTACCAAAAGCAACTACTTACTTGCTACAAAATCCCTTTCTTATGGCTCATAAACATAGCGATTAAAATAATACCCCAATCAAAACCAACTTGCACATAACTTGTTAATTCTATAAATAACTGTAAGTTGTAGGTAATTAGAAATAGATGAACATCAATATATGAGAGATTCACTGTTAAATGAAGGGTATTTAATCCCATGATTACCTAGATACGTTTGAAGCAATTTATAAAATATCTAGCCAACACACGGCTACTCGGACCTTTCCCATACAATGCTTTTGGTCTTCCAATATTTAAGTTTGTTTTATCTTGATTATTTATTATTAATATTGGGTGGTATGAAGGGGATAGTGTATTCCTTAAATTTGATTTGACAAAATTATTTTCAAGACATTTTGATTTCTGAATTTTGTAAGTCTCCACAATAATTTTGAGGTTTTGATGCTCGTTTTGGGTGTTTTTAATAATTTAGGGTCTAGTTTACAATTCATTTTAATGATAATCTATCATTGTCACATTTATTATTTTTAATAACATGTTAAAAGGATGGATGTAAGTGTTTATACAAAAATAGTTTTGTAATATATTATATAATAAATTGAAAAATATATATATATATATATATATATATATATATATATATATATATATATATATATATATATATATATATATATAATTATTTGAGAATTTGTAGTTAATAAAATTGACATTTTGTAATGGAGAAGTTTTGGTATGGTACATACTTATTATCAATATGCATTATATAGTTTTGTCTACACGTGCTAATAAATTTCAAATGTCAATTTCTCTCCACTTTGATATCAAAATTTCCCCTATTTTGGAAATGGTTTTTCTTTATAACTTAAAAACTTTAACTTGACTAATTTTGTGGCAAATTTCATTTTTCTTCCACCAAAAAATTAGTAATTTAAGTAATTAAGTTTAAACTAATTTTTCTTAATAATTATAGAGGGAACTATAGAATTCAATTTGCATTAACTTGGAATTATCAGGTGGGTTGTTGGTTTATGAGATGTCTTCATTCTAGGTGTAAAAAATATGCATGAAAATTTAGGGGGGGTAAGATGTGAGGTCTTGAATGGGTTGAATAAAAAATATTATTTATTGCACTATGATTAGATGGAGTATTTGGCACATTTTGGCACCCTCTCTTTGTTTGAGGTAAGTATTGAATGCATCTAACAGGGTAGGGGAGTGCGAGATATATGATTGTGCAGGTGAGTTAAATGTAAGGATTTTATGCTATCTAAGTTTGAGGATGAGTTAAATGTAGGATATTAAATTTGGTTGGTAGTAGGATAAAAAAAAACGGTTTATGATCTCTCCAAATTAGAAGAATTGGAAACTTACTAAATTTCTTAGCATTTAATGTTGGCTTGACATGATTTGGGATTGAGATAGAAGTAATTAGTGACTTTCATTTTAATTTCATTATTTATAGGCATTCAAAGGAGAGACCATTGGAGCTTTGTAGTTTATCAATTATTTTATTATTTTTCATTTATGGTGTGAATGAAGCATTGACAAAGAGGTTAGGGTTTCTTTTGATAATCGAGTTTATATCCATGAACTAATTTTCCTTATATTTGACTTATGTGTAACATCGAGGTAGTATTATCAGGTTTTATATATTTGTATTATAAGTTTGCTCTTTTACTAGGTAAGAATTTTACCATGGGGATTTGTTTATTTTTTGGTGTGGAGGTATTGGTAATACCAAAAAGGGTGGAGTTAACTGCTAGTTCAATAAGGAAAATAAAAATAAAGGCTTTTAGGCTTCTTTCTCAGTGAAGGGTTTAAATTTTTGGCTGGATTAAAATAAGCTATTAGGGTTTGAGGTGATCAATGTGATTGATTTTAATTTCATTATTTATAGGTATGTAGAGAGGAGACTATTGAAGATAATTATGTTATTTTATCCGGTTTGTATCTGTGACCTAATTTTTTTTCTATCTAGTATATGTTTAACATCTAAGTAATATTATTGAGTTTTATATGATTGTAAACTAGGTCTAGTCTTTTAATATGTAATAATTTTATAGCATGCATTTTTTTTACCCAGAGATATTGGTAAGACAAAAAAGTGTTGAGTAGACTACTAGTTTTGTAAGTAAGGCAAATAATAACAAGGGTTTTTAGGGTTCTTGTTTAGTGAAGGGTTTAAATTTACCAAAACCATTTTCATATTAATGACTCCATATGGAAATAAATAAATTATTGTTACTAATTATTTTGGTTACAAATTGCATTTTTATAATACTTAGATGATTTGTAACATTAGGATCACTAGCGTAGGTGAATGGTATGGTTTTTGGTTATGTGTATAGATATTTATTTTCATGTGACCAAAACTAGTAGCGCTATTGTCATAGAACACATAAAAATCATATTCATGTCAACAATCTAAAATTACCCAATGCTTAATGCATCCAACATGGTCTCCATATGACGGAGTATGAGATAGGATAAATAACTTGTAAGTATGTATGTATGTATGCATGCATGTATGTATTTATATGTACATGCATATTATGGTAAAATTCTTACCTAGTAAAATATTAGATCTAGTCTATGAGCATATAAAACCCATTAATACTACCCAGATGTTACAAATAAGCCAAATAAGAATAAAAGAAGGTTTAAGATATGAACATTTAATGACGAGTACTTTAGCAGGTTTCCAATTCTCCTACTAAGTTTGGTGATATCACAAACCATGTTTTACCATCTTGCCACCAACCAAGTTTAGCATCATCTATTTAAATCACCCTCAAATATGACCAACATAAAATCATATGCTCTACCACCTGTATTCAATACCACCTTGTTCCATTTATTGGAGATTTATAATTTGTCGATATGATGATGTGTTTTAAATTATGAATGATTAATGTAATCTTTTATAATTTATTTTTAATGTAATGATAA
Organism: Torreya grandis; assembly: GCA_037957365.1. Taxonomy (NCBI): domain Eukaryota; kingdom Viridiplantae; phylum Streptophyta; class Pinopsida; order Cupressales; family Taxaceae; genus Torreya; species Torreya grandis. The sequence goes on from JARHVA010002669.1 coordinate 1,746,994, forward strand.
AATTAATTTAGTGTACCTTCTTCACTAAGGAATGAAAAATGTAGTCATTTGAACTTTTTATAATCTTGTAAATGTCAAATGAGTCTCCTCCTTATGGTTATTACTCCTATTGGGAATTATAACAGTTGATCTAGAAACTGTTATTATTATTTGTGTTTCACTAATAAAACTCTAGAAAGATCATTACTGGTCCTATACTTAGTAGGAGTTTTAACTTGCTTTTTTTTATACACAGAGGTATTATTGATGTGATGAGGATGAAGTGGAATATTGGATTTGTAACTAAGGTAATTAATTAGAAGGGATTTTAGGGGTTAGTTCACTATCATGAATTTTAGTATCTTTCCTTTTCTTTAAATTTAGCTTACATGTAACAGTTTGATAATATAAGTGCGTTTTGTTTGATGGGAGTAAATCAATCAAGCGATAATGCCTCTAGGCTAAGTTTGGACTCATAATCCATAAGAATTTAAGGAAAAAATGAGTTTTTAGAATTGCTGTTCAGTGAGGGGTTTGAATTTTTTGGTGGATTCAACTATGGTGTTTAGGATTTAAAGCAACTTTTGTGATTCATTTTAATTTAATTATTTTTGTGCACATAAAGGGTAGACTATTCAAGATTTATCATGTGATAATTATTTTACTATTTTGTATTTGTGTTTTGCGTAAAATATTGGCAAAGAACATGGGGTTTTTGGTATTATTTTTGTAGATATTTTTGTAATACAAAAAGGGTATAGTTGGATACTGGTTTTTTTACTAGGTCAGATAGTTAGAAGGTTTTTTAGGGTTCTTGTTTAGTGAGCAGTTCAAGTTTTTTAATGCTAGAATGGAGTGGGTTTAGGGTTTAGGTTTTACAAGGGTGTATGATTCATTTACATCTCTCTAGGACCATTCTATTTTAAAAATATAGTAGTTAACAATCATGTGATTAAAAAAATTAAAACTAAACATTACAATAACACCTAATTAACATTGGAGTTAACTATAAAGACCTATAATGTAAATAACAGACACATAAGTATTTGAATAACTACTAATATTTACTCACATCAAAGTTATGAATGGGAACCCTTTTATCCATTTATATGATTCTTCTTAAGTGTCATTTATTACAAGTAGATATTATATTTGAAATTACATGAGCTTATAAATCCACCTTATCCATATCAGTGGGTAGATTAACAAAAATATTAAATTATGATCAATTTTCTATCTTAGATGCAAGGTTGATTATAAAATTTCACGTGGCCATTTACCTTTGTTCTAAAAATATTACCAGTACCAATATAACATATTTTTGAACATTTTTTACATCATGATATTGGACCTATTTGATAATATATTATTAAACTATTTATTTTATCAAGCATATTCTGAATTATGATTTATTTTTATTTTAATACTTACACATAAGAAATAACAAGATTGAATATATTAGCTACACTACATAAAATATATTTATTATTCAACCCAATAATGTTAATTAATGAGTACACATAAGCTAAATAGAAAGTAGAGCAGGTCGTACATATGAACCTAATTACTCCCCAAAACCCTTGGATCTTAATTGATGCTTTGTTCACAATACAACTAGAAATCAGTTAAACAATCATAAAAAAATCCTCAATGAAACAATAAGATCAAAATGGTTGTAATAGATTACCTTTATCTTATTCATGCATGTGTGTGTCAAAATCATCTCAAGCAAAGATTTAATGTGAAGTACTTTATAAAGTTTCCAAATCCCCTTCTAACTTTGGCGAGATGAGAAATAAGGTTCGACCATTATGGTGAAAACCAAATTTATCACTCCACATTTAACTTATCTGAAAAACCAGATAGCTCATAATCCCCCACCCTACCACGTATATTCAATACTTATGTCGAACAAAGAGAGTGTGCCAAAAATGTCCCAAATATTTCCTCCAATAATAATGGAGAAAATAATTTTTTTTTATTCAAACCATTAAAGACTTCACCTTGCCCCCAAAAAAATACATGCATATTTTTGGCATCTAGAATGAAGACATGTCATTGGCCAGCAACCCGCTCCCTAATTCCAAGTTAAAACAAATTGATGACTAGCATTATCTCTACAATCTCTCTCTCTCTCTCTCTCTCTCTCTCTCTCTCTCTCTCTCTCTCTATATATATATATATATATATATATATATATATATATATATATATATATATATATCATGGTCTTTCTTGGTGACACTTTATAGGATGTCATAACTAGTTTAACTTGGGAAGAGCATGTCTTGATACTCCATAGGTAGATTTTTTCTTTGTTAAAAATACATACATAGAATTTGTTTTTATTTAAAGCAATAGAAGGGTGAAATAATTGTAAATGCATTCATTGTCAAAATACCCAATCTATATGGCACAATGAATGAAGGCCTAATCATTGATTAAATATTAGTGGCACAATGAATGAAGGTCTAATCATTGATCCAATATAGCCTACGATCGTATATGCTAGAGTTTTATCCTTAAAATGTTACAATGGTTGGGTTTTCATCCTCAAATTTGAGCTCATGTTCAAATGTTATTTCAGGATGATAATGCTCAGATTATTATTAACAATCATATGAGATAACCCTTTCCCTTGAAGAGATCCATTCAAAAGGGATGCCATTTAGCCCCTTTCCTTTATGTCCTCATTACTAATGCTTTGGGTTATCTGCTTAATTATGCCAATCAAAAGAATGTTATCTTAGGAAGTTCCATCCCTCATAACGTTGTTGTAATCAATTCACACTATGCTGATGATAGCTTATTATTCCTATAAAATTTTGAAAAAGACATTAATAACTTGATGATGATCTTAGAATTGTATTGTTTAGTTTCTGGATCTAAACATGCTCATGAGAAAAGAAATTTTTTGATGATTCAATCAGGCCATATTCCTTAATGGATACCTCATGACTAGAAACAAATTAAATATGGTGAGATTACAAGGTATCTTGGGATTCCCTTTGGTCTTGCAATTTCTCTTTCTAACATGTTGAATTGGTACCTAAACAGGGTGAAGAACAAATTATTTAGTTGGGAAAATAAATTCCTCTCTTTGACAGGAAAGATTTAAGCTGCTAACAAAAATTTTATTGCTACACATGTTTATTATTCTTCCTATTGGATGCCTTCCAAAAAAGGTTATGAGGACTTAATTAAACTTATTTGATGATTTCTTTGGGCCAAACGGGATGGTACTGTTGGTTTCATTTCCACATCATGGACTCATTATATTCAAGTTGAAAATAAAGGTGGTTTGGGGTTAATAGATCCATAAACCCAAGGGGTTTGTTTAGCAGTGAAATGGATTGTTAGAGTTGTCCAAGGTGAAGAAACTTGGAAAATTCTTATTTAGAATATAATCAGCCTTATAGCAGCAAAAGGCAAATCACAGTCAGTAGGGTGGCTAGATAAAATTCTTCATGCTTCATTATTTTCTTTAAAAGCTTCACCACCCTTACAATCTATTTGGAAAGCCTAGCATTATATATGTCATTTTTTAGTATAGAGGGATGATTCTTTGCATCATGGGTTCAACGTTTCCACTTCTTCTATTTGGTGGAACAAACATGTCCATTATTAAGGTTAACCCCTTGCATTAAGCTGTCCTAAATAGTCTTATTTTATTTTTAAAAAAGAATTTGTTGTTTTAGAGATCTTTGGGATTTTGCCACTGTAAACTAGTTACCATGGCAGTCTATTAAAATATGTTATAGGTTGAGCAATAAGTATAAACTATATTTGATTTTTATTCAGTCTTTGGTGCCTCTGGAATTATCTATGAAACTTTGTACTATTGTTCAATGTAATTTTTTTAAATATTAGATGTAGCTGGTTTCTTATCCTCTCCTCTTTTATCCTCTAAAAAAGCTATATTTACATCTACTTCTTGAAGTGCCTTTAAGGGCCCATTTGAATAGAATATGGCATTGCAAGTTTAGTGAGAAATATTAGACTAAACTTATAGATCAAATCTATAAATCAAAAGCTAATTCTGATGCTCAGTTGATAGCATGGAAGATATTACATTATAAACTGCACATTGAGGACAGGTTAAAATGTATTATGATACAACTTGTTAGCTATCCATTTTGTCATCAATATAAAATTATGAAGTATATTTTTTTGGGTTGTTTGCATGTGAAAAAATAATGGAATTAGATGTTCTATGATTTACCTACTATTTTTGGCCATAAACCTAAATAGAAATAAGTTCTTTTAGGGGTTGGATTACAAGATAATGTTATTATTGATAGTGTTAGACATGTTATTTTGATGCACCTCTGAAGGAACATATACAAAGCAATTTTTGATCACTATGATCATCAGGAGTTTGTAATTATTTGACTTTACTATAATATATTCTTTTGTCTTGCTTCTTGTCTTCCTCATTTTCAAGCAAAATTAAAGAACACAGTGGTGGCTTTCTAGATCCAACAGATTAAATATTAGGTTAACCAGTTGTTATGTAACAAAAAGATCAATGTTGCTTAGGGGATAAAGAATATGTTGTCTGATGGTTGACAACTTCTATATTGATGTAATGTTTCTATGTATTATGTTCTTCATTGTCTATATTGACACGGTGTACTGCCAACACTATTTTTATAATGCTACTAGGTGTTCCTCTCATTTAGGCACTCATATGAGCAATGCATTCCTTATGTGATTTGCATTTTTTCAATACAAAAAAATTATATTATATTATTAGTACATAGTTTAGGGAAACCATGGTATTGGGATATGCATTTTTTTTTAATACTTATCATTTTAAATTCTTTTACAGGTTTCCCTCATTGAATATTATTAATAATTGGCCTTATAGTACAAAGTATACATTATTTTAATTATTATGTGTAGATATAATTTTTATGTATAAGTTATATTGGGAACACCTCATCAAATTTATTAATAAAAAAATAAAAGGTCAAATGATTGTAATATTTATAATAAAAAATGTTTAATAAATTTTATATATTATTTAATGTAATGTTTATTTATTGTATATAAAAGTTTTTGAATATTATAGCATGTTAATAAGTGTAAATATGGACAACAAATATTGTTGTAAAAATAAAATGTATATTTAAGAAATATTTATTTTACGGATCATATAGTTGAAATTTTACAGTATTTTTATAATTTAATGTTTAGATAAAAAGGATTTAGAATATTATTATGTATTTATTTGTTCTATGTGCTTATGATTTTTATTGGTTCATATTTAAATTAGCATAATAATTAATTGGAGATAAAAATATTTTTAGGTATAAAATATTGTATAAGTCTATAAGGAAAGCATTATTTTGTTATGATGGGTGTACAGTGATTTACTCTTAGGTATTTATGATTTAAAAATGTTTAAATTTTATATTTTTACTAAATTTTGTGAAAGATACTTTGAAAAGAGTCTAGATTACTTTTATTTTTTAGTATTTAGTTATTTAATTATTTTTATTCATATTAACTTGATTTCATTGTTA
>JARHVA010002669.1:1757500-1870000 GCA_037957365.1 Torreya grandis
CCTTATTTTTAGCAAACCCATTTGAGACTAACCTTATTTTGTGCTTGTCAGTTGAGTCATATGATGTGTACTTATTTTCAAAGGAAAACTTTTATCAAATAGCTTTACAATTGATTGAAGGATCAAAAAATTTCCATTTTCCAATTTTTACAAACACAACATACTCACTTTTCATTTCATATTTCCATGCGTCAAGTTTTTCATTTTTTTGGAAGGAACAGGGTTTGAATTCAAAAACGATATTAAATTCTTCTTTAGGAGGATCTTACAAGGTAATCGTATCTTGAATTTCATCAAGAAACTTGTTTGATTGATGTGTGGCTTATTGTGCACTTATAGTTCCTAATTTCCAACCTCATCAGGTCTGACATATTTCAATATTTGTTCAACCCATTTTTGTATATTTTTATATGATCTTACACAGTTATTGGTTTATCATTTTTTATAGTTAAATCTCATCCATTTTCTTACATTAAATCATCCTTCGATGAATTATAGCTTTTCTTTTTAGGGGGACTATTGATTTCAATAACAAAAGTAAATAGATATTTAATTATTTCCCAATTCTAGGTTCCCCTTTCATTATTTGGAAGATCCATGTCAACATCCTTGAAAAAATCAAATTTGGCATATTTCTTAGGTCAATTAATTTATTTAATAATGTTTGGTGTGTCCATTCTAGCCTCATAAAAGATAACATATATTAAAATAAGATATTTCTTATGGGTCTCATCAAATAGCCTATAAGTCTTTGAAAACTCATAGTATCCTAAAAGTGTGCATTTTCAGGTCGTGCGTTCCAATTTTTTCTTTTCTCCTTTTGAATTAGTATGTAACATGTCAATCAAAAAATCTAAATATGTCACATTGAAGAGAGATAACCACACCTAACTTCATATGGAGTCCTCATTTGTAGGGTTTTTGATTGTGAACTATTGTAGAGGTAGATTGTTGTTTGAGCTATTTCTAACCAAAAATGTATTTTTACCCATTTTATGTACAACATTGCCCTAATCATATTCATAAAAGTTGTATTCATCCACTCAATTACTCCACTATCTCAAGTATTGTAAGGGGCTTTGATTTGATGTTGAATCCATCTTCCTTGAGATATGTTTCAAAAATTGTTAAAGTGAACTTACCACCATTATCTATACTTAGTGTCCCAATGTAGGATTGGGCTTCATTTTCAAGCATAGTTTGAAAATTTTTAAGTGTTCAAAATGCTTCTAATTTATTCTATAGAAAATATATCTAACTCATTATTTATACTGATCAATAAACAACATAAAGTATTTGATAGGATGGAAACAATATTGATAGAATGAAAATGAAATTATATTTCATGATGCAATTGAAAAGGGAAGCAAACATTAAATTATAAAATTAAAATGGCTACTCACTTCACATTCCCAAATTTTACTCTTCCTATTCCTACGGGAATGGAAATTAGCTTAGTGAATAAAAAAAAAGCTACCTAATGAAATAAAAGACACCTAATATTAACAACTATATACAATATTGTTACATCCCCTTCTTAATCTACATGGATCATTTTTATAACAAGCATCCCTATGAATGTTTCAAATATTTCATAGCCAAGTTCTTTTGTTAGGATGCTTTCTAGTTTCTCTACTGTAGGGAAATGTTGTAACATTACATTACCATCTTTCACATAATTCCGAATCAAATGAAACTTAGTATTGGTGTGCTTGGTTCTATCTTGAAAGACTGGATTATTTTCCATCTAGATTACAAAAGTGTTGTCAACCATGAGAGGTGTTGATGAAACCTATTGCTCCTATAAATTTTATAGAACCCTTCTAAGCCACAAGATCTCTCTCATTACCTCTAAAGTGGTTGTATATTCTGCTTCTATGAAATAAATTTATGGAATTGATTACTTCTTGGATTTCCAACTGACAATTATTATTCCAAATTCTGTCAAAAAACTTGAGCTAGAATCTCCATCTTCATGACCACCAACATAGTCAGAATATGAAGACCTTAATAATTTAAAGTCTCTTTCCCTGGAATATTTAAGCCCAAAATTTTGTGCTCCTTTGAGATAGGACCCTTTCTGCTTCTACCCAATGACTATCCTTGGGTTTTTGCATGAATATTGAGAGAACACCAACTGTAAATGATATATCTGGTCAATTTATGGTCGCATAAATTAGACTTCTAATGAGTTATCTATATTTAGTGGAATGAACCAAATTTGTTGAATTTTTAGATGTTAATTTGAGATTTTGTTTAATGGGTGTATTGAAAAGATTACAATCTTCCATTGTAAATGTGCTTATAATTCTACCAATGTACTTCTACTGAGTGATGAATAAATACTTTTATTTTTGAATTACTTCAATACCCAAATCATTCATTTAAAATCTTTTCATCAACACTGATTTGAAATTTGATGTTTACCATTCCCTTTTCTATATCATCCATAAATAATCAACATACACCACCATAAATACAACTGTTGAAAAGAGTTTCATCTTCAAACTCAAAACATATGAATTTCATGTTCATAAGGTACTCAACTAGTTTGTCTTACCATGCTCAAGGGGCTTGCTCCAAACCATACAACAATTTTTTTAGTTTGCATAAATTATTATCTTGTCTGATTACTTCAAAACCTTCGAGTTGTGTCATGTAAATAGTCTACTTAAGGTTACCATTCAAGAATGCAGTTTTGATGTCTATTTGTTAAACTTTCCATACATTGTGAGCTGCCAGAGCTAACATGGTTCGAATGGTATTCCATTTTGTTCTAGGTACAAAGGTTTCATTATATTCAATTCCTTATTTTTGAGCATATCCCTTTGAGACAAACCTTGCTTTGTCATTTTCAAGTGAGCCATCAAGCTTGTATTTGTTCTGATAGACCCACTTACATCAAATAGGTTTTTAGTCATATGGAGGATCAACCAATTTCCAAATCCCATTTTTTATCAATGCAAGTTACTCATATTCCATTACTTTTCTCCAAGATTTAAGATTCTCAACTTGTTTGAAAGATGTTGGTTCTTAACTAAATGCAACATTGAGTTCTTCTTTTAGAGAATCATGTAAGGTGAGTTTTTCAATTTTATCTTGAATTTATTCAAGGGACTTGTATAATTTTGATGTAGTTGTATGTCAACTTCTAGTACATGTTTTCCCAACTTAATCAAGTTTCACATCTTTCAATTTTCAAGTGGCACACTTAGGAAATTATTTCTATGTTTTAGGTCCATCAAATTCATCTTTTGAAGTTACATCATTTCTACCCTTTGTTTTGGTATCCCTACTTCATTGTATGATGAAGTTCCACTCTTTCATTCAAGAGAAGTTTTAAACTCATATATATGAAATAATATAAAATTAATAGAATCCCATCTATGTACCCCCACTCATTATATAAAAACATCCAATTCACTCTCCTTGTAGAAATAAAACTTTGCATATTTGTCAAGTCAACTTAGTTTTCAATAATTATGATATTTGTCCTTTTTAGTATCATAAAAATAACTTTTAATGCGACAAAAAACTTCTTATCTTTCTCTCATATAGTCTATATACCTTGGATGATTTAAAATATCCCAAGTGGATGAATTTTAGACTTTTATGGTCCAACTTATTTCTCTTCTCCTTTGGAATGAATGCATAAAAAGTGGATCAAAAAATCCAAAGATGTCACACTAAAGGAAGATGGCCACATGATATATCATATGGAGTCTTAGATTATAGGGTTGTTGATGGTGATCTATTATAAAGGTATACTGCTATTTTATTTGCTTCATCCCAAAAGTGTAGATTTACCCCTTTGAAATAAAATTTAGAAAGAACCATGTTCATCATAGTTTTGTTCATCCTTTCTACAAATACATTCTTTTTCAGAATGTGAGGAACTATGAGATGGTGTTAGATTCCATTTTACTCAAGATAGGATTCAAAATTATTTGAAGTGTATTCATCACCATTATCTATCATGAGTGTCTCAGTGTGGGCTTTTGCTTCATTTTATATCATGTTTCAAAACTTTTGGAAAGTCTCGAAGGATTCTAATTTTTCCCTCAAAAATTGTATGCATGTCATCCTGCTATAAGGATTAATGAACAACATGAAGTACTTATGACCACCAATAGATAGGATTGAAATAGAACACAAGTTTGAGTTAAATAATTATAATTTTATATCAACTTTCCATTGTGAATTTGGGAATGGTTCTTTTGCATGTTTAGCTAAACATGCAAGCTTCACACTTTTCATCTTATTTTATGGGCAAAGTAGGAATGCCAAAAATAAAATTATTTTAAAATACATGAATTTTGTTATAATGAGTGTACCCAAATGTTGAATGCCACTACATGTTTGGAGACATTATATCTTCCACAAGATGAGCATAATTCTTTGAATTTCATGGCTCTCCCCTAAGATTGAGTAGTTTTCCTTCTTAATATCCAGTCAAGATGATTATATTATCACTTTTTCTCCTAATAGTGACATCACCATTATCTAACAGAATGGAATGGCCTTGTTACCTTATGAATGCTAGGGATAACAAGTTCTGTTTCAATTGAGGAAGTTCCATTATCAAGTTTGAAATCTTGAATTCCTAGACACTTGAGTCATATTGATCCATCTAGGAGGTATATTGATCCATAACATTGTTCATTATACTCCTTAAATAAGTCTTTTTATAGAGTCATATGTTGACTGGCACTAGTATCAAAAACTCAAGTATCAAACCATGAAGAATTGATCAAGACACCATTTACTTCATCATCTATATGAAAACACACATTCACTGGTGAATTATGTCGAGTTTCACTCTTTTGATTTCTTTGATTTTTCCTCTTTCATCTTATAGTATGATTCAGTTTTATCCCATGGAGTCCTACATTCGTGAGTCTCATGGTTTCCTTTTCTATCACACCATTCACAATAGAGGTTTTGTTTGTCATCTTATTTTTTATTTTGACTGCCATGACTTTCATTTTTTCATATTTTCCCTTGATATTTCATCATTTTTTGAAGATGTAGCCTTGTTTGATGTTTTGGAATAATATTAGTTGATAGATCACACACTTTCCCTTATTGTGGACTCAGTTTTTCTTCTAAAGGCCTTTTCTCTTTCTGCCATATTTTTAATCAATTGATCGAATGTGAGAGTCTTCAACTTATTTCTTACTTTTAGAGACTCCAAGTAGGTTTAATAGTTTAGAATAGGATATTTTATGAATATAATCATATATATGTCTATTTTAACACATGTTATTTCTATATCATGCTTGATGGCATGTATCTCTAAAGTTAATCTCATCACATCATAATATTTCAAATCTAGATTAAACAAATTCAACTTCAACTGAATAAATTACAACTCTAACTAAGAATTATATGTATACACATAATATTTTTAACTTTTATCAAACACTGATGTTTTACATCTTGCAAGGACATGTCGAGACTCAATCTTTCTATGTGGATGCCTTAGGGGGTGCACCAAGAAATGGGTGGGTAGGCCTTTACTGCTTCTTAGGATTATTTTTCTTTATTTCCACATTATTACCAATCCAACTAGCTCTTAAAACCATGCTCTAAGCTATTACTCCTTCCTTGAACACTCCTCCAATCATTTTCCTCTTTCCATCCTCCTTTTCTTACCTTACTTCCATTTTGTACTAATGATTGTACTAGGTCAACTAGGGTTGACCCTATATACTTCAGGGGTATTTTCAATTTTTGGGATTGTTGGTCTTTCAGTCAACCTAGCTCAGACCTAGTGAATTATCCCTAAAAACATACATGGTTGACTAGGTCAACCTTGTAAAACCAATATTTTTGAGAGGATTTAGGGAAAGATCTACCTATAAATACAAGATCATTTCATCATTGTTTTGATATTAAATCAATAGTTTTTATTCACTCACACTTCTTCACATTCTTCTCTTTCACCATTCTACTTGAAGAGTCTTAGCTTAGGGTTTCTACTTGGATAATCTAGTCTTGTGGATAAGTCTTGGATGCTTTGGACTTTCTTAATGATCCTTAAAAACCAAAAAAACCTCTTGGAAATCCCCTTTATCCAAGGGAGAGATTGAGTCTCAATAGGTTCACATTCAGGTAAGTATGTTTTAACTTTATTCTCCTCTCTTTAGTAGATAGAAGTAGCATAAGTGTTGGCTCGAATAATATTAATCTTCATATTCCATGTAATAGGGTATTACTCATACTTAGATTATTTGATATTATCTTATACATGTTTTTATTGATTTACTAACCCTTTTTGTTGTGACACAAGCTTTGGTGTGCACTAGATTAGATTTACTATCTTGTTTATTCGAATAGGTGAATATTAAACCTATGAATCTTCTATGGTTGTTGCATGATTGTGTTAGAATATAGGCTTTGGAACCCTACTTCATATGGTGTATTGTAAAAAATGATCCCCTAATCAGGTATAATATATACCCATATTAATCATGATCCTCTTTAACAAATGTATTACCAATTGGAAGTGTAGGTATGCTCTATCTTCTTCGAGCTAGGATCGATTTATAGATATGATGTATTTTTGATTAAACACAATTTGGTGAACCTAATGTGAAACTAACCCTTGAAATATTCATTTCACTTTATTTCATTCTTTTTAGTATTATTTTTATCATATATATTTCATACTAAATCGACTCTATCGACCTAGTTTTGATCTTTATGCACAGTTTTATAGGAATAAGAAACTAGATCGAATCAACAACCTAGTACAAGTTTCTATACTTCTTGTTCAAACTACTAGGTCAACCCTGTTAACCCTATACATTTTTAGGCATCTTGTTCAACATACTAGGTTGACTCAGTCGATCCTATACATTCTAGATAGTTAGCAGTAGGATTCTTCAAAGCTTTATCAACCCAATTGACCCAATTAGTAGAGTTTTCAAGCATATTCCAAGGTTATTTACTACTAATATTCATTCTTAGCATATTTAATCTACCAATTTTCCTTTATATCTCTCTATCTCTTTCTTTTCTGTCTTTCATATCCTAGTTTGTAGTCTTTAAAACTACCCTTACATAATCAACTAGATCATCCATGTCGACCCAGTTCTATGTTCTGTGTGCTATTTGAATAACTAGGTTGACCCTGGCTGACCCTATTCATTTTTAAGCCTTGCCTATATAGCACAAGTTTGAATTTCTTGATGTTATTCTATATTTTTTGCATATAGTGTCAAAACTATACCTTGTTTCAAGCTAGAATTAATCTCTATATGATAGTAATTAGTTCACACTTTCTTTTCTTATTGCCTGCATGCTTAGAATAGTTTACATAGTCTAATTAATGGGTTTTTAATTAGACATTTAGTTTCATTATTTATATTTTATGCACACACAACCAAATCATATAATCTAAACAAGCATTTTAACATTTATCTACCCAAGGCCAATCTACTTGGATTTCATCACCAAGTGCGAAGCCAACTTGATAATCTAGTCAAGTATAAAGCATGGTTAATGATATATTCTAGGTAAACACCCAAAAAACTTATCATTACTATGTGTGAAGTGAGGGGGTAGGCCCCAATACCAAGCCTATATCATTGTCACTATAGTCCCTTTTAACTGAAACTACCTAAAACAATCCTTAAATTTCTATCTAGTTCCTTGATTACAGCTAACTTCCCATAACCATTAAAATCATTTCTTAATAATCTAATAAGGCATATTAGGTTGAAAAATTATTTATCTCTTTACTTTTAAAGTTGATTGCTTGTTCTTTGCTCAATTATGTGTGTAAAAACTTGCATTAGCAAGAGTTAGTGCAAGGTTTTATATTATGTACTTCAATTGGATTGGCCACCATTGATCCAATTGATAGTTTGTTTGCTTTTAGTTATTAATTTCCTAGATTAGATTAAAAAATTATCATGTTTCAGTTCATAACTTGTTACCAACCTTCTCATTTTCCCTTTCTATTGTACTAGGTTGACTTAGTCAATGTTTTACCCTTTTTTCAACCTCTATGTACTATACTAGATTGACCTAATCGACCATATACTATTTTCAAACCTTATTCATTCTTTTCCTATCTCTGTTCACTATACTGGATCGACCCAGTCAACCTTATATGGTTTATAGGCCCTATTTCTTGTACAGGATCAACCAAGTCAACCATATACTATTTTATGCTTTCTCTTTCATCAATTTGGTTCCCTATTTCTCCATTTTTGCATTTCATTCATCTCTCTTTAGTTAGAATGAAGTCTCCTATCAGATACTTCTTGGATATATTGAATCCACTTAGATACTATATGACATGTTCATTTCTCCCTCTCTTTTCCTCCCAAGAGAACCATCACTCTTGGGGCACCTCTCCTCATCCTTCATCTATGAACTATAACATGGTGCAAAAACACCTCAAGATGAAGTTGATGTATCTAATCCTTTATTTACTTGAAAAGATACTTCTCATTTTTGAAATATTTAAATTAATGTGGGAGTGATTGACAAAAGTTTATTCAATAACCCATCTTCTAATAACCCCCCCTAACACTAATTTTGGGAATGCATCCTACCAATACCAATCCACCTCCTGATAGAACTCAAATTTTAGCCCAAGTTATCCAACAAATGAACATTATACAAAACTATAACACCCATAAAATGATGCATATTCAACAACATTTAATCAATGTGGCTAATCAACCTCAAACTATTCATCCTCAAGCTAATCCTAATTTCATTCCTCCACCTCTTAGGGATACCTCATGCAATGTTATTTCTCAACCCATAATTAATAGAAAATGCTTCAAACCATTAAAAATGAACCTTTATCCCCCTTTATGATATCCATTGATATTATTAACATATCTCCAACTATCAAATATGATGGGACTCAAGACCTTGCCTCATTTATTAAAGCCTTTGGAAACATTTACAAAGAGTGGATCCAAACTAATACCTTTGTTGTAACTAAAATCTTAGTCAAAACTTATACCAGTGATGTATTTTAATGGTACAATAAACTACCCCAACATTCTATTTGGCAACTTGAAGATTTGGTTAGTCCTTTAGTTAAATATTTTAAACATAATGATCTTCCCAAAAATTGTCTCAACCACTTCATCAATTCTAAGCAATCTCCAACTGAATCGACTCATGACTTTATCAAAAGATGGAAATATTTAGCCCATAAAGCTAACCATAACATGACTGATGATAACTTATTCAAACTCTTTATCACATATATGATGCCCACTCTGAAATATAAGATTTGAACATTTTCTCCTCGAACACTTAATGAAGCTCTTGATCAAGCTAAATGTCAAGACTTTCTCATGAAGCAATTCAAACCTAATACTAAAATTCTTAAAGGATCTTTCCAAAAATCTAATGCTATCACTAGTAATACTCCATAAACTAAACCAAAAGTTTCCAAAAATAATGTTCCTTTACCTTCTCATTCACCTCTTTCGGTTTAACAAATGACACAATTTTTATCTCCCTCAAAACCATTCATCTATCCCAATGCTCGTCCTAAGTGGTATGATCCCAATATATTTTTTTGGTTCCATAATGACATTGGGCATTCTCATGAATATTTTAGAGGGCTCACTAAATTTTTTGTCTCTTACGTGCTTGGTGATTCATTCAACCATGAAGCTATGATCAATCTTCATCATCAAAACTACACTTCTACTTTTCAAAAATGACAAACTTTCAAAGATTTTACTTCAAATACCCAAAAATCCTCTTCAAATAATCAATCAAATTTTAAGGATGTTTGTGCCATTGATTTAAATTATAACCAATACTTTAAAAATTCTTAATATGTCAACACTCTTAAGGTCAACTATCATCATAAACTAAATCACAAAGATCCCATTACCAAGCCTAAAAAACCATCTTTAGAAAAACAATTGCTTAAAGTTACCACCACCACCATAAATAATGATTCATAAGAACTTGATGAAAAACTTCCTCCTTCCAATCCTCCAACCACATCTATTCCTCCAAAATCTAATCTCCCTCATAAACCTCATGTTGGTTCTTCTAAATCTCATTGGAACTTTCTTGAAGAAGTCAACTTTATGCCTTGTAAGATTCCACTTATGGAGTTGGTTTGTACTTTACCCTATCATCATAAATTCCTTATGCAAAAACTTCAAGAAATGAAAATCCTTCTTCCATAGATGAAGAACCACATTCTATCGAATCTCAACCTACCAACATAAATACCATTGAAACTATGTGTCCTTATTTCAAACCCTCTATTGAATTCCTTGAAGAGGACATGATTAATGATGAGATTTTTTTCCATGCCAATGATCCACATCTTTTTATCAAAGTACCCATTAATACCACTCTTATTCAAAAATTTCTAGTTGATGAAGGTTCTAGTATTAATGTCACATTTTTTTGGATTATACAATAAGTTTTTTATAACAAGGATCATCTCAATCAAACTCATCTTACTTGTCATGGTTTTGATAAGACTAATCAAAATCCACTTGTTTGTATTTAACTTCCATTAACCATTGGACCTAAAATAGTTCAAACCAAGCTTAAGGTCCTTGATCTTCCTTTATCTTATAACACATTCCTTGGTCATCCATGGACTCATTGATTGAGGTCCATTGCATCTTCTGGTAGTCAATGTATTAAATTATTGTATAATGGAAAATTTTATAAGCATGAGGTTGATCCTGAGACATGGAGCATTCAGTTTCCCAATCCTAAATCGTAATATCATATTCCTACCATTCCTAAAATCAATTGTCCTCCTTTACCCGAGTTCACCACCTGAATCCTGATTACAAGTTACTCTTGTGGATTCTAATGATTATGAGCCTAATTATTTGTAACATACTTGCAATACTACCAAGTTACCTCCCTAAATTTCACAATGGATTCCTCATTTTCTCTTACCAAGAGATCATATTGTTCCTCTCATGGATGAGATTACTAATTTTACCCCTTCATAAAATGTTCAAGAGCCTTCTCTACCATAATATGCTTTCACTTCCAATGATTTTGTAGTGGGAAAATTATTTCAAGATCCTCACATCAAGTATCCTCGTACATTCAATAATATCATGATTTCACTCTAGGAAACTCCCCTGATTCTCAAGCATGTACAATTTCTTTAACATATGATGACAACTATATCATGGCCCAAGTCCAATCTAGAGACTTGGATGTCTAACATTATAATAAAATCTTTTCCGAAATTCATGATTTTAATCAAGATGTTCATACCATTTATGTGGATCACACCCTAGATCCTGAGGGTCATGGGCCTCCTACCAATCTTCCTCTTATCGATACTCCTTGGGTGGTAGAGCAAATTATGCTTATCGAATCTCTAAAAGTTTCTACATATCATCTAACACCATTAGATCCAATCATTATATTTGATTCTTCTCTGATCATCAAATCCACCAACACCAATCTTTTTTAGTCCATCTACATCTTCTACTCCCAAAATTATCTTTGATGCCAAGGCAACTGATGTTCATATGATACATTCCAAGTATGATCACCATGGAAATCAAATTTTAGATCTTGAAGTAGATATCAAGTATTATGGTCCTCTTCCTACTCTACCTAGTGACAATGATTACTTTATGCCTGAGAAACTCAACTTCCTTAGCAACATCATAAAAATGGGAATTTTAAAACTAAAACTCCTTTCTTTAACAACTTTGTTTCTATAATTAATCCTAAGTCAAATCCAATTTAATCCTTACCCATTAAACCATACCACTTTTAAGATGGTAATGCCATGATTATCAAATAAACCACTTGTATTAAATATGGTACTCCATCTTGTCCTCGACCTATCACATTATCGTGTGATCTCTCACCTACTAAACATGGTAATTTTATCTTATTCTTTGATAATTATCATGAGATTTTTGCTTAGTCCTATGAGGACATGCCTGACATTCACACTAGTATTTTGGTGTATAACATCATTACTTATCTTGATGTCAATCCTGTATGTCAAAAGAAAAGAAAATTTACATCTGAAGCTTCCACTTTATTCCATAAGGAAATCATCAAATTAATTGATCCTAAATTTATCAAACTAGTGGATTATTCTAAATGGGTTTCCAACATTGTCCCCATTAAGAAGAAGGTCGCTATGGTCATTCATATTTGTATTGATTTCCACAATCTTAATCTTGATTTTCCCAAGGACAACTTCCCTTTACCTTCAATAGATGTCATTGTTGATTCCATGTCTAGTTACAAAATGTTATCTCTTATGGATGGCTTCTTGGGGTACAATCAGATTCATATCACCCTCGAGGACCAACATAAGACTACTTTTACCAGAGAATGGGGCACCTATTACTATGTTAAAATGCCCTTCAGCCTTTAAAATGTTGAAACCACTTACCAATGAGCAATAACTCATATTTTTCATGATATCATCCATAAAATTGTTGAAACCTATGTGGATAATCTCATTAATAAATCTAAACATCGTAAAAATCATCCTTCTAATATCTCTATCATCTTTGACCATCTTCTTAAATATAAAGTTAGAATTAATCCTTAAAAATGTGTCTTTGGGGTCACATCTAATTTTTTTTAGGATTCTTAGTCTTTCTCTACAACATCGATGTTAACCCTACCAAAATTAGTGCTATCATCAACATGCCCATTCTTGGATCTATTCCAGACATTCATACTTATTTAGGAAAACTTGGGGCAATTAGATGATTTATTCCTAGAATGGATTATCGCATCCACTCCATCAATTTCATTCTCAAGAAAGGTACTCCTTAGAATGGAAGGATCCATGTCAAAAATCCTGTGATAATGTGAAAGAGTATTTTATTCACCCACCAACACTTCATCCTCCTTCTAATTATAGACACTTGATTATATATACTTCTTTCACATCTATTTCAATTGGGGCAATGCTTTCCCAACATGATTATATGAGAAGAAAGTATGCTATATACTAAATTAGTTGATGTCTTATTGATTATGAGACATGTTATATGAAATTTAAATTTGATTAACTTGTTATCTATTTCATAGCTAAAAAGATTCATCATTACATGCTTTACCAAACAACTTAAGTCATCCTTCATTTTGACCCCCTTTGTCATTTTTTCTCTAAAGCCTTTCTTCCTAGAGATAGAATTGGCAAATGGATGGTCCTACTTATGGAATTTGATCTCTGCACCATCAATTAAAAAATTGTTAAAAGGCAAGTCATAGCTAATCAACTTGGCATAGCTCCCACTCCAGCCACTTCTCCCCTTCAAGTTGATCTTCCATATGACAATATCCTTTACATTGAATGTCTTAATCAAGCTATCTCT
Organism: Torreya grandis; assembly: GCA_037957365.1. NCBI lineage: Eukaryota > Viridiplantae > Streptophyta > Pinopsida > Cupressales > Taxaceae > Torreya > Torreya grandis. The sequence goes on from JARHVA010002669.1 coordinate 1,770,835, forward strand.
CTCAAAAATTACTTTCATATATTTATCACTGATCTTGAAGCCAATCAAATTGATGAATCTTCCACTCCCTTCGGTACTACTAAACCAAAAGTACTTATCAAGGAGCTCCCTAAAATTAGTGTTGACTTGTATGAGGATACTTAATCCCTTCACTTTGATGGTGTTAAATGCCTTCAAGGAGCTAGGGCAGGTTTTCATTCTCATAAGTCCTCTTGGCAAGATCATTCCTTTATATTTTCACTTCACCTTTGATGTCACCATAAGGATGAATACAAAGGTTTTATCTTAGGCATGAGAGCTCCTCTTGATTTAGACATTCTATACCTTCATGCTTTAGGTGATTCTGAAAATTATTTGCCATCAAGTTAGTGGTGATTATCAATGTAAAAGTGAGAACCTTAATACCTACCATCAAATTACAACCACTCTTGCTAACGATTTTATCTCTTTCACTATTGAGCCTATTCCTAGAGATCAAAACTCCATTGTTTATTCTTTTGCCTCTTCAACATCTCTCTTTCATCCCCATCAAGTTCTTTTTGATCCTTCTTTTTTTATATAAATAAGAAAATCCCCATCTTTAACTTAACCACCAGATTCTCTTATTTACCATATTGACGTTGTTACCATTCACCAAATCCCATGGTACCAAGATATCATTCAATTTTTTGAACTCAAAACTTATCCTCCTAATTTAGACTCTCATGAAAAGACACACATTCATAAACAATCTTTCAAATATTTATTTTGACACAAAATCCTTTATTATTTCAATGTTGAAGGTACCTTGCTTTGTTGTGTTATGTAAGATGAGGTCCCTCCTCTTTTCAAACAAGCACATGTGGATATTTGTGGTGGTTGTTATAGTGGACATCCTACATCATGAAAATGCCTACGTATGGGTTACTTTTGTCCTACTCTTGAAAAGGATGCAATCAAATATACTAAAAAGTGTAATCTTTTTCAAATTCAAGATGATCTAATTCATTCACCTCCATCCTAACTTTAAACTATCAAATATCCTTGGCCATTTTCCACATGGGGATTTGATGTCAGTGGTAAACTTCCTCACTACCATGATGAACATGTCTTTATCATCATCACTACCAAATATTTTACCAAGTGGGTTGAAACCATGCCCCTTTTTAATATCACCGATACTACCATTTCAAAATTTATTATTAATCAAATCATTTTCTAATTTGGCATTCCCCATACCATCATTTCAAATAATGGTGGTAATTTCAAAAATAAAAATGTTAAACAACTTTGGAAAAAATTCAAGGTCAATCACAAACTTTCCACATCTTATCATCTGCAATACAGTGGCCAAGCCAAGGACACTAATAAAATTATCAACAAAGTCCTTCAAAATACAATTCATGAAAACCTCAAGGATTGGCATCTTCATCTTTACCCATTACTTTGGGCTTGTCCAAATATCATACATACTACCACTAGAGCAACACCATTTTCTCTAATTTATGGTTCTGATTTGGTCCTTCCTTTAGAAGTTGAGATTCATTCTCTTCATATATCTCTTCGTGGTATTATTATTGATGAAAAATTACAAGAAGCTTTCCTTTATTTCCTTGATCTACTTGATAAACATCGTGTTTCTACCTTACAACATAAACACCAATATAAGGCTTACATTACCATATAACATAGCAAACATGTTAAAATTCACATTTTTAATGTTAGTGATCTTGTCCTTAAATTAGACTATACTCATCATAAATAAGGTAAATATGCTTGAAAATGGTGGGGCCTATATTTATTTAAAAACATTATTGGTCCAAGCACCTACTACCTTCAAACCAATTAAGGCCATATTTTCAAAGAGCCTACCAATGCTCAATTCCTTAAAAAGTACTTTTCCTAAACATTTCTTTTCTCTTGTCATGATTTATATCTACATCTATCTAACACTTTTTGTAGGTTACTTAAGCATGGGTTTCTCCCTCTATAGCCAATTTTCTCTTTTTCACAAACCTTTAGTCGCCCCTTTCGGTATTTTGGTTTCTTGATGTACAATAGTCTTATTTTCTTCTTTCATTTTATCCTTTAGCATCCCTTGGGTTTTTATTTTGTGAGTTGCTTTGTAAGACTGTGGATAAGACTTGTAATTCCTCACAAAATTATCACCATATTATTTTTCTCACACTTTTTGCTTGCCAATTTTGTTTGGGCACCCCTTGGGTTTTTATTTTGTGAGTTATTTTGTAATACCATAGATAGGACCCAGTGTCCCTCACAAAACTACCATCTCTTTACATTATATTTTTCTTATTTTATGAAGTTACAATGTAAGACCATGGATAGGACCTGACCCTCCTCATAAAATTACCACCTTTTCATGTTCTGGATCCTTGTTCTCAACTTTAGTTTTTGATTCTTTTGATAGATGAAATCTACACAATAATTTGTATTAGCATGTTTTCCTCCATTTCCCTCATTCTCATGATAAATAACCACACATTACTGTCATTGTATCCCTTTTTCCCCTTTCTCACATTTTTTTACAATTTGAAGTAATTCAAATTGATCCATGTGTCTTTCCTCTTGATTTCCTTTCCTTTCAGTCCACATTAGATAAAACAAGGGCGAAGTCAAGATAACATTTTTATTTCACCTAGATTTATGAAACTCTTAGACCCCATGCTCTTTGATTTTATCTATCTTAACAACTTTGTCCCAAGTATCCAATTTAAATTCATCTTTATCACCCATGCTTGGTCTTCCAAATCCATATAGAGGAGGAATATAAAAATCCATTAAAAAGTGAAAATACAAATCATTTGAAACAAAAGGCAATGATATCTAAAATGCAACATACAAATCTTAAAAGTCAAATCACACCAAAAGACATGATACCAAGCATATATCCTATCTCTAGTTGAATATCAAACTCCATAGTTGGCCTCAAATAGAGCTGACGTTCTTCGGGGCACAATAGGCCAATAGATTGGAATAGAGGAATTCAATAAAATCTATGGTACTACCTACTTTCTCATGCAAGTACCCAATATTTGTAGTAGATAGACGGCTCTATAAGGGGTCATGAGGAACGAGGAATATGTTTTGGGAAGGTAGGTCCATTTTAATTTTCATGTATATAGACTTCATGGGTTGATCTATATACTTCATTTTTTGACCCAAAACATGTGTGGAAAAGAGAATTTCATCTTAATCCTTAAGGTTAAAAGTCCTCTTGTTTTGACAAACCTAATTTTAGTGTCTTGACTTTGATAAAGAGCTCCTCTACCTTAGTTTTTTATTCATTATCCCTTTCACCCATTTTATTTCCCCCCTTGACAGCCAAATTATGATTCCAAATCTATTTTCCTTGCTACTTTAATTCCTTCTTCTTCACCTCTTACACACACACATGTTAACACTAATTTATTTTAGTTTTATCTATCCTTAGAGCGAAACAACATGTTTGAGTAACTGTGAATTACTTATTTATTTTTCACCATGATTTTACATTCCTATAATTACTTTACTTTTATCATTTGTCATTGTTTTATTACCCTACTATTATAGACACCTGATTTCCTACCCTTTTTCCATTGTTAAGTGAGGTTGACTTGTTAATTCTCACTTGACAATGTTGGTTTCCCTTTTTAGGCACCTATTTCCATTAATTATTGAGATGTGGATTGTTAATTCTCACTCATCAATGTTTTTCTACCATTTTATTTCTTCTTTTACAATTTATTTATTTTGATTACCATCCTATTTGACATGTATCCTTCACTTGACTTAACAAGTTCGCCTTTCTTACTTGAGGATAGCTTGTTTGAGTTTTTCAGTATTTAGTAGCCTTGGCTTTTCAATTACCCAATTTATTCTTTTTTTTACTTGGTCATTTGGTGTAGCATAGCACCTATCACCTCAGCTTACCAAATTTTTCAAGTATGTCATGTCCTCCTAATACTAGTTATCTTGGCTTTTCTTGCATTTCTTTGTTTTTGCTCTTTAGTTTTATATTTTGGGTTTGTTAAAAGTAGTATCTTCACCCTACACAATCAAGAATATCAACACAAAAAAACCATCCCATGATAAAGGTAAGTCAAGGCATGCATTACATTTACATTTTCATTATTTACTTTTTCGTCATTTACTTTTAGTTATTTTTGCTTTAAAATATTGCATTTTTTTTTAGCATCAACATTACATGTTCTTGTGTTCTTTATCAAAGCACCATCCCATGTTGCACCTTAGTGACACATGATTATATTCAGTGGGGCATAAGTATACACAATATTTTTAAATTTTATCAAATACTCACACTTTACATCTTGCTGGAACCCATCGAGACTTAATCTCTCTAAGTGCATGCCCTAAGGGGTGTATTGAGAAAGAGGTGGGTAGACATTTGGCACTTCACAATATTTTTTTCCTTTATTGCCACATTATTACCAATCCAACCAACTCTTAAAGCTATTCCCTAAGCTATTACTCATCCCTTGCACACTCTAATCATTTTTCTCTTTTCATCCTCCTTTTCTTACCTTAATTCCCTTTTAGACTATAAATTTTAGTAGGTCAACCAGAGTTGACCCTATATAGTTTAGGTATTTTTTGTTTACTTTTTGGGTTTGTTATCCTTTCGGCTAACCTAGCTCAGACCTAATGAATTATCCCCGAAAACATACAGGGTTGATTGGGTCAACCTTGTATAGCCGACATGTTTTAGAGTACTTAGAGAAAGATCCACCTATAAATACAAGATCATTTCATAATTATTTTGATATACAATCAATATTTATTATTCATTTGTGCTTCTTCATAATATGATCTTCCACCATTCTACTTGAGGAGTCTTGGCTTAAGGTTTCTACTTGGAGAATCTAGTTTTGTGGATAAGTCTTGGATGATTTGGCATTTTTTAGTGATCCTTACCAACCACAAAAAACTCTTTTTGAATCCCCTTTGGCCAAGGGAGAGATTGATTATTGATGAGTTCACATTCAGGTAAGTATATTCTAGCTTTGTTCTCTTCTCTTTAGTAGATAAGAGTAGCATAAGTATTGGCTCTAATAATATTACTCTTCATATTATAATTATTAGGGTCTTACACATATATAGATTAATTGAGATTCTTTTAAACATGATTTGATTGCTTTATTAACCCATTTTGTTGTGTCATAAGCTTTGGTGTGCACTAGATTAGATTTACTTTCTTATTTATTAAAATAGGTGAATATTAAACCTATGACTCTTTTAGGGTTGTTGCATGATTGTGTTAGTCTGTAGGCTTTGAAACACTACTTCACATGGTATATTGTTACAAGTGATCCCCTAATTAGGTCTATCAGATCCCCATATTGGTCATGATCTCGATTAACAAATGTATTCACAATCAGAAGTGTAGGTATGCTCTATCTTCTCCAAACAAGGATTGATTTATAGACATGATGCATTTATAATTTCATACATCTTATACCTCCTTGATTTTTTGAAATGCTTTATATGGTGTATTTCACCCTTGAATATGATAAAACATATCTCGATCCACTAAATCCCTCATCAAGGCCAATTCTTTCTGATTTTTTGCTTCCATACCTGACTATAATTTAAATTCCATGTTGGTTCAAATGGCTTTTCCTCCCTTTCATAAATAACGAGCCATAGATCATTGAAGATGAGTGTGTTCTCCACTTGCTGAGACCATTCTAACTAGTTCTCTTTGCTATTTAATGTTTTTACAATAATAGATTTGATGGAATGCATGGTTTTTATTTGAGTTTTTTTATGTTTTTAATTTAACCCTAATTAGTTCTTTATCACTCCAAAATGGTCCCATTTTATATATACCAAAATGGTAAATAAAAATGATTCCCCCTATCATTAGCATTGGCTTAAAAAGAAAACCTCATGCATCAATATATTTAGTTTTTCTTTATTTTTATATTTACACCTATTGATAATGACGAATGGGTAAAAGAGTAGCTCTCTGTATTTCTCCTTGAATTACATATTTTGGTTTCTTTTTCTCAAATTCGTGTAGAGTAGCTTGCTCATGTAAATTTCAATGGAAACAAGTACTTAAAATTTAAATGCTTTCAATTTTTTTTTTTTAAAAAAATTGAATAAAAACATTTAAATGAAAATTAGACTTTATTTATAAACAAAAATATCAAAACACGTTTACCTCTCTCCTCAAATTATTTGACTTACTTTGAATTTCCAATATTGGAAAAAAATCTTAAAAAAATAGAAATATACGTCCTTCTTGAAATAGTCAAAATATGTGCCAATGGACACACTTGTCAAAGAGACAAGAGGTAATCATAAAAGCCCAAACTCTAGACAAAGAAAAATAAATTATGCCATATGGTATAAAGGAACCACCACACTACCTAAGCCATTCCATGCATTGCCTAAAATGGATGTTGCATAAATCAGAATTGTCAGAATGCCTTTCAATACATAACCTCTCCATATGCCATGCAACACATATCATGTTTGAAGCTTCCACACAAATATTAAACTAATGAAACATCTCTCTCTATAGTTTGAGATCATAAATGTGTATTTCTAAATTTCTAACACAATCAATGTAGTTTGAGATCAGGTTTGATGTTTTCAACACAATATATGTAGTTTGCCACTTATTTTAACTACCAATATGACTAGAAACATCCTTTGTTAGTTATGTCATGCTAATAGAACAACAAAAACACCCACCTAGAGTTTGGCTGCATCCTTGAATGGATAAGTCACTACTAAAGAATAGACAAAAACAAATTACTGAATAAGAACAAGACTATGTAGACCATATGGCTAATTTTGAGGAGAAAGAATGACAAAAAAAAAAAAAATCAAGCTTTAATACCAATGACAGGTCAAAAATAATATTGATAGAATGAAAATGATATTATATTTCATGATTCAATTGAAAAGAGGAGCAAACATTACATTATAAATCTAAAATCATTAAACACTTCACATTCCCAATGTGACTCTTCCTATTCCTATGGGAATGGAAATCGACTTATTGAAGAAAACAAAAGCTACCTAATGAGACAAAATACACCTAGGATTAATAGCTATATCCAATATTGTTACAATATTTGTGACCACTAGTGGAAATAATTTGTAGAGAACATAGATCAATGGGAACCAACAAAAATTTAATGTCAGCTTTCCTTTCTAAATTTTGTAACGATTCTCTTTTGTTTTTGGAGAATATGTAAGTTTCACACTTTTCAATATTTTTAGGTAGAGTAAGAAAGCATATAACATAATTTTTATATATTTTGTGGATGTTTTCATAATGGGTGTGACCAAATTTGGAATGCTAGTGAAGAATTTACATAATTCATTTTTAAATGAAATGAGATTTTTTTTTTTTGAAATTGAGTGCTCACCCCTTAATTTTATAAAATTGCCTTCCTCATATCTAGTCAAAATAATTGTACTCTCACATTTCCTAGTCACTTTCACTCCTCCATCATCTAGTAGAGTGGAGTGTTGTTGTTGTCTAGTTAGTACAAGAGAGAACAAGTTTGTTTTACAATTAAGAAGGTATAGTAAATTTCATAAAATGGATTTTGTAATTCATGGTGGCTTGAGGCAGATTGAACCTTTGCCTTGAGATAATATAATTTTTTATCTACCAAATATATGAGACTATAACTATCTTCATGAAACTCCTCTAAGAAGTTCATTTGGTGTTAGTAGTAAGATATGAACCATATAACACACATATATTTTTGTAACTTCAAAAGGTAACATGTGTGTGGCATAATATATTTTTTATAATATGCCCTCAACTAGAATATCAAACGACTGTGGAAGCTGAAAAGTCTCTGAATCTAGAAATTAATGGCCTTGAAGGCAAAAAGTCAGATCCTCCTCGTAGATTTATAAACACTTTGTTTTGTAAATAAGAATATTGCGCAGTGGTTCCTACATTTTAATATAATAATAGAGATCATTAAATGGTTTTCCTTGAAATTATTCTCTGTTAATCATAATATATGCATAATAATTTTTCCAATAATTGGTTTGAATCTTCCTTTTGAATGTGTGTTTTATATTTATCTAATATGAATTCTTTATATGGTTGAATTGATTATATATATATATATATATATATATGAACAATAATGATGAATGAATCTACACTAATATACCATTGTTTTTTGAATACATTCCTTGACACTATTCATGTCAACTACAACACCTAGCATGTCTTCATGGGATTCACATATATTGTTGCTAATAATGGTTCCATTGATGGGACCTGAAACATGTTTAAATGGCTCCTTGGGAAAAGATACCCTGAAAACTGGATAGATTAGTGTGTATAGAAGTTCACAAAGGAAGAATAAAAAAGAATAGGAGGCTCTGTGGAAGAGATAATTTTTTAACATATCCATGGTGAAATATATGGGATATTTTGGTGAGAATTCCTAGATTTGCTAGAAGCATGGTTGTCTAGGCTAGAGTACTATTGTTTCAAACCATGAAAGATGAAAAATATTATCTAGAATGAAGGGAAAATAGAGAAATTGTATAATCTAAACATTGATTGGGCTCGTGACCAATGGCTAAAGAATATAATCAATGGACATGTCACAAAAATTTATGTCCAATGATATATTTTATTCAAAACTAAATATAACCTATTTTTCAAATGAATTTGGGGCATGCTTTTACAACAAATTCTCATATTATTGAAAATTTTAGTTGTGGAAAAGACCATAGTGCAAATCCCAGCTAACATGGAATAGTGTCTTTAAGTAATTATGGGGATGCGAACTAGAAGGAGTTGAATGATGAAGAATTGAGACAAGGGACATGAACCTAAACCTAGAATATGAATGACATACAAAATTAAAATGAGAAGGTAATTTTATTACCTTCAACAAGAACTATGAAAACATAAGAGATGGGAAAAATAGATTGATCCTCAAGTAACTGCTAGTAGTAGTAAGGAACCCTTAAAGAAATAGAGAGGAATATGACCTCTATGAGTTTTCGGAGACAGGGAGCATCTAGCTCTCAAATAGACCAAAGAGACCAAAGAAACTGTAGGGATCTTATAGACCATAGAGACTGACTAGGAATTGGAAACTGACTTGAATGGAGAATAAGGAATTTAATGAATATATCAATAAGAATTTGCAATGAGGTAGCTATATCAACTTTATAGTAGTAGGGAGCAATTAAATTTTTTTTCTATATAATCATCTGTTGGATTTTGATTCATCACTACTGAATAGTTTTTGACGTAGGACTTTAATTTTATCATGTGGGACTTTAAAATTTATTTGGGGATTTGAGTTACCAGCATACACGATATTTAAGTCATTTGGAATAATAATAATAATAATAATAATAATAATAATAATAATAATATAGGTTTTAAGGTCCACGATGCCAATTAATGCCTTGGTTATGGTTTACAAGGCATGCCCAGCATATGGGACCACCTCATACTCCCATCGTGGGGAGGCACCTTACTATGGAGGAAGTGACGATAACAATAACTATGGAATTAATATTGCACAAGCCTATATTTTATTGTTTCAAGTAAGCGTTAATATGATATACGGGGTAGGGGAAGAGAGAATAATTTTTAGAAGCAATATTTTTTAACTCGTATATAAATTAGTGTCCACCTTGATTATGACTTAATGCCATTTTTAATACAACTTTCCTCTCTATTTTGCTTTCATGTGGCAAAGGGAGATGCTGTGCAACATTAAATTTGTAGAGAGAACATTAAATTTCATGTTTTCAAATCTTTCTCCTTTTAAGTTACAATTAAAATTTTAAGAGTATAATTATTAGTAAAGAGAATAAAAAACATTTTAATTTTAAAAAAAAAATTAAAATTAAAATATATAACTTATTATACTTTATTGATTTATTCAATTTATTATAAAGTGGAAATAGACAACTATTTTATTTATGAGGCTTATTAATTTCACCCTTTCACTTTAATATTTCTCTAGGAATATAATTATATATTAATATATAAGTCATTCATTTTGTCACAACATCTATCTCAATCTTATTTCGCTAATCCTTTTTTTTAAAGATCACAAGGAGATTTAGATCAAGTCGAACACATTTAGGTAATCACGATCCTAGTTTCTATCCTATAATTCACAAAAATAAACTATACATCCAAGCATATTTAATTTTCCTAATCACAAGTTTATTTATCCTAATGGCCTTCTCTCGAAGCCTTATAGGAGATAATTTGTTGACATTAACATTAATAGACAAAGTATAAAAAGTGGCTTGAACTATTACTATGATTTCATGTACTTTATATTAAACAAGGGTACAAAGTGCCAGGTCTATGTGGGATAGATTGGAGAGTAGTAGTTTTAATTTTAAAAAATGATTTTGTATAAACATTATGAAGACAAATTAATCTATTAGACTCAATAGCTTATGTGAGAGCTTTCGAACTTCTATGCCAAACTTGTTCATAGTCTCCCTGCAACAAAAATAAAAATAAAAACAAAACATTTTAGATTTTAGGCTTTTGTAATCAATTATATTTATTTGAATGATTCTGGGTAAGCAACGTATCTAGAATCATTCAAGCAAAAAAATATATAAAACATGTTGATGAAGAATAATCTAATTTATATTGTCTTTCAAAGAGTCATCAATTTAAGACATAGCCTTATTAGAATGTCTTTATTGCTCATCTATGTTAGAATTTACTTGCTTAAGACTTTGGTAATTGTTTAAGAAAAGAAGTTGTGGTGAAACATCTTTTTCAACTTGTAAATATTGTTGGATTTATTTTTGCAACTTATTAAAGAAGTTGTGATGAATCATCTTTTTCAACTTGTAAATATTGTTGGATTTAATTTTTTAAGTTGAAATTGACACATTAGCCACTAAAAGTTTATTTTGAAAGTTAAGATATTTTTTTGTTAGACTAAATTTTCTATTTTGAATTTGACATATCTTTTTTGATGTAAATGGTCCTTTAAAGTTACTAACATATTTGATTTTATTGATTGTTTTTTATTGATGTAGTGGACTTTATGGACATTACAACAAGCTAGCAGGGGGTGGTGCTTTAGCAGGAGGGGTTTCTATAGGTGGAGCTTCAACAAGGGTGCTTTTGCTTGTAGAGAAGTTTTTCTTGGAAGAGCTTCAACTGGTTGGGCTTCAGCAGGAGGAGATTCTATTGGAGGTGCTTATGTGGGTGTTGCTTCGGTGTCAAAGGCCTCTACAAGGGGGTTTTAGTAGAAATGGATAGGTGTGATGTGATCCTTGGATATAATTAATGTGGGACAATGATGTCATAGCCCATGCAAAATATCATGTGCTTGAAATGCAAAAAAGGCAAGAGAATCAAACATTACAGAGACAAACAATTTAACCATGTCCTTGGTGTCCCATATTCAAATGAAAAAAAACCTAGACCTTAAACCCCTGAACCCAAACTTTAAATTAAAAATTATATAAACAGTTTTGTGCAAAAATATTTCACTCTATGATATTTAAAATTAAAAAAACTTTATGAATTACATGCTCTTATTCTTATTCTTGCAACTTCGACTACCTAATTGGAATGGCTAAAAGTTTAGAAGGGGTTGTTCATAGTTAGTTATACCTTATAGCAAAGAGAGCAAAACTGGAATGTATCCAAAAGGCTTCTTTCAAATATATCATAGGTATTAGTGATGCCCTACCCCAACCTGGGTTGTAATCTCTCATTAATAAAAACAACCCTAACACTATTGATAATATATGTTTGTATGCCTGTGATGTCCAGGATCTTCTAAATTTTAGACAACCTCATTACATTATGATAAGAAGATCCTCGAATATGTTCATAATAGGAAAACACTTCAAAAATGAAATAGTTGTATAACTATAAACAAATCATCAAATTAAGAATGTTATACATCAATAAATTTTATAGTTGGGAGTTTTCTATGTAAGGAGCTAAAATTCCCATTTTTCAAACTTAAATGCTTTTATGCAGTGAATATTTTACCTAAAAAATATGATGATCTATGTGGTGTTCAAGGCAATAGGTGCACAATCCCCTTGGCATGCAATCAAGAAAATACATGTTGCACTCACTCTGTTGGAGTCTGTTTGGATTTTGCAGAGAACGAAGAAGCTTGTCTGCAGTAGAGGCTTCAACCATGGAGGCCCAATTTAATTTTCATGTTAAGGTAGCATCTGTTGAACCTACATAATATGTTATGAAGAAAATTTAGAAAACAGAAAAAAATGGAAACCTAGCAAGCTGTAGAGAAATAGGTTACAATTATAGAGCCCCCAAAACCAAATGTAGGAAACACGCATGAAGCAGCTCACACTCCTAAAAATAAATATGCCCATAATACATATACATTATATATATCTCATGTTCAATTATGGAGATAAATGCATATTTTTAGTATGTTGAAAGCATAGAGGGGATTTCTGAATCCGTTGAAATCCTTGACTAAAATGGAATGTCTATTTGAGTTGAAACAATTGAGATAAAAAGAATGGTGGCAATGCTAATCTTACGTTGAGTTAAAGAAAAGAGAATAATATAACTTGATATGAAAACTATGTTAATGTTGTTGGTCGAGAAGGTTGATTGAGGAGGTTCAAACCCTGGACGTGGTGATAATAAAGATGGCATTGGTGGAATTACAAGGCAAGGAGATGACTTTGGTCTAGGGGAAGGAACGTGTACTTTAGGAGAGGGAGAATTCATAGGAGACTAGATAGGTAGCACATGCATGTCTTTCCATGAGACTTCATGTGGTGAATCTATTTCTAATTAATGCCTTGATTAGTCCCAATTAAAAAATAGGTAGAGTGACTGGTGGGTCTGACACCCTAAAAACCTACAATTATATTGATATGTGTGTTCTGGTCTTGGTGGGTGGAATTCACTAATTCCTTGAGGTTTTGGTGTAGTGGTTCATTACATGTGGTATCAGAGCCTCCACCCAAGTTCAAGTCATAGAGCGGGTGGCTACATTGGCATGGCAGTGTTCATCTGGGGCTTGTACACGCAGGGAATCCTGGTGGTACGGGCACAAATCTAGCCCAGAGTCTAGGATTTAGAGGCGTGGTGGGATGTTATGATATTTATGGGTGGATTTCACTAACACCTCAAGGTTTTGGTGTAGTGGTTCATTACATGTGGTATTAGAGCTGCGATTTGGGCAATCTTGTGGGTGAAAACCTAATTTTTTAAATTTGGCTATATCTAAAAAACAACACTAAATTCTCTATAATTTTTTTACTGGAGGTGCAAAATAATTAAATTAAGCTTCCATTAAAATTTTAGATTATTTGGATCTGTTTTACAAAAGTTATCTCTATTTTATTGTTTTTCATAAAATTGCTCTATAATGCGCAATTTAAAGAATTTTTCAGAGTTATTTACATTTTTTGAAAGCTTAGAAAAATTTGGCTATAGTTGTTCTATTTATGTTTTGATTTGATGCTGACATAATTCCAAAATCACTTGGTCAATGTTGGGTCAAAAGGTGCCAATCAAGGTCAACATCATAAAGCCCTTTTATGACAGGTCCACAAACTCAGGGCCGAGGAAAGGGTGCTAAAACTCCAAGTAAAACTCCTAACAATGAAGAGATGGATTTAGAAGAAGGATGTACTAGACCCTTTGTACCAGGGTTCTCTGACATAGATCATAAAGTGATCCAACTTGACTATAGTGTGCAAGGCATACAATCTAATATTAAATCCATACAAGATAGTTTGGTAGATATCATAACAACTTTGAAAAATAATCACTCAAATCATCCAGCTAACGCTATTGCACAACCCCACCAGGGTGGTTCTCCCAACCAGTATACTTCAAATCTAACTATAGTGCCACAGAGGAACCTATTACCAAAGGTGGATATGCAAAAATTTGATGGAAAAGATCCACTCAATTGGATCAACCAAATGGAGAATTGTTTTGATCTACATCATATCCCAGGTGGAAAAAAGATTACCATGGCATCCTTGTATATTGAACCTGATCAATTCGTTTGGTATCGATGGTTGTGTGCTCAAAATAAAAAGATGACTCTTAATGTCACTTGGTCAATTTTTATAGAGGGATTGAAATTACACTATGGCAATAGTGTGACAGAGAATTCCTTTAGCCAAATAGCGAAATTGTGATAGACTGACTCTATCAAGGATTATATTCATCACTTTTAGAACCTATCCTTACAGGTGGAGATAATTTTTGAGGAGAACTTGAATGACCTATTTTTGGGTGGACTCAAGGACCACATTCAACATGAGGTATGAATGTTTAATCCACTTAATACTTTTGATTCTATTATCATGGCATGTAGAGCTAAGGAAAAATTCATAGCCAATAAGAAGCAGCCATTCACTCACTTCAAAGATCATAGCATATCAACACCAACATTTCCTCCACCTACCAGATTGACCCCACAACAAATTTAAGAGAAGTGTGCAAAAGGATTATGTTTCATTTGTGACAGCAAGTGGAGAAAAGGACATAGATGTGCTGAGAAGAAGTTATTCTACATTGAGGGATCTAATGAAGATGAAGAAGAAGAAGATGATGCCTCCAATGATGATGAGGAAGAGATAGAGGAAGTACCTAAAAATTCCCAACCTATAATCTCTTGTCATGCAATTATAGGTATTAACACTCCACAAACTCTTAAGGTGGTGGGTTTCCTCAAGAAATAGAAGGTGACTGTGTTGATTGATTCAGGGAGCACACATAACTTCATCAACCATAAGTTGGCCACTTAATTGAACTATTTCATCTACCCAACACCAAAATTTCAAGTTATGATTGCAGATGGTGGCACAATTAATTGTTCAGGCAAATGCCATAGTATTAAGCTTGATATGGATGAGTACAATCTCGATTCTCCTATGTTTTCTATTCCCATGGGTAACACAAACATTATTTTGGGAGTCCAATGGATCAAAACCTTGGGTACCATTGAGATGAACTTCCAGGAACTATTCATGCGCTTTCATTTTGAAGGTAGGAAAATTGAACTATGTGGATTACAGGAAAAATATCCATAATTGGTTAGTTCACATCAAATGACCAAGATACTAAAAAGGGGGGCAGAGAGAATTATTGTACGATTATGTTCTATAGAAGTTCAACCCATAGAAGCATCTACACATCTTGACCTAGAGATGATTCTTGATGACCACCCATCTATTTTTGGGGCCATGCCAAAAGGACTACCACCAATAAGAGAACATGATTATTCCATTAAACTACTTCCAGGGAGTCAACCACCAAATATCAGACCATATAGATATCCATATGCACAAAAGAGTGAAATCAAAAAAATGGTCCATGAGATGCTGGAGGCAGGGATCATCATGCATAGCCAAAGTGCATATTTATCACTAGTGGTCATGGTGTGAAAGAAGGATGACACATGGAGGATGTGCCCAAATTATAGGGAACGCAACAAGTACAACATCAAAGATAAGTTTCCTATTATAGTAACTGATGATTTACTTGATGAGTTGCATGGTGCTAATTATTTCACAAAATTAGACCTTCGCTCAGGGTACCATCAAATTAGAATCAAGGATGAAGATGTTCATAAAACTGCTTTTAGAATGCATGAGGGCCATTATGAGTTTTTGGTAATGCCCTTTGGTCTTACAAATGCACCATCTACTTTTCAGAGCTTGATGAACACTATTTTAGGCCCTTTTTTAGGAAGTTTGTGTTGGTTTTCTTTTAAGACATATTGATTTATAGTCAGACATGGGAAGCACATCTGCAACATGTGAAACAGGTGTTGCTAGTTTTAGAGAAGCATCATCTTTATGCGAAGCCATCCAAATGTGTTTTTGAAGTACAAGAGGTAGAGTACCTAGGTCACATTATTTCCCATGAAGGTGTAAAAGTTGATCCCCTAAAGATCAAAGCTATGATGGAATGGCCCATGCCAAAAACTCTTAAAAACCTCAAAGGGTTCCTAGGACTACAGGTTACTACAGAAGATTTGTGAAAGGTTATGGCAACATAGTAGCTCCACTCACTGCATTGCTAAAGAGGGATGCCTTCCACTAGAATGATGCCTCCACCAAATAATTTGAGAAATTAAAATTAGCTATTTGCACCACTACAGTTTTAGCTACTCCAGACTTCTCAAAGACATTCATTATTGAATGTGATGCTTCTGGATCTGGGCTGGGAGCAGTACTAATGTAGGAAGGAAGACCCATTACATTTGAGAGTCATCAATTCAAAGGTAATAATCTAAAAAAACCTATTTATGAGAAAGAAATGATGGCTATTCTTCATGCAGTTAAACAATGGAGGCCCTATCTGATGGGTAGACACTTTAAGGTGAAAACTGATCATGATAGTCTCAAATACTTTTTAGAGCAAAGATTATCATCTGAGGAACAACAAAAGTGGGTAACCAAAATGTTGGGTTATGATTTTGAAATCATCGATAAGAAGGGTAAAGATAATGTAGTAGCAGATGCACTATTCAGATGAGATACATCCATAGAAGCATTACTTTGTGAAATATCCATATTGCAAGCAGATTGGGTTGATGAAGCCAGATTAGAATGGGAGCAAGACAAGGATACACAAGTTCTAATTCAAAATCTCCAATAAGGTACTTTAGCCTCTAACAAATTTGAATGGAAAGGTAATGTCCTATGGTATAAGGGTAGGTTATACTTGTGCAAAAATTCCAAGCTTAAGCATAAGTTTCTTGCAGAGTTGCATGCATCTCCAATTGGGGGACACTCAGGGTTCTTGAAAACATATCACAGAATTAAGAAAGAATTATTTTGGGAAGGACTCAAGGGAAATGTATAAAATTTTGTGGCAGAATGCTTTATATGCCAACAGAATAAAGGTGAGACAATTAAGACCCCAGGTCTGTTACAACCATTAGCAATTCCTAGTCAAAGGTGGGAGGAGGTTTCCATGGATTTCATCATAGGGTTGGCTTGTTCTGAAGGTAATAATGTTATCTTGGTCATTGTGGATAGGCTTACAAAACATGCCCATTTTTGTATTCTCTCACACCCATTTTCAACAAGTACAGTAGTAGATTTTTTTTAGAAGCAGTTCTCAAATTACATGGAACCCCCAAAATAATTGTAAGTGATCATGATCCTATTTTCACTAATAATTTTTGGACTGAACTATTTTCCTATTTGGGTACTCAACTAGCTCATAGGTCATCTTACCACCCCCAATTTGATGGAAAAATAAAAGTGGCTAACAAATGTTTAGAGGGGTATCTCCATTGTTTTGTATCAGATAAACATGAACATTGGGTTAAATGGCTACCACTTGCAAAATGGTGATATAACACATCTTTCCATACCTCTTCTAAAATGTCTCCATTTCTAACACTATATGGTTACCATCCACCTTCGATCACTTCTTCATTAAAGGTGCAAACCAAGGTTTGAAATGTGGAGGAGCACATTCAGCATCAACAAGAGGTTCTGGCTAGTTTGACAGAGAATTTGGCCTTGGCACAAAATAGGATGAAGCAACAAGCAGATCAACACCATAGTGAGAGAAATTTTGAGGTAGGTGACTGGGTATTTGTTCATTTGCAGCCTTATAAGTAAATGCCCTTGAAGCAATAGAAAAAGGACAACAAACTTGCTCCTAAGTATTATGGCCCTTATCAGGTCTACAAAAAGTTGGAAGTGTGGCTTATAAGCTTGAGTTACCTCATTCATCTCACATACACCTAATATTTCATGTTTGATGTATGAAGAAGGTCATTGGACAGATAGTTTCAGCCCAGACAGAACTCCCAGAACTAGAAAAAGAAGGATGAGTCATTTTGGAACTAGAGAAGATTCTCCAAACTTGTACTAAGAGGTTGAGAACTAGAGAGATTAGAGAATATCTGATCAAGTGGAAGAACTTGAGCAGTGAAGATGCAACTTGGGAAGGTGAAGATTTTTTGCAACAACATCTAGAGTTGTTCAATGTTCAGGACAATGTTGGTTTGAAGGGGAAGGGCATGTTGCGGCCCTAACCTATCGCATGTATGAGGATAGGAATAGCTGACTTGTGGCTTACTTATCCCTCTTTGATGCTATATCACATTTCTCTATGCATTCATTTAGTTAGTAGGTCGACCTATGGAGTAACCATGGCCTAGATAGACTATATATAGGAGGTAGAGGGTAATTGTTTAATCATCATATTGTGAATTATGCTCTTATTGAAGCTTGTGGAGGTTTCCCCCTCAATGTGGCTTGTCTATTATCACATATTTTGATATATTTCAGTCATATTTGGATATATTTCTACTATTCTACTTTATTATTGAAGTAATTTCATTACAAGTGGTATTAGAGCCTCCACCCGGGTTCAAGTCACAAAGCGGGTGGCTACACCAGCATGGCAGTGTTCATTCGAGGGTCATACATGTAGGGAATCCTGGTAGTATGGGTGCAAATCTAGCCCAGAGTCTGGGCTTCAAAAGTGTGGTGGGATGTTATGGTCCTGGTGGGCAAAATTCACTAATGCCTCGAGGTTTTGGTTTAGCGGTTCGTTACATGTGGTATCAGAGCCTTCACCTAGGTTCAAGTCATTGAGCAGGTGGCTATGCCAGCATGACAGTGTTCGTCTGGGGCTTGTACAAGTAGGGAATCTTGGTGGTACGGGTGAAAATCCAACCCAGAGTTTGGGCTTCAAAAGCGTGGTGGGATGTTATGGTCTTGATGGGCAGAATTCACTAATGCCTCCAATGTTGCTCTTACGTTGAGTTAAAGAAAAGAGAAGAACAGAACTTGATATGGCAATCATGTTAATGTTTTCGGTTGAGAAGGTTGATTCAGGGGGTTCAAACCCTGGACGTGGTGATAATAAAGATGGCATTGGTGGAATTACAAGGCAAGGAGATGACTTTGGTCTAGGGGAAGGAACGTGTACTTTAGGAGAGGGAGAATTCATAGGAGACTGGATAGGTAGCACATGCATGTCTTTCCATGAGACTTCATGTGGTGAATCTATTTCTAATTAATGCCTTGATTAGTCCCAATCAAACAAAAGGTAGAGTGATTGGCGAGTTTGACACCCTAAAAACCTGCAATTATATTGATATGTGAAATGCTAGACATAACATGAAATTTATTCTGCCAATGAAACCCTGACAGAGATATTGTGATGTTAAAGACTTCACAATTTCTTTAGGTAAAATGTTCATATGATTTTGGGTACACAAAATAATAAATTATAATTAGTTAAGATAACAAAGAATAATTGTTTGTTAATGCACATTGAAAGCTATTAGTACCCTTTAGTACTAATAACTAACAACCTATTCACCCTTCTTCATAAAATATTAAATTTCATAAATATTTTGGATAAGTTATACATTTTATGTTGAACTACAAATTAAATTCATCCCATCATTATATATCATTATAATCTAAACACTTTTTAAAAAAAATATTATTATAAAGAATCGAAAAAGAATGAATGCATTTAATTAACAAATCTTACTTTATTTATTTTTATATCAATTTATTAGGATTATATATTTATGTGAAGAAATAATTACATGTCATATTCCACCCAACCACTAAGTACTAAAGAATTCTTTGATTTATTTGTTGATATAAATATATACACTTCTCAACCCACTAAATTTAAGTCCAATACTACATTCCCAAAATAATACGACAAAATATTTTTATCCACTCATCTTCTAATTTACATGTCTAATAATATTAAATAGTAAGTATTAAACTACAATCGGATAAAGGTTTAAAATCACTAGAAGTAATATAAAATAACACCAATAAGATAGCGAATTATTTGTAGACAAATTATCAAACAACATAAAGCAAAAATAAAATATTCAAAAGGTTAGAATACTATCACATTAAACAGGGTCCATAAACCCATTACGGTTAGAGATCCAAACATTGACATATAAAATTTAGTAAAATGGTTAATAATAAATAAATTTGTGTAGATGGTGGAGATGTTTGGCACCACAGGAATTAATAACCTCGAAAAACACCAACCTCGAGATTTAACCCCTCTCCTCTCCTAATATCATTTAAATAAATCAAATATCATTAAAAAGTAATTTCAAATAAATAAATAAAAAAATAATATGTAAAATAATTTAATCACTATCATAGAATGTAACATCTTTAAAAAATCATTTTTATAAATATAAAAAACAAGGGATAAAATGAAAACATATAAATAATAAAAAACTAAAAACTAAAATAAGATCTCAAGCCATTAAATTTGACCACCACCTTCACAAAACCACACCTTTCAACCCAAAAAATCAATGGATAAAATGAAACAAATAATAAAAAATTAATAGAATATAACAAATAAAAAATTTATGCATAAAACACATCCCTAAATACAAATATTAGTACATATTTGAATTCATCTTAAAAAATTATACAATTTTAAAAAAAAATCATCGCAATCTGAGCTCGTATGCAAAAGCTTTGGCTTCGAGAAGCAGGCAAGTTGACATTGTAATTATAGATAGGCGTCTGGAAACATAAACCTATCTGCAACTTCAATTTCCTCTTCCCATCTTCTCGACATTAAAGTTGCAGACATGCACCTATCTACAACTATAATGTCAACTGACCAGCTTCTTGAAAACGTAGCTTTTGCATACAGACTCAGAGTGCATAACATTTCGAGAGGAATCCAAACATGCAATAATATTTAGGCTTTGGAAAAACAATTATGTTCTTTTATGTTTCAAACAACTAACATCAAAATGTAAATCACTGTCTATTTATGCAGAGGGTCATTTGTATAAGTAGATGCCCGTAAAATTTTCATACTTAGTAAATCTACATGAGCTTATTGTCATCTGACCCCCGATTGTTGTCATTTGACACCTTGTTGCAATCATCTGATTGGTGGTTATAGAAGGTTGATAGTAGATACCAACACTTGAAATAGTTTAATGTGTATTCGAGGAGCAAATAGCATCAGAGCAAAAAGATTAATATATTATATATATTGGCAACCCAAAGTAGCTTTCTTGGTACCAATGACATACATTTATAAAAAAGAAATTTATTTTAAAAAGTAAACACGTTGACTCTTAAATTTAAATTATACCGTAAAATTTAAGTGATCTAGCACTATCAACTACCCTTCAAAATGGTCAAATACTAACTTTGAAAAATAGAATATTCATAAATTACTAAAGATTCACCACTAAAAAATCTACGATTTTATATATTATCCACATTTTATTTCTCTTTTTATACAACTAGGTTTCCTTACAATAATCTTTTATTTTTAAAATTTTTCACTAACCACCTTCCTCATTTCATTTCAATGTGCTCATGTAGATAATTTTTCACTTTTAATATTATGTGTCCATTATTATTTGGACCGCCAAATGAGATGACGTTAAGTTTTAATGTATTTAATGTTCTTGATAAACTAACTGTATACAAAGTGACCATCATCATTGATTTCAATGTTAAGTTAAATTTCTCCTAGTGGTTATTATCTAATCCAACTCCCACTTTTACCATGTCAACTCAAATACCTCTTCATAATCTCAATGTAAACTCTTATAAATTCGTATCATTATAATATATAATAATTTTATAAACTCTTGTTTCTTGTATATAAACGAAATTCATCATGTATATAAATAAAAAATAATATTCAAATTTATTTTTATCATAATTATAATTATATATTCATTTTTCTCATAATTTAATATAAAATAATTAAATCTACATAAAATAAAATATAATCTTAATCATATATAATAATTTGATTAAATACTCTATTCTTAATTAATTCTTAATCACATACTTTTAAAAAAAAACTAAGTTAGATGGGGTATTGCGTACTTACCCCTTCAAGAAAATTTGTGTCTCACATTTTATTGTCATTAAAAAACACATATTAAGTGCATCCATTTACAAATAAATATTATTCCATTGAATATTTAACATTGACCATACATATGAAAAGGATAATGGAAGCAGTATACATGTTAGTAACTTCACAAATGCACCGATTCCACAAATTCATGAAAAATATTCCAAATGAAAATATAAATTATTCATGAATAGTTCGTGTTAAAGGGTAAGGACTATTGGATGATCGAAGTGTTATACCAATACATATTTTATGTAGGAGTAAACCTCCACATCCCATAGGAAACCAAAGCATTATATAAAGTTCTTGTCAGTTATTGTAGTATATAAGTATCATAGAATAAACATTCACTCGCAAATTGTGGCAATATATTATTATAATGTTATCTTGTAGTATGTTAGAGTGGTTGGATAAACTAAATATATTTTAAAATTATTTATTTATACACATTTTATTATGAATAATTTCATAACAATTTATTTTTCAATTAATAAAATATAAAATTGATACATATAATTTATATCCAAAATTAATTGATGGCCCAATAATTCATCAAAATAAAATGAAAAATACTAAAAGCATACACACAGCATACATTATAATACATGAACAATTTATATTCATAGAATAACAATAAAATCACATCCATAACAATAAAAAATAAATTTAAACAATGAACACCAACTCCCAAATGAAATGAAATCATATAACAATGATCTACAAAAGAATATATGTTTGTGTTTGCATAAAGGTATCACACTATATTAATATTTTACAAGGACGTGTTGCAATTGATTTTCAACATGGTTTGACTCACGCCCAAATAATTCTAACTGAAATTGTGTCAATGTAAAACAAGAACAATCTTTTTCATTATTATTAAATATCCTTATATGTTGTGTTAAATAAATTAATCTCAATTACATATTTAACTGCACATATTCTCAATCATAGTATTAGAATTAATTCTATTTAAGTCACACTCGAACGCTCAACCAATAATTAGATATGAGGTACACGCACCAAAGTATTGATCTATACAGAAACAGAAACTTAACCATATATAATATTTTAATATACTAACACCAATTTCAAATAACAACATCCAAGTAGATTTTGACGTCTAATTCGATCTGATATCTTGATAAATCACTTTAATGATCAAGGAAATATTTTACCATATCCAATATTATTCTGCATGTTAAAATAAAAAATTTCCTTTTCCATTTTTAAATGGAGGTTTTCACACAAACAAAACTTAACCAAAACAAAAATTATATCATTAACAAGATTGTCTTTCATTTTCAGTTCTCAAAATTAAATAATGTCAAATAATATCAACATATGGTAATAAATTATCCTCTGCATTCAAATTTTCCACAACATAAACTATCACAGTGCCGTGTACTTCAACTCACCCAAGTCACAAAGCATTGGTTTTTGCCACACCAACATCAAATGAATTCCATAACTCCTAGCATGAATAAGCCTTCTCACACATACATCTCATATATTTTGATTATAACCTCTAATTTTTCACCTAAAAGTGTAAGGAATAAGTGTAAGGAATGAGCTTATTGTGTTATTGTTATAATTACACTTTTTTAGCGGTATGTCTATATAATGAATCTGAAAATTATTAAGACAATAAAATTATCTATAGGTAAGGATTTCAAACAATAACTCAAAATTAATTCGTATTAAATGACTTGAAATAATTACAACCTAAATCATACTTAAATAAGCCTCAACTCAGAGTTTAGAGTTGACATGTGAAAATTCAAAAAAAATTAAAATCTAAAAAAAAGTCTATTTTTAATAGCCGCTATTTATAGTAGGTTTCACATGCAAGCATATGCGGCTCTAAACTTTTTTTATAAATAACCTAAATACTAAAATTATTCTATGGGATGAAATTCAACTGAATTTGATGTCCAGTTTTAAAAATATGCAATTTCTAAAAATAGAAAATTCTTAAAAAAATCATTAAACGTTAATTTTGGACCCTCAAATGATCATGTTTGACCTCCGAAAAATATCGAAATCAACTCTAAGAAAATAAATCATCTTAGGATAGAAATGAAATTTTTGATACAGTTGTTTTGGCATGTGGAAGAGCTCAAACGGAATTACGAGTTAAAAGTTATGGCCTCCGAAAAGTTGACCTATTTTTTTTGCATCATTCTCCTTTAGTTGAAAACAACTTAGCACCTGAAAAGTACCTTGATTATACTACTGCCATTTATCTTTATCAATCTTCTTCAGCTCCTATTCTATAATCCAAGTGTTGTCTTCTTGCTGCAATCCTTCTCACTGCACGAAATACCTTATATAATTTCCTTGCCTTGTGCCAATTGTCTTCATATCTAAAATTTGCATTGTTTTTTTTCTTCTTCTTTGGAACCCACTGCTTCCAATTTTCTTCTTAATATTCATCATCTTCACCATCTTCTCCATGGAATTCTTATAAATTTGAAACATTGAACACTGGAGAATATCAAAGTTTTGTGGTAAACTCACCTCATATGTGTTATCACTGACTTTTTTCACAATTTTGCATGGCCCAATTTTTTTGTACTTCAATTTATTATATGTGCCTTTTCAAAATCTCTTTTTCCTCAAGTAAACCATTACCAACTCTCCTTCAAATATCTTGGATCTTCTTTTGACATCTATTTTTGTTTTATATTTCTCATTACTTTCCTATAACTTTCTTCTTTTTCCTTACAACTGCTACATATGCGCTGCAAATGCTTCTACATCATCACTAATTTGATCTACAATTAACAATTGTACCAAATCTAAAATACTCATATGTTGAATTTTCTATTGATCTATTCACTGAATTATTATATGCAAATTTAGATTGTGGTAGAGTCAAGTCTCATTACTTTGGCTTCTCTCCTACTATGCATCTCAATAAATTTTCTAAGCTCCTATTCACAACTTCTATCTGTCCATCTATTTTTAGGTGATATGCACTACTGAATTTTAGCTTAATATCCATCTTCTTCTACAAAGTCCTTTAAAAATGACTTAAAATTTTCATATCACTATATGAAGTAATAGTTTTTGGAACACCATGCAATCTCACAATATCCATAAAAATTAATTATGTAACTCTAGTGGCATCATTGGTTTTCTTGCATGTAATGAAATGAACCATTTTAGAAAATATGTCTACAACAACAAAAATTGAATCATTACCTCTTCGTGTGTTTGGCAATCCCAACACAAAATCCATACTCAAATTTATCCATGGCCCTCTTGGAATTGGTAATGGCATGCAAAGTCTAGTATTTTGTGCATGGCCTTTAGCCACCTGACATATTGTGCACCTTGAAATATATATTGTCACATCTCTCTTCATCTTTGGCCAAAATTACTTTTCCTCCACTAAATATATTGACTTTGTCTTACCAAAATGTCTAGCCAAACCACCACTATGTAATTATCTTATTATATTATCTCATAGAGACCCAATTGGTATGCACAATTATTTTTCTTTGAAGAGATAAATTTTTTGTATAATATATTCATCATGAACAATATCTAGCCCACCTATTAATGGATTCCTGCACTATTCAACTATCTTGCCAAAATATGGATCAATATCATATAATTATTTGATAACTTCAAATCCAACTATTTCACTCACCATAGTAGTTAATAAAACTACTCACCTGCTTAATGCATCAACTACCTGATTCTATTTTCTTGATTTATGCTTCAACACAAAAGTATACCCTTACAAGAAGGAAACCTACTTCACATGCCTACTATTCAACATTTTGTTTTGTATTCACATACTTCAAAGCCACATGATCTGTAAATAGTATAAACTCTTTAGGAACTAGGTAATGCCTCCAATATCTTAATGCTTGTACAAGTGCATAAATTTCAACATCATAAGTAGAATAATTTTTTATTATCTCATTCAATTTTTCACTAAAATATGCTATTGGTTTTTCTTCTTGATTCAGCATAGCACTAATTCCCAAAAACAAAACATCATAATCAACCTCAAACATTTTGTTAAAATTTGATAATGCTAAAATTAGTCTTTCTGTAATCTTCTTATTCAAAATTTTAAAAATTTGTGTAGCTACTCTAGTCCATGAAAATTATTTCCCTCTCATGCAATTTGTTATTGGTGCCACAATACTACTAAATTTTTTATTAAACTTTCTGTAAAATGTTGCTAAACCATGGAAACTTATTACCTCTATAATGCTTTTTGGAATAGGCCACTAAACAATTGTCTTTATCTTTTATTCATCCATTTTCACACTATCTACTGAAAATACAAATCTTAAAAATACCAAACTATTTTACATAAACCTGCACTTCTTCAAATTTGTGTACAACTTCTCCTTTCTTAAAAAATCCATTATCATTGTCAAATGTTGTAAGTGTTCTTATTTAGTCTTACTAAATATTAAAATATCATCAAAATAAAGAACCACAAACTTACCGATATATTCTCGTAGCACTGTATTCATCACCCTCATAAATGTACTACATGCTTTAAATAATCTAAATGGCATCACCATCCACTCATATAAGCCATCTCTAATCTTGAATGCAATTATTCACTCATCTCCTTCACGAATTTGAATCTGCTAATAACCACTCATTAGATCAATCTTGGTAAAATATTTTGCTCCTGCAAGCACATCCATCATATTATCTAAATGAGGTATAGGAAACCTATACATTATTGTAATTTTATTAATTGTTCTATTATCCACATATATTTTTCATCCTCCCTCTTTCTTTGATGTTAGAAAAGCTGGTGTTGCATATGGACTCATACTCTCCCTTATCACCTTCTTTCTTAGCAATTCAGTGACGTATTTATTTAATTTTACATGTTTTATTGGACTGATCTTATAAGTTGCTTGATTGGGTAGAGTTGATCCTCAAATAAAATCAATGTGATGTTTTATATCTCTCTTCAATGATAAACCATTTGGGAACTCATCAGACATAACATCTGTATATTATTTTAATACTCTTGCTACTTCTATTAGTATTGGTACCATTTTTGTTGCTTTATTCTTTGCTACTAATTCATAATAACAACCCCCTACCTCCATATATTAGACAAATTATTTAGTAGAGAGCATGCTTCCTATCTTCTCTTCTTATTAAAGAGTTAACAAGACTACCTTTGTACCACCTTTTCAAATAGTATACGTGTTCTTTGCTCTATTATGAATTACTTTATTGTTAAATTGCCAAGGTCTTCCCAATAACACGTGACATGTATTTATCATAATAACATCACACCATATTTCATCATTATAACTCTTTCCTATAGAAAACTTGATTAAATACCTTTTATCTATTGTAGCTTCATTCCCTTTCTTAAACCATGAAATCCACTAAGGATTAGGATGCTTTTCATATTGCAGATTTAGTTTCTCAATCATTTTTTTAGAAACCATATTTATACAACTACCACCATCTATAATTACTTTGCATACCTTTCCACCTGAAGTATATCTTGTTCAAAAAATATTCTATCATAGCCATGCATCAACACCTTCTTTATTCTGCACTTATTCTTTCATTGGAGTGATCATGGTTATTCTCATCATGAGAATCTCTCCAACATCTACTGATGCAACTTCAATATTCTGCTCTTCTATTTCAACCTTAACTAGATTTACTCTTGGGTGATCTTCTTGCCTCCTTTCTTGATCTTGATAGTATGGACACTCAAACACTTTGTGCCCTTCTTCTCCACATTTTATAATAGACATAGGATCTACGTTGATTCAAAAACCATTCTCTAGCACCACCATAACCTCATTCTATCTGAAATCCTCTTCATCTTTGTTGGTATTGAAACCATTGCCTATTATCATCTTGTCTTTATGTTCGATGTGATAATTCACATTTATTGGCATTAAATCCACTTTTGGTGGTATTAAACCCACCTCATCCCCTTATTGGAAGGGATCCACCTCTTTTTAGACCAGTAGATGTCCTTTTAAGATTTTGTCTATTTTGTTTTGCTTCTGTCTTCAAAGCTAATTGATAAGTCTCTTCCATGTTAAGTATTTTATGAATGCTTAATTCATCTTGACTAGAAAATTTTAAATTATTTACATACCTTGCAACGATCTACTTCTATTTCATCATTCTCCACTCATATGGAAAGCTTATAAAATTCATATGTATACTCTTGTATATTATGATCTTTTTGCCTTAAATTTTGAAATCTTATGTATAGGGTTTGTGCATAATCCATAGGAAGAAATCTCTCTCTCCGTTTCTCCATCTTTTTTCATGAATTAATCTTCTCTTTTCATTTTCTATGTCTCTCTTTCTATAGGTGACCCCATCAAATCATCGCATGACCTTTCAATTCTGTGTATGCAAACTTTACCTTCTTGTCTTCTCTCATAGTCTTTCACTCGAAGAACTTTCCATGCTATTCATTCAATTTATCAACTCCTTTGGTTTTAACTACGTCCATAATCTAGAACATCAACCTTGATTCTTTTATTTATTCTTCTAATTCCTGAACCATCCTCTCTTCCATCGATGGTGGCTACTCTTGATGTTCTTCTTCTTGTTAAATTTATTCATCACAATCTATGTCTTCCTCATCACCACCTTGTCTTTTCTATTGATTGGTGATAATCTCTTTTAATTTTTGAACTTGATTTTGCAACTCTTGTATAGTTTTATTCATCTATGCAACACCTCCTCGTCCTCTTATCATTCTTTGCTCCTCCAAGATTAAAACTTGCTCTGATCCCAGATAATAAAATTGAAAACTATCAAGACAATAAAATTACCAATAGGCCAAGATCTAAAATAATAACTCAAAATTTATTTATATTAAATGATCTGAAATAATTAAAACCCAAACCATGCTTAAATAATCCTCAACTTGAAATTTAGAGTTGACATGCAAAAATTTGAAAAAATATAAAATCTAAAAAGGATTTATTTTTAGCAGTTGTTATTTATAGTAAGTTTTGCATATAATTGTGCATAGCTCTAAAAATTTCTTAAAATAAATTAAATACTAAAATTATCATGTGGGATGAAATTAAACTAAAATTGACGTCTGGTTCTAAAAATATGCAATTTCAAAATATAAAAAAGAATAAAAAATATCATTAAACGTTAATTTCAGAGCCTCAAATGATCACGTTTGGTCTCTAAAAAATATCAAAATCAACTTTAAGAAGATAAAGTAGCAAATGGTAGAATCAAACTTTTCGACATGGTCATTTTGGTGTGTGGAAGAGCTTAAATGGAGTTACGGGTCAAAAGTTATGACCTCCACAAGGTTGGCCTATTTTTTGTGCATCACTATATCAGAATGAAAATTACAAAAATGTTAATAAATCTTAACTTCACAGAGTTTAGTTATGGTAGGATAACTACATTAGCTTACACTTTCACCTTTTCCTCAAAAAGGATTTCATCAAGCTTGAAGGATGTCAATTTAACCATGGCATTGTTCATTAATTTGGGTATATTTTTCATGTTATCATCATTATTTATAAAAAAAAATATTATTAATTTTATCACGAAATTATATACGATAGTAATTCTTAAATTAGGAAAAGCCTCCCAAAATTATTTCACATATTTTACATGCTCAGAGTTTTTAGTATCAACTCTTAGTTTTCGTCAACAATTGACAAAACATGAGTAAGCTTACACTAGCAATTGCTCTGAAGGTGCAAAGAAAGTCGAAGGAATTGTATATTTGTGTTTTGAAATTATATCTAATATGTATTAATATATAATATATCAAATATATATAAATATTATATTATATAATATATAAATTGCATGAATGGCAATGACCCCACAACTGTTGAGTTGTTCACACAACCCTTGTTGATTCTTTTTCCCTGACCCAACACCAATTTCACCACTACCAATTGACTAATCAAAAACACTACAAAGAGAACTATATAAGTATTTACATTCTAGAAGAAATAAGCATTCAATTTATGTAAATCTATGTAAAAAGAATTAACAGTGATAACAATTAGAAAAAATTTAATTCCAAAATAGGAAAATTTAAATAAGAATACATATTCTCAACCAAAACAAAATCCAAAAAATTTAAATAAGAATAAATATTTTCAGTGAAAACAAAATTCCCCTGCAATTCCAATGTATCCTAACTAAAGGCTAATGGTAGATTGATTAGATCAATAAACAAAGACCAAACATAGTTGTGAGGATCCAAACAAAACAATCCACAACAAACAATTGGAATTGATGAAAGAGACCGTCCATGACTTGTCAAAGTGATAATAAATATTGTCGTTTGTCACCCTTTGAGGGTTTTAACCCTAATATTTAATTCCCAAATACAGCCCCTAAAACCAATCATAAATTATACTAACCAACTAAATGTGGGTCTCCCTCTACCCTTTCGTCAATTCACAATAATGTAAAATCAAATATGCACCGGCCAATGTATAATGAAACTCGTGACGGAATTGAAGAAAGTCAATTTCATGATATCATTGTTAAATGCAAGAAACAAACGTGAAGCGGTTTGCACTTCCAGAGAGAAACACAACCATAATACATATACATTATATATATGTCCTATGCAAACATGGAAATAAATGCATATTTGTAGTCTGTTGAAAGCATAGAGAGGCTTTTTGAGTCCATAGAAATCCTTCACTGAAATTGAATGCAGTTATGCTTGAGTTGAAATCGTTGAGATAAAAAGAATAGTGGTGATGTTGCTCTTAGGGTGAGTTAAATGAAAGGCTAAGATTGCAAGAGCAGAAGAAGCAACTATAGGAAGATATGGTAATGGCAGTGGGGACTACATCTATGAACAATTGTATGGCATATGTATCATTGTATGGATACAAAAGGCTACCTAGGGCATATTCTTTTCTTAAGCATCATCATCATCAATCTAAATAGTTGTCTGCATGTTCATCCAAAATAAATATGTTTGGTTTGCAGTAGGTTGCTTGTTCGAATCATGGGAGAAGCATTTTAAGCACCAAACTTGTGGCTCAATTAGTGCCTTCTTATACTTCGCTACTTTAGAAATACCGATTTTGCAACATGGAGGATCATCCGTCTTTCATGGCCATCGGAGGGGTTAGTAGTAATAGTATTACTAATAATAATCATCTTCCCAGTATGTTTAGAGGTTTTGAGGAGAATGACAGGTTTAGGGGCTAAACTTCGCATAATATTTATCCTTATGGCAATCACCCCTTGCAAAGCATCCATAAAGAGGCAAAATCCTTCATTTATGATGGGCTATTTGTTAAAACAACAACAATAGTATGGTCGATGAAACACCTAACTGTTGGCCAACGTAAATAACATCATGCGTTACTAAACCGCTTTGCACTATCACTTCCCCAAACTACCAATATTCAAAACCACACTATTTACAATGAAATATGTCATTTTGTCTCTTTGTGAGATGAATCTACAAGACCTTGCCCACTATATAATCCTTCAACTTAATTATATTACTATATATTGTAATATAAAAATAAACTATATATATATATTAAAATTATAAATAATGAATTATTTTTTTAATGTTCAATTTACTCTTTAAAAAATTTAGATTTGTTTTGATGTGGATATTAACTTATTCAGAAACTATTGATATCAGACACGCTGGGAGGCCATGTGGTAGGAGGGCAGCAAATAAAGATCCACAAATTGATGAACCTGCTCTTTTTCGATATCACCATAATCAACGGCCAAATTTTAGACACATTGGAGACCAACTGTTAACAAGTAAATAAAAACCGTGAACCACATACTGTAGTAAATCACCGCCTCAGTTTATTTTCTCCTCTGTAATGTGGAGCCTGGAGGGTCTGCTACTCTTACAGTTGCCGTAGGTGAATGGTCTACTGTTCACAGCTGTGGGGCACAAAACTAAGTGGAACTGTGTCCTTCGTGGTGGTATAAAGGACTGCTAATTTACATTTTTAAACCCCTGGCGCCCTGCTATTTCTTCCCTCTTTCCTTAAGTCTCCCTACTCTGGCTCTTCATCTTTCTTTTTTTCTGCCTTCCAATCTCCTCACTCTATGCCATTTGCGCTTCCTCTTCCTCCTTTTCATAACATTAATATCATGGCTACCCTGTTACTATGTTTTAAACTTTTTTCAGAAGTATAAGAAATCTGAGTCGAGCTTTGATATTAAAATTTAATGGATAACGTAGCCATTTTTTCACTGTAGGGAATTGCTATATTCCTAGATTATTTATTTATTTTAATTTTTTTCAAGGATGAAATTGCCTCTTTTCTAAATAGTTTCTCTAGAAAAAGATCTACCCACATGGTGATTTATCTTTTTCGGATAAGAAAATTTCCTGATGGAGGCCTTGTTCGATCACTCCAAAAGTGCGACAGTTGTTTTGTTTCATTGTAAGTGGTTGGGTATTGTGCTCTTAATCGGTGATAGATTACTGTTCATTTTCATGAAGCTATCTATACGGACTTTAATGTAATTCTAATACAAACGAAATGTATTTTTGTGAGAAACTGAGTTTGAGTATTCCCTTTAAATCTTTTAGAAATCTTGGATAATTTCAACTTTGAACGGTAGGGCAATAAAATAGGAGGGCATTGTTGACTTCCACCATACATATTAGAATACAAATTATTGGGATACATGGACTTGCACTACCTCTAAAACACTGTACCAAACACTTGATAGGAGGATAACATGTCTTTATGTTTTATTATTATTACTAAACATTTCAGCCACTTTATATGGCTGTTAAAAAATTGCAGCTGCCTGTAAACTGCTACAGGGTTTTAAATTTACTTACCTTAGTATTTATTAATGTAAATATATAATTAAATTTAATGTTAATTGTGTTTTAGTATTTAGTTTATTAAATAAATATATGTATATCATTTTTGTGGTCATGTAGGTGTGTATTAGTTTGGAACTGACCCTGAGATGTGTGAACAGAGCTATATTGAGAGATACAGAAATGGAGAGAAGGTTTCTTGTCTATGGTGGTTGAAAGACACTTCACACAGCTAGTCTGTTTCCCTTCAAGTTTAAATAATTTACTGAAATTCTTAAAGACAATGATGACGAACTGCTAGCTACTGGTTAATATTTTGAAAATATAGATATTTTTTAACCCTAAAGTTTATTGGAACATTTCTAATTATTTTTCTGTGTAAATTTTTTAATTTTGATATATTATACTTGAGTGCATATTTTTTGAATTTATTTTCATATGCCATTTTCCAATACCTAGATCTTATTTCTTTAATTGAAATTATATCTAAGTCTCTCATACATGTATAGAACAAAGATATACCTTATTATAAGACAGGGCCCTGAAGTGCTTATGTTTAAAATAGAATTTCCTGGTAAGAAAGAGTTGATTTTTCCCCTTTCTTCTACATATTTCAAATCCAAAAACATATCATTTACTCACTGTAATAATGCAGCAATATTACGTTACAGTATTATTTGAAACAAAAGAATAACAAAGAAATTCAAAATACCTACAGCAGGTTAACCGGAATCAACTTTTTGCTTCCAGAGGATGGGTGTATCAAAAACACCTCATATTTAGCAAAAAAAGATTGGAAGCAGGGTGATCACTGTTGTTGGAGATAATTGACACATTACAGAGGAAAATTGGCACATTCTTGTCCAACGACATACCCACCCATGTGTTCCATTCCTCTATGTCATAGACCTACTTATTAAGGAGCTACCTATCTATTGTATGTCACGAGTTGATTCATTTGAAATAACATATTTGGTTTCTTATCTCTTATGAAACAAATCTTGAACCTTCATCCTTCCATAATAACCTTTCGACTTAATAATTTAAAAATACCAATTCAATCATTAAGTTATATCATCCCTTTATCATGAAGCCATATGCACTTGAAAATAGCTACAAAAGGGATCCCATACAATTCCCTCATACGTTTTCCTCCAAATTTCAATAACTATAACTCCGCATAATACCAATTCAATTCTCATGGCAAAGTTAAATTATGAAAAAATTAAATTCATGTATCATAATATCCATTATAATATCATGTTACATAATAGTTCAATCCACAGTAAATACAATGCATTTACTTATAACTAGATATTTCATGAAAAATAGTTCTCATTCCTACTCTACCTCCAGGTAGATTGAATCATATACTTTTAATTATTATAACATTGAGTAATAAGAGAAACATAGTCAAAATAACTATTTAAACTCTAAAATAAGTCCAAATATGTGTATCGGATCAAATGACCAGCCTCTTATAAGCACAGTCATGTTTTTCTACTGCTTAGAATTAAAACAAAAAAGTGTGCTATTTTATGTGGTTAAAAACTCCCAATGCACCGGACATAACTTTCATAGGTTGTATACTGATATTTTCATGTCATACAAATAATTTATTCAATCAAGGGGAAAGCATATTTTTTCAAAATCCTTAATTGTTTCTAGAGTCCCCAGCCATAATCCGAATTTAGTCATGCATTCGAATTTGCATGGATAGGTTAGGATAGGTATCATGGTATCTCCCCTAATATTAACACACTTAAGACTATCCATGGATGGACTAAATAAGACACAAGATGACCTTTAATTCGCATTCTCATATACATATTGACACCAAATATTATAACACAATTTCTCTTTCCAGAAGGTTTCATTTTTTTCAAGATATACTCTTACATGGTACTAAAATGCCTTCCACTGCATCTTCTATGTTTTGGAAATTCAAATTTTAATGATATGAATTTTTTAGTGAAAAATCAAATTTACATTATAATAAAATTTATTTGATATGAAAATTTTAGGTGAGCATCTCTTTTTGTTATGGAAGTATTTAAGATGTAAATTTTAGTACATATGTAATAACAAAGTAAATATTAGATTTTTTGTAGCATGGATTTTAGTTCATTCTTCAATAGGAGGGGTGTTCAGCGAGTGGGGGAGAGGGAAACGTCTCTTCACTATTATCATAGGGGGATCTAGTGAGGGTGGAGACCCTTTTTGGATCCCCTTTTAGTGGGGGTTCGGTGACAATGTCCCTAAAGTAAAAGATCAAGGATTCAAACCCCTATTTCTAGTAAGACGAATTCCACCGAATTCTATTTTTAATAAGGAAAGTTCTAATAGCAATTTTACACTCTATTTTTATTAGGAAGAATCTAAACAATTCTTTTCCAATTAAGTGTATTTATCTTTGTAAAGTTCGCATATAATTTATGAAGAGTTCACTTGTAATATATTCATCTTGAATAAATAAACCCTAATATCTATCATCATGAATGTTTCCTTAATTCTGCTAACAGTTTATTGTGTAATTGTAATATTTTATCTCTTATATATTTAATTGAATTATATCTGTTATTAAAAATTTATACTCTATTTATTAATTATTTGTTGTTACAAAATATTTAATTTTCTAACAAATTCCACATATTTGTATTATCCCCACTAATCTAACTATGATGTAAATTTTTAATCAAGAACTCACTCGAATTCTAAATTTGAATCATATTCCAAAATTATATTTTTATCCAATCTTGCAAACTAGGGAAATGGTAGAATAAGATAAGTATAAATGTGAAATCTACTTGTCATAGATCTTTTAATCAGTTATTTCATTTCAAAAATTGGATTATCATCATAAAAAGTCAATTTTAATCTTGTGACATTTGTGTTAACTTGTGTCAAATTTATTTCATGTAAAACATGAATTCAAGTTTAAATAATATCTCAAAAAGATCCGTCCAAATTATATGTTGTGTTGTTTCTCATGAATAATGTTTGAATTTTTATTGTGATAATATTACATATTAATATAGAAATAATTATATGATCATTGCCAATTTTATAAAAAAAATCCAATATTTTCATATATTGTTTTCACAAAATTATTCATTGTTTCACTTTATATGCACGCTTTTTTTAATCTCTAAATTTTCCTAGGGGTAAATAGTGTCTAACCCCACCTTAATAGCAAGCTATATCAACCTCCCATGTTAATTCAAACACCATTCTTTATTGTTTTTTATTTAATTAATCTTAATTGTGATTTTAAAAATCATATGAATCCATTAATTAACTAACACATTCACATATACTTTACACCAATATGCTACAGCAATATTCTACCTTCATCCATAATTAATGTTATCATATTAATATAGATGGTTTACCAAGTTAGTATTGATTCATCTTAAGAATATTCTAGATTAGAATCCTAGGATAGTTGCATTATATGTACACAAGATACAAATCCTCTTAAAAGACTCAAAAGTTTTATTAAAATGACACTAATCACTTATGATAACACCTTAAGTGTTGTCTTCTAATTCTCCTACTCCCATTCCCCAAGCTACCTACATATATACTCATGCCCACTACATAATAAAAACTAGAGATAATGTACTTGTTTCAAAATTCTAAAGAGTAATATTAGATATAAAATCCGTATTCATCTTATGGGTTGTTTATTATATTATCTAATTTATTGAATTCATACCCTTAATAACTCTCATATTTGAATATATTTGTGTGTAAGTGCATGCATGTGTGCGTACATGTGTGTGTGCATGGGTGTGTGTATGTCTGTGTACATGCATGCATACATGGGTTTGTAAGTGCAGGTGTGCATGAAATATTTACTTTTCATTAACAAATATCACCTAAATTCATGAAGATCTTAGTATATTTGCTTAATAATAATGTCAAAGTGGCCACCAATATATAAATTCATTTGCATTACATAATAATATTCTTGACCATGCTATTATATTTTACAAAAATAATGTGACTAATAATTATCAAAATGATTCCCTTAATCTTACTACTT
The DNA here is from genome assembly GCA_037957365.1 of Torreya grandis. Classification (NCBI taxonomy): domain Eukaryota; kingdom Viridiplantae; phylum Streptophyta; class Pinopsida; order Cupressales; family Taxaceae; genus Torreya; species Torreya grandis. The sequence goes on from JARHVA010002669.1 coordinate 1,807,564, forward strand.
GTTTTATTTATTTTTTGTATTTATGAGATACTAATATGAAAAAAAAAAACTATTGAATAAATTAGATTTATTAAGATAGACAACTACTAAACAAATATACTTTCAACTAGTTAGATATAGTACCCTTTTATTTTTGGGAAACACTAGAGAAATTATGTACTTATCTCTTTTTGATTTTTTTACAAGTCTTTGAAATGATATTATTGTTAACAACAATCTGAAAGTCACCTATGTATACTTGGATCTAAAAACAAAGATTCCATGCATGCCTGGAGAAGTCCACACTCCTAAGACACTTGTGAAATGTGATTGTATTTTATGTAGTGCAAATATGTACACTATTTTTTTTCTTATGTCTAGCCATGTCACCCACTATGCTTATGTCTGTTAATTATGCCTATATATTTTTGTGTCTACAAATCCTTGATAATATCTTTGTTCAACTTCTTTTTGCTTCAAACTACAACTATACATTATAAGTCAAAACTAAGATAAAGGGTGAAATGGAAGGGTTTGGGTAGCATTATCCACCCATTATGAGTAATTATTGCCTCCATATCTAGTATTCTAAAGAGGTGAGTCACTCAAATTTTAGTCATCCCACCTAGTTAATTGTGTGTGATCTTGTGTAATACTAGTATGTTGTGAAACCCTTTGTATGGATTTTAACACTTGAAAACTTATGATTTGACCTTAAAAATGGTATTAAAACTTAACTCAAATACTTTCTTCTTTCAAGCGTGATTTTTAGTGATATATTGATATATGCTAGTTAAGTGCAAGTTAGATGCAAGATTAATAGAGAAGAGATAGATAGATAGATAGATAAACGAGTAGGATTGATTTTATTATGTAGGTAACTCTTTGGGTAATTCAATTTAAATGAACATGATAAACATGCATGCTAATCCATATGAGAAATTTGAATGTATGAAACTAGTCATTAAAGGACGTGGTGATAAGTTTACCCTAAGCCAATAAGTCTGTGGAAGTGGACCTGTCTAGGAGGCAAAAACCTACCTAGAAAAGAAAAATAGTAACCTAAGGCTAGGAAATAGTCTAATAATGATGTTAATATATTTGGACATAGACTATGAATATACTTTGTAACATTAACGACAATTTTGATTATTCAGGCATGTATATGAGAGAGCGTCTATAAGGACTGACAAATAAGATTCATGTATGTGAGCATAAGTAAAGTAGGTTAAGGTTTGGTAAAATTACACATTTTAAAGTGTTAAATACCAAATATAGGTGTTTACATTTCCCCCTTTTTAATTCTAGTAATGGAATTTCAAGAGTAAAAAGATAGAAGATGATACTCTAGGATAATTTTGATAGGTATTGCCTAAGTATGTGCTTATGTTTTTAATTACTCCATAGAATCTTGAAATAAAACATGACTAAATAATTTATTACTTATTATTCAAAATAAAAAATAAAAACATTTAACATATGTGAAAGGAAATATAAAGGAATGAATACACATGTATTCATGCAAACCAAACTTATCTTTTGCAAACTTGTCTTGTACAGACAATGGAGAATGGGATGATCGTGCCCCATTGGAGATGTTTGAGTAAGAACATGGGTTGAGATGAATATGCCCCAACCCTCAATTTAAATGTATAAGTGAGATCTATGTGATAACATAGTAGACAAAAATGTAGTTGTAAAAATGTAGTGGTAAAAATGTAGTATGACAAAAATGTAGTATGGCAAAAACGTCACGAGGATAAAATATAGTGAGGAAAAATGTAGCAGTATTGGTAATGTCACAAAAATAGTGAAAAGAGCATAATTGGGATATTTTAGTAATTATCACATTATTTATTTTTTGTGTAGTTCATTTTGGTGATAGTAATTAACATTTCATGGTGGAAAAGTAATGCACCAAATTTACAAGCAAAATAACAGAGGAAAATGTGATTTCATGAGTTTGGACATTTATTTGAAATTTTTGTTGTCTTCATGACATTACCAATACCGCTATGTTTTTTCCTCACCATATTTTGTCCTTGTGATGTTTTATCATACTACATTTTTACCATTACGTTATTTACTACTACATTTTTTTCTGCTACTTTTTCATAGGATGCAAAGAACTTATGTTATACATAACTTTAGCCTCACACAACTCTAAAAAATGTAAGTAAATAGAATCCATTCTGGGATCTAATAAATATATGATATGATTGAATTATTCCTAAGAGTTTGTGTAAAATTTTTTTATTCATTCATTTCAAAAGTAGTATATGATTCAATATGAGTAATGTCTAATAATAATTTGCATTTCAATAAAATTTGAGTAATAATGAATAGATATTGACAAAAATTTCCATTCCATTTGGTAATTTGTATAACTTGAGTCATATAACCTATGCAAATATATCATGTTATCTACAAAATTGTGAACAAAGGTTAAGTATATTCCCCTACTATAATAATATGTGTAATCTAAGACATATAATTTATATAATATTCTAATAAAGTCTATGAAATGTCTTATAATCATGTTAAATTTGTGACATATATTTCGGCATGTGCTCCTAATCTTAATCAAGTTTTCACAATTTGATTAAAACATGTAATAATATGTGTAAAATTTTACCATTATGAAATAATCTATTCTCAAAAATCTACTTTTTTGTATCTTTGAGGCTTAATCTCTAAGACAAGCCACTTTGTATGCCCCCATTTTGAGGAGAGGAATGAAGTATTTGAACTACTTATCTGAAAAGATAATACTTGAAATCATTATGTTATATATAAAATATGTAAGTATTGTAAATTATATAATAACATTTGTATAATATGTCATCATAGATAGAAATAAATCACCTGAGTATGTATGATACATGTATCCTAAGCATACAAGTTTTATGTCAAGATAGATATATAAATGAGAAATATAAATGAATAATCAACATAGAAATGAGCTTAAATAATATGAGTAATAACTATGTCATAATGTGCATGATATATAGCATGGCACTACAAGAAATAAGGAGAGTGCATGATATAGATCATAGAAGTAACAAGCTCAAAAACCTCAACAAGCTAAGAAAATAATCCTAGATTTATCCACACATATAAAACAGATTAAAAGAGGGATACGTAGTGGACAATCAAATTCCCCATAAGGCCAATGGCCACATAAAATATAAAAGAAACATCACATAAGTCTTAGGGCTCAATGCAATGGACAATCTAGTTTCACACACATAATGGATAATATAATTTCACATACACAATAGAAAATTTAATGTCACACAAGTAGTGGAGAATATAATGTCACAAACATAATCAAAAATCTATTATCACTCACACCAGAAAATATAATGTCAGAAAATAATATTCAAACACAATAGACTATTAAATGTAACATAATGAAAAAACTCAAACAAAGAACAAGAAACAACATATAGTATGCATAGAAAAAGCAAGGATAAACCACAAAATCAATGTATGTCATCATATATATATATATATATATATATATATATATATATATATATATATATATATATATATATATATATATATATATATATATATATATATATATATATATATATATATATATAGTAAAATGGAATTCTAAATAATATGAGTCAGATCAAGTCGTGTGTAATAGATTTAAAGTAATTTACTATAATCAATATAAATATTCATACAGTGATAAAACATATGTAAATTGTCTAGTTTCCCCTATTAAGAACATGCATCCAATGTAGGAAGGTTTTTCCTAGGTGTAGGATAGATATGCATCTATATGTCCCTATCATAGATGACATGTATGCCTTGCATCTCACTCATTTATAACATGAAATACATGTGTATATAAAAACTAGATATATAATGTAATATATATGATAAAGCATAAACATATCAAGTATATAAGAAATGGATGACATACAAAGTTATTAGGTTTTTTTTTTCTTTTTTTTCCATAATTTTATTTTATTTTAATTTTATAATATTATGATTATTATGCAATGATAGCTAGTGATCCCATCAAAGGATTGAACACTTATAGGTCTTGTGTCAAATTTGGATAATGTTACCCATTATGGTCAATTAGTAACATGTATGTTCAATTAAAATTATGATATATATATATATATATATATATATATATATATATATATATAGTGATATACATCATAGTCATCATCACCTATATGATCTTGTATATAGTGTAGCTCTATGAGAAATAATATTGTGCGTAGTCTGATGCAGAATATTAGAATGTATCTATCTTTGTTGAGGAACACAAGGAGATATATGTAGAACTATTTTAGTATGTGATGAATTAAATAATGAATCTTGCAAGTATAAATATATTTTTGATGTAATGGATGTTATAATACTAGTCATCTTATAAAATGCATTATCTTAATTTGAGTTACTTAAGTAGAATGAACCTTAACAAGTTGTATAACTAACTATGGTGGTGTCATTAGTGGAGGATGAATAATTTATTATTCAAGAGGGTATTCATATAGAATACCTAAAATTTTGACCACAATATTAGCATGTATATCATGCATACATCATTGTAATATATATATATATATATATATATATATATATATATATATATATATATATATATATATATATATATATATATATATATATATATATATATATATATATACCTATAACTTGTGTATCAATGTGCACCAAAACATGATATCATTGGTATGATGAAGAATGGTGTAACAAATATACTTGATCCCACATTGAGTGGTGACACAATCCTTCCAATAATATTTTGTTTCTTTTCATTAAATCAATTAAATTTAGGTTTATCTATATAAACTTATTTATGAGGGAGAAATATAAAACAAAATTCAAGTAATTTTTTACAAGGGATATCAAATAATTTTGAAAACTTTCTTCATTGCAGGTTTGATAAGGTGTGCCAATTAGAAGACTGTATCATATCATAATGCTTAAAAGGTGTGGGGTCTTCTAAACCTATATGCAAATATCCTTCATGAAAAAACATCACACATTGATGTGAAATGGATAGCATCTCCTTTATTGCATGTATCCATAGTCTATAGATAATTAGTTTATAATGCAATTGGTTAAATGTTACATGAAATAAAACATAGAGAGTTTTTGGCCCAACTATAACATCAAAATTAAGGGTAACTAAAGCTTGGCGAGGAAAATTATTCAATCCCATAATGTTAATATATGATTTACAAATATAGTGGGTATTTATACCCAATTATCTAAAATATGTGACATTGCATAGATTCAATTCTTGTCCCTCATTTATCAAAATTCTATTAAATCCCTTATTGAAGACTAATAACTAAATGCATTATTTTATATTATATGTTAATATATTATTGAACAAGACTTATTTAGAATCAACATTATTTGGATCAAAATCATCTACATTCATTCCTTGTTAGGCTTTATAGAAAATGTGTAAAAATTTGTGTTGTCTATTTGCCACTATAATTTTTAATCTTTGAATCACTTTTATATCAAAGGCCTTTTCTACCTTTTTTAATTTTATAAAGATATATGGGTAGTGATGCCTTGTTCATATTTAATAAATCCTCGGCCACTATATCCTAACTATTATTAATATTTTAATCCAAAACCATATGATGTCAAATCTAATGCTAGTATAAATTTTTATGTACTATAGGTAAAATTATTATGATATGTAACAAGTAAAGAATCAATTTAAGGACCAATGTTGAAAATCCATTTTCCATTCTAATCTTACATAAATAGAATAACTTTATCTATATATTTGATGAGTAACAGGATATGATCATTAGTTATATGATTCTAATATTTTTTTTGTTTTTAATAGTAATAGAAAAAACATCCATTTCATCCATTGTATCCATTTTAAACTCAGTAATCATAGGATAAGTAAAACAAAAAAAAATTGATTGCATACTCATACAAACAGTATAAAAATCTAAAAATAGAAAATAATACTAAAAGATACTACTCTTAAGATGAGTTTAAATATAGAATAATAGGCCTTGGAATGGAGATCTAAAATCAGACATTTATAAATCATGGATGAATGCATAAATCTAAAACCTTAGGAAAATAGAGGAAAAACTTATGGAAAATAGGGTTTTCTAATGCTCAATATTATGAACAGGTTCATGATTATGTTATATACATATTAAGATTTATGTGACTCTAATATTTAATAATTTTTTCAATAAATAAGATTGCTTAAGATATACAATTATAAAACAAATCTATGTGCAGCTAGCCAAATATAATAACTTGTTGTTTCTGTGAAACACTAAATAAATGATGTACTTAGCTTGTTTCAAGGGTTGATACACAAAGTTGGGGGACAAAAAAGGTGACATTCCCAAACTTTTCAAATTTTTTTTCAAATGGCATACAACCTTAGAAAAAGGGAATACACCTCTTTTTTAATTTCTAAGGCTTAGGATTGTGCCAGAGCCTCAAGGGCATGTTCCCTTTGTAAAGGGTGTATGCCCTTTATTTTTTGTTTTTGTTTTACTACACCATTTATAAAACCCATGGTGAATTTTGTAGGTTTGGATTTTTTTCAGTGAATCTTGCTCTACTTGCCCATAATCCACGTGTTTCCTTTGGATTTATATCCCACCAGTGGGATTTGAGATTTTAGTTTATGTCTTAGGTATGTTTATATTTCAATTTCAAAATTTCCATTTATATTTATATTTATTTATGGATGTAGGGTTTTGAAATTAAATTTTCATTAGATTCTCTTACATTGCCTAAAAAAACATGTATTTATATAATTTTAGATAACCAATTCAATGATGGACCCATTGTATGAAGAAAATGTAGAATAACACCATGAACAATTTTATTTTGCATATGAAGAAGTTAAATTATATGAAAAATATAATTCAAAACATCAATAATTACAAATAATTATTAATGGTTTGTGTCACTCCTCAGTTGATACTTCATCAAATTCACTTTCTAATACACTAGAGAGCATTTTTAATGCAATGGAAAATCTAACTTCAAAACTTGATGCAATGTTGCATCGAAGAGAGGCCCTGAAACAATTTTATTTTGATAAATTATCATATGAAGATGTTAATAAAAAAATAAAAAAAGAACATGTGTGTGTTTTGTTTGTTAAGACTAGAACTAACCAACCACCACCAATAAATTGAAAATATATTAGTATGGATTGGTGTGTTCATGAGGGGATAAAATTAACTTTTGGGATAGGTGGTGGATGGTGTTTTATGAGCCTCCATGCAACAATAATGAGGTTCTATTATTATTATTGAGAAAACTCTATTGTGAGTTCGTATTTCTATAAATTACAAATTATTTTGATATGAAGGCCTCCTAATGTAGGGGAGGTGGGTCTTCATTTGATAGACCTAGTTTTAGACGAGACCAAAATTATCCTAATTAAATTCATATAAACATAAGGATGATAACACATGCTTATATCCATAAAATATCACATTGTATTATACAGATGGACACCATTGAATCAATTACAAGTTTGATATAAGTTTTGATTGACCATGGTATGCATGCATTGAAGACTTCTACTCATCCTACAAGTGTTGAGACATCTATTAGTGGTATTTGTGCTAGTGTTAGTGGTGTTGGTCATAGTGGTAGTGGTGGTGGCGCTATTAGTTTTGGTGGTATTGGTATTATTGCTAATGTCCCTCCTTCTGCTCATGTTATAGTTCTTATGCATCATTTCACATCATGTGGGAGGAAATGTATGGGACCTCCTATTCAAGTTTAAAATACACATGCTACATTTTTGGAGACTAAACCTACCTTTGTGTAGCATACTAGTACCCAACCAGAGCATTCGAGACCTCAGGAGACTAGCATGCCACAACATATATCACCTGTAGATAATTTAGTAGTACATGTTATTAATATACCAGACACTATGCCATTTGTATTACCTTCACCCACTCCTTCTAGGACATGTTAGCCTATTAAGGAGGAGTTATCTACTTTACCATTTGTATTTGATACATAGTTTTTTTTTTTTTAATTATAGTTTTTTTATGTTTGTAAAAGAACATTAAATTTATTTTCTAGTATGTGTTTATTTAATTTACTAATTTATTTGACTAAATTTTTTATTGTTTTACTTTATATAGATGATTAGTGATATTTTGGGTATCTCAGCAAGCCTCGATTGTATTTTAGAGACTGAAATTAGCATTGGTGTACCCTATACTCAATTTTTAAAACTTTCAAATTACATATTTATTCATGTATATTTATTTTTCCATGAAAAAAAATATATCTTTTAAGATATATATTATAGTCATTTAATTTTTTTCGTGCTCATTAGATTCACACATTATTAAATTATTGGTTTTACAAATGATGAGAGATGCTTTGGGCACCCCTCATTTATGACAAGAAGGTCTACCTAATGTTGGTTTTACATCTAAGGATCCACTTTCTCTATTGTATGTCATGATTCAAGGATAGAAATTGGTGAGAAAACATATTAAAATTGTGTTTTAGCTTCAGGAAATGATATTCTATGTCATATCTACATAAATATATGCATATTTAGATCTAATGATATATGTTTGCTCCATACAATTCTCCATCACATGTGTATATGTGTTCTTGTAGCCCTAGACAACCATTTAGATGGAATGCAGTGAGTCTAAAATCATTTTACAAAATTTTGTTCTTGAAAAAAATATCAGTTTTAATATATAATTTTAATGCACTAAATTCTATACTCCATATGTTATGCAGAGATAACAATTTTTAGAGGCCATGTATCAAATATTTGATGGCTTACATGTTGAGAGGAGAGTCTCTCCTTGTACTGAGGAACCTGCCACTCCTAGATCTACATCTATGGCAGTAAAGCATAACTTATTTTGAGCCAGTGAGGATCAAGAGAGATAGTTTTGTGCTAGGGGTCTAGTTATAGGCATTACCTATTTTGTATGTCGATATGGTCCACATTGTATGCCGATATTGACCACATTGTATGCCTATATGGCACATTTTATATATGTACATGTTATTTTCTATATTTTTTCTTGACATATGTCCTATTGTTTATGTTGAACTATGACATAGAACTTTGCATATACACATGTATACTATTAAGAAAATAATCTTCCTTTATCTATGTGTATGTTCTATTTTGATCATTTAATTTGTATGCCTTTGGTCTTAAAAGTCAAATACAATCCTATAGTCCATGAGTAATTTGGTAAGTTTAATCTTTATTAAGATTGCTTATTGAGAAATATTGTTGAAATAGATTAAGGAGGGTGACTAGATCCTTTCCAAAGTGTTATTATGTCTTTATCATGATATAAAGACAAGATAATGGATTATCAAAGCTCTCAACTTGTACAATTTTGTGTTACCAGTCTAGAGTGTAGCAAGACTAAAAGTTTTCTAAGTGGAGTTTTATCCATCCAAGTGAGCCATGAATTTGTATAAGGTTTTTAAAGAGATTTTATAAGGTGATAAAAATATTTTGGAATGAAAATATTAAATAGAAACCAAAATAAAGAAGTTTTAGGTTTTCATACAATAAGGAAACCTGGTCAATAACCCAAAAATTTGTGTATTGGCTTTTAAAGGTATTTGAAGGATTGTTCATTCTTAGTGACTATTTAAAAAGGTGTAAGAATTTAGGGTAGACCTTATAAAATATTTATATTATTTGGGAGAACTTAATTCCTATTTTTAAATACGAAATGCTATTTAAAACTATCACGCAGTCCTTCAAAAATGTTTTGAACTCTAATTTTTAAATTTATTGAACATATCATGAGTGACCAAGGTAATATAACTATTGGAAGAGGTGTAATTAGGTGATGAATACCTTTTATAGGTCTTAGATGTTTTTTCAACTCTCTGAAACCCAAAACATTCCATTTTTGTCCCTCTTTGCCTTGCAACAGGTTTGTTTAAGCCTATACTAGGGTTTCTAGAAGAAAGTAAGCTACGAATGGAGAAAATGAATAGCATGAATGGTCTGATTGATGGAAAGAAAGAGCAGGGAAAAAGAGATTCTGGATAAAGTGGAATCTTGGTTTACAGATTCTTTTGCCTCTTTCCATGCAGTTTGAAATGGAGCATCTTTTCATGGGTATGTCTTTGGAGAGATTTATTTAGGAGCTGGAGAGCCTTGTCAAATGATTGGCAAAGGGGAAGTGAAGCTGAAATTGCAGACGGATAACACACAGGTGTTGAATGAGGTTATGCAGGTACCAGTCTTGGAGATGAGTCTAATTTCTTTAGGAAAGTTAGGTGATGGGAGATGCACAGTAACTCTCACAGTGGATGCACTTGAATTAGACGGTGGTAAGAAAGTAGGTATCCTTTATCTATCTACTTATATTACTAATTCACCTTCTGTTATAGAGATGTGGATTTGTAGGCTTGGTTACATATGTAGGAGGGGAATGCATGTTCTGAAGTGGAAGACAGATGTTTTTGACAAGCTAAAGAACTGGAAAGCCTTGGTGTTCATGGAGGAGATGACAGACAGATATCAACGAAGTGGACTAAATTATTCTGAGCAGGGCTGTGCTAATTTGGACAAGGGTTTGACTCAAAAGGAGCTTGTGGGTAAAAAGTCGTCACTCATAGGCGAACACAGATACCGGCATCAGTCAGGAGGAACCAAAATCAAACAGACAGGCACTGACGTCGGTCATGTGCAAATCAACAGAGTCGGTGGTGTCAGGCAATAGGAACCGATGTCGGTCATACAGTGACCGACATCGGCAATAGGTACACTGGCATCGGTAATGGGACCGACGTCGACAAATAGGGTCAGTCGCAGGGAATCGATGTCGGTCAGGAGCAGATTGGGAGATGGCCGAGATCGGTCACTGGAACAGATATTGGGTGGACAATACGCTGTCAACAAGTCTCAAATGCTCATATGGAGGTCAAAAAGGGTATGTGAACCTCATATTCGTTGTTCACCTTCTTTTTATTGCTTACTGATGGTCGAGAACTAGGAAGATGTGAAGAGGCAATGTAGGTAGAATCCAGATACAGTGGGAGCTCGACATGGATGAGGAGTGTGAGTCCTTGGAGAAGAACCAAACAAGTGTTTGTTGGTAGAGTTGTCAGCAGGAAGAAAGCACTGAGAGATGGATGGATTCCCATAGTTAAAGAAGAGAGTAGATGGACACGTGAGATGGAAGGCCAAGGTATATGGTCTTGAAGAAGTTGCAGGATAGTGGTACAGGTTTTGACAGGAGGATGAAAAAGCATGGCTTTAGTCAACGTCAGTGTAACTATTGTGTTTGTTCTTACTAGGTGGATGATGAGTCACGACATTATCCAGTTACTGTATGTGGATGGTTTGCTAGCAGGTTTTGTACATACAGGGATTTGTTGAGCTAAAAGGTAAGGTTAGTTCAGAGGTATGTCAGGGGGAATTTAGAGCAGCAAAATTCTTTGGCATAAGAGACATGGAGATTTGGTCTCCAGTGGGAGCTGATGTGAATCAGGTGTTGGTGAGGTTCATTACGCAGGATGCAGAATCGGTAAGCACACCAAGCGCTGGATAGTTCAAGCAGAGCTTAGAACAGGGTTCGAAATCACATGAGGTCTAGTGTAGACCTGAGTTTTCTCAAGTAGTGGGAGCTGTCAGAGAGTTTGGTGGCAATTTGGGGAAGGTATATTCTCAGGTACTTGAGAGGGATCAGCAGCAGGTTAACATGTTATGCAGGGTCAAGGACTTCACTACATGGATATGTAGGTTCGGATGTGGCAGGTTACTTGGATGACAGGGAATGTTTCTCCATCAGAGCACACATGATTACCAATGTATAAGCAACTTAAACATGTGGAAATACCCAGAAGAACAAATAACTATCAATGAAAAATAACACGGAAATTGAGAGGCAACACACAATTGTATTCAACTCATTACAAAGGAAATTACAATAAAGAGATCACACTCTTCTTCCACCTCTACAAGGCCTTCCACACCTCAAGGGCTCTAAGTAATATTCCCACCTGAGTAATCTTCTCTCATAGGTCTCAACTAATAACTTACACAAGCTATTTTTCACCTCATTGTACATCCAATACAATCGAGTACGAACCGGTACTCCAAGTAGATCTTACCATGATCTTGCTCCTGATGTATTGTTATCACCTTGGATCCTGTCCAAGCCACCGATCTCTGTCTGACCCTCGCATTCACACATCTCCCTGTAGACCAACCTGATCTTACTTATCACATGTAGATCTCCTCCATGATCCTGCAACACCCTGCATATCAAACCTGATCTTACATACATGGGGAATCCTACTTGATTCCACCATGGGAAGAACTCTCCAAGCTTCACACTTGGGTTGTACAAGTTCAACACTTAACAATACAGCCCATGAGTCTATTATATAGATCTCATGCATACACTTAATTTAGACAGGTGGCTCAAAGACTCGAACTGGTCTTCATCATGCAAACAACGCATTCACTTAACTGACTGTTCATCAACAACAGTTCTGACTGCCACAGGTGACCGACGTCGGTCCCTGCCTGACTGGAGGTGACCGACGCTAGCTGATCTCCTGTCGATGTCGGTTTCCTTCTGCGCTCCCCTGACTGACGTCAGTTGTAGCCTGCCAACGCCAGTGACTGTCAAGCTCATAAACCTCCTCCTCCTATTTGCCTTAGGTGAAGCTGTTAGCTCCACACCCTAACAATCTCCCACTTGGAGATAAAGAGCTGCGCCTATACCCATACCAGTACTCTGTCTAATCTACATCCTGGCTTGTATTCCTCTTCAAGCTCCCACTCAAAGATAACCCACCACACACCCTGTGGTGCTACACCTGTGTCTGAATTTCTCCATTCTTCTGCCTTGCTATACTCCCACTCAAATAACAACCCCTATGAGTAACCTGTAATCAACAACACTTAATAGATCTGAACCACTTGTTAGTCAAGCTCACTTTGAGAACATCCAACCTCGCTCTGATACCATTTGATAAGATTGGTATCAACCTGGTCCACCTGCTCAACCTGCTCTGATACCAACTTGTCAGGATCTTGCTCCTCAATTAGAGCACATATGATTACTTCTTGTATTAGTAACTAAACACAAAATTATACCAGAATCAATAAGTAACTAGAAATATGAAACAACACAGGAAATGAGAGACAATACACAATTGTATTAAATACTCAGAACAAAATACAATAAAGAAGATGCCACTTCTTCTTCCACCTCAAAGGCTCGCCACACCTCAATACCTTCTTCCTCTCTCTCTCTCGGTCCCAATAATCAACTCAAATATAGAATTGATGTTCTCCTCTCCAACCAGTCAGTAACACGCTGCCAGTACACCAAGTACACAACCGTACTCCAAGTAGATCTCCTGCTCTTTGCTGCGACCTGAAAATCACTAGACCTTACTCACCATTGTAGATCTCCAAAAGAAGCCATGCACATCCGCTGACCAAGATCATACAAACACGAAGAACCCCTCTGATTCTCCAAACCAGTACCCACACTTGGTACTGTGGCACTAGGGGGAACACACCATTGCTCTCTTACTCTCTGAAGGAGCTTATTTTTGCTCTCTTACTCTTTAACACTAGTTTACAATACAACCAATGAGTCTCTTAAATAGATCTCATGCAAACAATAATTAGACACCTAATTACAATAATTAGATCCATAGATTCTAGTCTAAATTTGGCTCTTGACATGCAAACACTTGGTTCGTTAGCTAATTGCCCGTAAAATACTCAGTCCAAACCACACAGGTGACCGACGTCGGTCCCTATTTGCCTGGGGGTGCCAACGCCGGCCAAGTCCTGACCGATGTTGGTTGTCATCTATCTGTACCCTGCCAATGTCGGTTGTCCTGATCGATGCCGATGACTGTAACACTCAGCAAACACTCTGCAACCTCCCTAACTCCTCCTGTTTGTATCCTGGTGAAGCTTTTAGCTCCACAACCTAACACTGAATACCTTTTATAGGTCTTAGATGTTTTTTCAACTCTCTGAAACCCAAAACATTCCATTTTTGTCCCTCTTTGCCTCGCAACAGGTTTGTTTAAGCATATACTAGGGTTTCTAAAAGGAAAGTCAAATAAATTTTATTTGAACCACACAAAAATAATGAAAATTTTTAATCAAGTGTATTTAAATGTGTACTAGAGTATTCATGAACTTTTGGAGTGGTAAAGAATTGTATAGTATAATCATCAACTCTATGAGAGTGCATTTGGCCTAAAAAGGCCTAATTGACAGTCTACATAGGCACATATAAATGGTCATTTTAAGGATAAAATGACAATTCTTTGGTCTCCATTGGGACCCAAGAGTGAAGGTTGTAGTTTATTAGATGCTTCCTTGAAGAGAATCTCAATGTCCTTGACTGTGAAAACTAAGTGAATTTTGGTCACATGTTGCATGATAACTTTGAGGGCTAGAGATGAGTCGTCATCTCCCACACTTTAATAGATAGGTCCTATAATAAATTATATAAGTATTATCTCTAAATTAAGGTGAGTGATATGGGTAACCGATTTTCTCTCATAGCCAAATCTTTCTTAAATGAAAAAAGTTGGTCAGTGGGGGGGTATATTCAAACTCATTATCCCAATCAATGATACATATATGCATGCACACGCAAATGGGAATTTTAAGTCTAAAAAACCATTATTTAGTCTCTATTAATCCTTAGGGTCAAATGTTATAGTTGATTAGACACATCCCTGAAGAGAATCTATGCATCCCTAAGTGTGCAAATTGAGCGAATTTTGATCATGCATTACAAGAGAACCATGCCGGCTAGATATGATCTGTCAGCGCCCACACTTGCATGAATAGGTCAAATAATAAATAATAGGAGGATTTTTTATAAATTAAGTCAAATGAGATGTAAAAAATAATTTTCTCTCATAGCCCAATCTCTCTCAAATGACCAAAAGGTGGTCGATAAGCATTGTATATTCTTACTTGTTAGCCCAATCAATAAACCATATTCACAAGCATCTATAGATAGTAATTTTAAGGTTGTAATAACCATTTTATAATAATTTTTGGGCCCCAAGAGTGAAGGTTAGAGCTAATTATATGCATCCTTGAAGAGAATCTCAACATTCTTGAGTGTGGAAAATGAGAGAACTTTGGTCACGCATTGAAAGAGAACCATGAGGTATAGAGATGAGCCATAATATCTCACACTTGTGTGGATGATTATTATAATAAATAATATGAGGATTATCTATAATTAAAGGTGAGCAAGACATGGCATCCAGTTTTCTCTTATAGCCAAATCTCTCTTAAACAACCAAAAGTTTGTCAGTGGGGGATGTATATTCTAACTCATTAGCCCAATCAATGAATAATTTTTGCGGTAACATCTCAATGGGAATTTTAATTCTAGATAAGACATTTTATGGTCTTTGTTGTGCCATAGGAATGAAGGTTACAATTGATTGGATGCATCCGTAAAGATAATCTCAGTGTCCTTATGTGTGCAAATTGAGAAAACTTCAATCATGCATTCCATGAGAACTGTGAGGGATAGATATGATCCCTTATCTCCCACACTTGAAAAAATGAGTCCTCTAATAAATACTAGGAGGATTGTCTTTAACTTGAGGTGAGAGAGATGTGGTAACTAGTTTTCTCTTGTAGCCAAGTCTCTCTTAAAGTGTCAAAATTGGTCAATGGGGTCATATATTTTGGCTCATTAGCCCAATCACTGAACTATCTTTGTCAACACATATATATGGGAATTTTAAGGCTTTAATGACTATTGTCTTGTCTCCATCAGGATCTAGGAGTAAAGGTTATCGTTGATAGGATGCATCCTTAAAGAGAATCTCAACATCCCTAAGTGTGCAAACTAATCAAACTTGTATCACGTATTACAAGATAATCATGAGAGATAGAGACAATCACTCAATTCTAAAAATTGATTGGATGGGTCCTCTATGAAATCCAAGGAGGATTATCTCTAACTTGAGGTGATCAAGACATGGTAACCAGTTTTGTCTCATAGCCAAATCTCTCTTAAATAACCAAAAATTGGTCAATTGGGGTCATATATTCAGACTCATTATCCCAATCAATGAATTTTATTTGAAATCACATATAGATGGACATTTTAAGGATATAAATATCATTTTACAGTGTTTGTAAGTCCTTAAGAGTGAAGGTTACAGTTGATTAGATGCATCTCTGAAGATAATCTTAGCATCCCTAAGTGTGTAAATTGGGTGAACTTCAGTCGCATGTTACAAGAGAATCATGAAGGATATAGATGAGATGTTAGATCCCACACTTGAATGGATGGTTCCTCTAATAAATATCATGAGTATTGTATCTGACTCGAGGTGAACAAGATGCAACAACTAGTTTTATCTCATAAACAATTCTCTCTTAAAGGGCCATAAATTGATCAGTGGGAGTCATATATTTTGAATTTTTATCTAAATCAATGAACCATATATGTAGGCACATCTGTATTTATGTTTTAAGGCTATAAATATTATTTTTTGGTCTCTTTTTGTCCTTGGGTTCTAAGGTTGTAGTCGATCAGATGCATCCCTAAAGAGAATCTTAGTAACCCTGAGTGTACAAATAAAGCAAACTTCCATCAAATGTTGTAATAAAACCATGATGGATAGAGATAGGAAGTTAACTAAAACAATTACGTGGATGGGTCCTCTAATAGATCCCAAGAATATTTTCTCTAACTATAGGCAAGTGAGATGCAACAACCATTTTTCTCTCATAGCAAAATATATTTTAAATGACTAAAAATTGATTAGTGGGGGCCGTATATTCTAAGTCATTATCTTGATCAACTAAACATCTTCACAAGAATGTATGTATGAGTATTTTATGGCTATAATAACCATTTTTTAATCTTTTTTGATCCTCAACAGTGAAGGTTATAGTTGATCAGATGTATCCCTGAAGAGAATCTTAGCGTCCCTTAGTGTACAACCTAAATGAACTTAGGTCGCATGTTGCAGGAGAAACATGAGGGCTAGTGATGAGTCATTAACTATCACACTTTAATTAATGGGTCATCTAAGAAATCCTAAGAGGATTCTCTATAACTCAGGGTGTGCGAGACGTAGCAACCAATTATCTCTCGTAGCCAAATCTCTCTTAAAGGGCCAAAATTTGGTCAGTCGGAGGTGAATATTCTGACTCATCAAAATAATAAATTAATCATCTATGTACACACATCCATATGGTAATTTTATGTCTATAATGAACATTTTTTATCTCTATTGGGCCTTGGGAGTGAATGTTGTAGTTCCTTAGACATATCCTTGAAAAGAATCTTAGTGTCCCTAAGTGTGTAAATTGAGCAAACTTTCATCACATGTTTTAATAGAACCATTAGTGATAGATACAAAATTTTATCTCCTAAACTTGTGTGGATTATTCCTTATAAAAATCCTAGGAGGATTATCTCTAACTTTATGTGAAGGAGACATGATAACAAGTTTTCTCTAGCATCTAAATCTCTCTTAAATGGCAAAAATTTGGTCAGTGGGGGTCATATATTCTGACTCATTATCCCAATTGATGAACCATATTCAAGGCACATCTATATGGTATTTTCAAATATATAACCACCATTATCTAGTCTCTATAATTCCCTAGAAGTAAGGGTTACAGTTGATCGAATGCATCCCTTGAGAGAATCTCAACATCCCTAAGTTTGCATACTCAGCCAACTTTCATCTCATATTGTAGGAGAATTATGAGGACTAGAGATTAGACATCAGATCTTACACTTAAATTTATGGGTCCTATAAGTAACCCCAAGAGCATTCTCCATAACTTGATGTGAGTGATACATGACAATGATTTTTCTCTCACACCTAAATCTCTCTTAAATGGCAAAATATTAGTTAGTTGGGGGTGTATATTTTGACTCATTAGACCAATAAAAAAATTGACTATGAAAGCAATGATAGATGGGAATTTGAAGTCTATGATAACCATTATCTTGTCTCTATCAGGCCCTTGAAGTGAAGGTTATAGTTTATCGAACACATCCCTGAAGATAATCTTAGCATCCCTATGTGTACAAACCGAGAGAGCTTATATTGCATGTTGTAGGAGAACCATGAAATCTAGAAATGAACCGTTAACTCCTATACTTTCATGGATGGGTCCTTTAATAAAATTTAGTATTATTTTCTCTAACTTGATGTGAGTGATACATGACAATGAGTTTTCTCTTGCAGTTAAATCTCTCTTAAATGGCCAAAAGTTGGTCAGTGGGAGCCATATATTCTAAATAATTATCACAATAGATGAATAATATTAATGAACACATCTAGGTGGGCATTTCAAGGATAGAACAACCATTTTTCATTATATTTATCACCCTTGGAATGAAGGTTGAAGTAGATCAGCTACATCCCTTGAAAGAATCTCAGCATCTTTGAGTGTGAAAATTGAGCCAACTTTCATCATGTATTACAAGAGATCTGTGAGAGATAGATATAACATGTTATCTCATAAAATTGTATGGATAGGTCTTTTGAGCAAACTTTGGAGTATTATCTCTAAGTCAATGTTAGTGATACATGAAAATGAGTTTTATCTCACAGCTAAATCTCTCATAAATAGCCAAAAGTTTGTTAGTGGGTCTGTATATTCTGACTAATTAGCCCAATCGATGAACCATCTTCACAAACACATTTGGATGGGTGTTTCAATGCTATAATGACCATTGTCTAGTCTCAATCATTCACTAAAATTTAAGTTTTAGTTGATCAGATGCATCTTTTAATAGAGTCTTAGTGTCCCTAAGTGTACAAACTGAGCCAACTTATGTCACATGTTGCATAAAATTAATGAGGGATAGAAATGAGATGTTAGCTCCTACACTTGTATGGATGGATCCTCTTTGCAATCCTAGGAGTATTCTCTCTAACTTTATATAAGTGAGACATGAAAATGAGTTTTGTCTCATAGCCAAATCTCTCTTAAATGCCCAAAATTTGGTCAATGGGGCCATATATTTTGATTCATTATCCTAATAGATGAACCATCTTTGTAAAAAATTCTGACTCATTAGCCTAATAGATACAATTCTTCTCTTGGACATCCCATACACTCCAAGGAAGCATGCACCTCCACCCCAGTATATCTAGGGGAGCCCACTGCCCTACATGGATGGGTCCTTTAAGAAACTCAATGATAATTCTCCTTAACTCAATGGAAGTGATACAACTAATTTTATTTGTGTTTCCCGTAGGTGTCTAAAGAGATACCTAAAAAAAGATAATAATTGATTGTTTAGCCATATTATCTGGCTTCAAACATTGTACAAAGGTTGATTACGGTAGTATAATCCCTATACTACACATCAAAAAGGTATTAAAAACTTTTATTTGATTATATAAGATTAGATCAAGTATGAAGGCTAAATTACACCTATAAGACAAGACTCAAAATATCAGGTCTGTAGTAGATGATAATTAAGGCCTAGATATGACTATTTTCTTATTTTTATTGAAAGGGTAAATAAAGAGAAGGTGAAAAGCTATTTGATTGAGGTAGATAACATTAATATGAATTATCTTTTGGATTCTCTTTGTTTCAATAAGATATTATTCTCTACTCATGGCACCAACCATGTGAAGGTGGAAGTTCATATGGTTCCAGTAACCTTCATTAAAATTGTTAGTAAAAAATGTAAACAAAAATAAACACATAATGATAAATAATTGAAAATGAAAAGATGGCGGTTTTGGCTCCCAAGATGCAGAATGGGTGCTTACACCTATACACAATGTGCCCAACTGAGCATGTGAGGGCTACATCGGGGGACCCCATCATGGTTTCTGCATGTGACTCAGAGGTATTTCATCATGGTTGTTACACGAGGCTGGTTGTGATCTGCAGGGCATTCGTGCCCTAGCCTGATCTTCTAGTCTTTTCTTGGTTGTGCAAAGTGTGGGGAGTGCACACGTTTTGGGGTGGTCTAGGGTTTTGGTTTTATTAGTTTTTCAGTGAAACATTTTTTCATTGGCATTGGTGTATCCTTTTCCCTGAGCGTATAGGGGTTTTGTGCCTAGTTAGAGGCCATAGGTGGGGCTTTAGTCCCTGGTTGGTTTGGGTCTAAAGTTTGAAGGTAGCACTAGGTGGTGGGTCGAGTAAAACCTAGTGGTGGTTCTTCATTCTCAGAGGCCTACTTACCCACCTTGCATCTGGTTTAGTGTCAATGCCGATTGGGGAGTCTTCAAGGGCTAGTGCCAAGATGTATTTTTGCTCATCAGTGGTCGAGGAAAATTCTCCTTCGCATGCTTCAAAGGTTTTTAATAATAACTTGTTCTCACCAGATCTGGGGTTGGTTGGTTCAAGTTTGTCTGGTGGTATTCAGATTATGAAGATCAATGGGCATCATCAACATTGTGAGGAGAGGCCAAAATTAGTTATCTCGCTAGAGATGATTGTAGAAGATATTGAATATTATTCAAAGCATGATTTGTTGTGCAAGTTTATGGGGATGTGGGTTTCATTACAATTTCTTAAATCATGGGCCCAATGGACTTGGATGCCAGAGGGAGAAATGGAGATTATGCTTTTAGCAAATAATTTTTCATGGTTTCATTTAATTGCTTGGCGGATCTCAACAAGGCCTTTGAAGGAGGCCCCTAATTTCATAATCAGATTGGGTTATTTATTAAACCTTGGCATGCAAGCTTCAATCCTACTGAAGAGCTTCTGAATTAGGTTCTGGTGTGGGTTCGAATTCCAAGGTTTCTTATGGAATGTTGGTGGGAGGATGTTTTACACTTGTTTGCTTTGATGCTAGGAAAACCAGTTGGTGCTTCATAGTAGACTCAAGTTAAAAAGGTGATGACTTTTTCTCATATCTTTGTTGAGATTGATTTAAGTAAACCTTTGCCAAATGTGGTGGATATGTGTGCGGGTCCTTACTCTTGGGTGAAACAGTTGGACTATGAAACTCTTCTTTTTCAGTGTCATCTCTGTCATGAATATGGTCATTTTCAGAGGAGATGCCTGAAGGCTAAGCCTATGGATTCGTAGCCTTCTTAGCCTCCCCGCAATCCCCCTAGGGTTGAAAAGGGAAAGGAACCCATTCCTAGTGATGTGGATGGCATTGATGGTTTCGTTCTTGTCAAAGCTCAAAATAAGAATTGAGGTCAAAAGAGGAATTTGAAGGAAAGGCAAGAGGAAGATTTTTTCAATAGATTTGAAGTTTTAGATGATCTCAGCCAGTAGGAAGTGAATCCAGGTTTGATGAATCTGGATCAGGGTGCTTTGGGTGCAGGACAAGAGGGCCTTCTTTCTGAAGCTACTCAGGTTTTGTAGGATAATAGGGCTTTGCAAATAGACACAGATGTTTAAATGGAATTCCATGTGGAATCGGTTCCTATTATAGTAGGGAAGGAGGGTGGTAAGTAAGGATCTCCTCTTGTTTCAAATGAAAGTACTAAGGGGGTGAAGATTAATAAGTCTTCTTCTTCTCATTTAGGTCTTCATCAAAAGGATCCAAAAAAAGGGGTTGCGGAGAAGCCTTCCAAGCTTGTAGAAAAAAGGATTTGGAAAAGATTAAATTAACAGGGGAAACTTTGGTAGAGTCAGGGTTTATTAAGACTCTGGATTCTCATTTTTTCATCCCCTTGAAATGATTGTTCTATCCTGGAATGTAAGGGGCTTGAACAATGGCCATCAATAAAAAGATGTTCGTGATTTGGTTAGAAGTTAATATCCTAATGTTCTTTTCCTGCAGGAGACTAAAGTATCAGTGGAGTGTATGTTTGGTTTAGTGCCTAAGTTCTGGGGGAGTGGAGAGTGCCAGTGTATTGGTGCTCAAGGCTCCGTGGGGGGAGTGGCTTGTTTATGGAATCCTCAAAAGATCTACCCTCTTTGGTGGTTGTCCTTTTAGTCTTCTATCTATATGATTGCATCTTGTTTTGAGACAGGGGATTCTATTCTCTTCTCCAATATTTATGCACATACTGAACTTTAGGGTAAACAACTTTTGTGGTCCCATATCTAATTTTTTTGAAGCATGGTTCCTTTCCATCTGTGGATTATGGCTGGAGACTTCAATGTTATTTTTGAGTTGGCTGAGAAGTGAGGTGGTATTATGATGCTTGAGCCTTCTACATTGCCACTTTAAGATAATATCTCTACTTTAAATCTTGTAGATATCAATTCCATTAATGGCTAGTTTACTTGGAACAATCGGAGGATTGGGAATAATTGCATTACAGAATGACTTGACCACTTTTTGGTTTCTTTCTACTGGGTTGGTGGGTTGTGGTGTTCTAGCTCTAAAATTTTAGATTGGAGGGGTTCAGATCATTGGCCTATGAAATTGGCTATTTCTTCAGCTCGTGTGCCTCGATCTCCTACTTTCAAGTTCCAGATTATGTGGTTGCTTGACTTCCCTCTCCATGACTATATTACTGAGTGGTGGAGGTATGGTAGACCTACTTATGGTATAACAATGTATTATTTTTCTAAGTTACTTCAATTTTTCAAATATCACCTTAAATGTTGGAATCGATAGTGCTTTGGAAACATTTTCCATGCTAAGACTGCTGCCTAGGCTGAGTTGGATGGTATTATGAGGTTGATTAGGGAGGATGGAGTGATTGAGCACCTACTACGGGAAGAGACTAGGGATTTGAAAGCACTGGAAGAGTGTGAGCTATGAGAGGAAGTTTTTTGGAAATAAAAGGCTCAGATTGAGTGGCTTCAGGAAGGGGATAAAAATACTACTTTTTTTTCAACTCAGTAAAACCCAGGAGACATGGCAATTCTATTTCTACTTTAGTGAATGATAGGGGTGAAATTATTTATTCTTTTCATGAAATTACATGTGAAGCTATGCAATATTTTGCTTCATTATTTAGGGAGGATTCACAAGGGGGTTCTGATGAGGAATCTCAAGTTCTTTCTTGTATCCCTTCTTTGGTTTCTAAGGAGATGAATGAGCACCTTATGAGTGACATTTCAATTGAGGGGTTAGAGGGTATTGTGTTTCAAATGAAGAGGGGGAAAGCTCCTAGCTCTGATGGTTTCCTGATTGAGTTCTTTCAATAATTCTAAGAGATTATCAAGTTGGACTTGTTGAAAGTTGTTCAAGAGTCTCATAAGAATAAACAGATGTTACGGGCTTTGAATTTTACCTTCCTTGTTCTCATCCCAAAGTGTGATGGGGCGGATAGGTTAAGTCAACTTCATCCTATCTCTCTTTGCAATGTGATTTATAAAATTATCTCTAAATTGATTGCTGATAGGTTAAAAAAGTGTCTTAAAATGCTGATTTTTGAGGAACATGGTGGTTTTGTGGTGGGACGTCAGATTTTGGATGGAGTGGTTATCACAACTAAAACCATTCACTCTATGGCCAGCTCCAAAGATAAGGCAATGTTCATCAAGCTTGATATGGCTAAGGCTTATGACCGCATTCGATCGTCCTTCCTTCGGAAGGTTCTTGTTGCTTTTGGTTTTGGGGATGAGTGGATTTATTGGGTTATGAGTTGTGTTACTTTGGTCTCCTTCTCTATGTTAATAAATGGTAAGCACTCTGAGCTTTTTGGTGCCTCTCAAGGTCTATGGAAGGGTGAGCCCCTCTCTCCTTACTTGTTTCTTCTTCTTGTTGAGGGTCTGTGACACTTGATAAGAAGGAATGTGGAGTTAGGTTTCATTTAAGGGTGGGGATGGGGAGGTGGTTTACCTCCACAATCTCACTTGCAATTTGTTGATGAAACTGCTTTGATGGGTATGGCTACAATTAGGGAAGCTTCAAATTTATGCAAGGTGTTTGATGTTTATCTTGTAGCTTCAGGCCAATTGATTAATGAAGATAAGTCTTCCATCTTTTTCTTCAATACTCTTGGTTCCATTTAGAATCAAATGCTCATATCTTGAGATTTCAGATTGGGGTTCTCCCTTTAACCTATCTTGGTATTCCCATCTCTGTTGGAAGACTTCCCAGGGAGTCTTGGCAGAATATTTTGGATAAATTTCATGTGAAATTTAATCATTGGACCCATCATTCGTTGTCCTTTGCAGGTTGTGTTCAATTGCTCAAGTATGTGGTGCAGGCCCTCCCCATTTATATATGTATGATTCAGGTGGCCCCCTTGGGATTTTTTATGGAATTAGATTCTTTAACAAGATAGTTTTTATGGGCTGGTAGATTATTGTCCTCTAAATGGAGCCTTGTCAGATGGGACATTATTTGTAGCCTGAAGCAGCTTGATGGCCTTGGGTTAAGGTAGTCATCATTGTCAGGGATGGCATTGGCTACAAAATTGTATTGGCGGTGGTGTGTGGAGTAGGATGGGATTTGGGAAAGGATATGAACACATAAATACTTCTCGAAGATCCCTCAAATTGATATTCCTCATTATCCCCTGGTGGGGAAAGGCTCAGTGATTTGGAGTACACTCAAGAAAGGGGCTATTGTGATCAAGAATGGATTATTTTGGATTTGTAAAAGAGGGACAAAAGCTCACTTTTGGTCTGATTCTTGGGATGGTTTTCCTCCCATTGTTTCTCAGTTTCCTAATTTGGTAACTTTGTGCCAGAGGTTCTGTGAGGTAGGATGGTCAAGGGTGAGTGACTTCAAGTCCTTTTCTTCTCATGGGTAGTTGGTGGTGGTGAGATGGAATAATACTGATGAGTGGCCTATTTTTGGTATGGAGGAGTGTTTTGAGCTTCATAGTATCCTTTCTCATAGACGTTGTAGCTCCCTCGAAGAAGGGCATGCTCTTTCTTGGTCTCCTAATCCTAAGGGTGTCTATATTGTTGCTTCTGGATATCAGGTGTTGTTATATCACCAACTAGATGGGTTGGAGGTTCACTGGTGGAAGAAAATGTCGAATAATCTTTCTTTGCCGAAGTGTAACTGCTTTATTTAGAATTTGGCTTGGAATAGGTGCTTGACATGGGATAAGATTTGGAAGCAGGGTTTTTAGGGTCCTTCTATGTGTGTTTTATGTGGATGTGGAGAAGAGGACTCCTCTCACTTGTTTTTCTATTGTCTCTTGACTTTGAAGCTTTGGTATTATTAGTGTGAATTTTGGAAAAGTCCATATGTTCATGCGTCCTCCCGGGTGGATTTTTGGAATAGTATGGGTAGACCTCCTTCTATGGCCTCTTTCTTGCAAGATGTGTGGTATGTTGGGCCTTCCTTCATACTCTGGTAGATTTGGTTGGAATGAAATCGAAGAATATTTTGAGGTGAGAATTTGTTGATTCAACAAGTTTGTCACAAAATTATGGGTATGATTCACGAGACGGTGTAAGCTAAGTGTGATGTGGTGTTCCCTTTGGAGAAAGGGGATGCTGAGTTAGTGGATAGACTGGGTATTCAAAGTTTGTCTCTAGATTCTTCTTGTGTCAGGAGAGGAAGGCAGGTGAATAATAAATTTCAAAGGGTGGGGAGTTGGCTACCCCATCCAGCTAGAATTCTGAAGCTTAATATTGATGGTTCTTCATGGGGTAATCCCGAACCTATTGGAGTGCATATTATCAACCTTGAGGGATTTTTTGGGATCGATGGTTTTTTTCTTTTATATTCATGAAGGAGTGCATATTATCAACCTTATGGAAGGTTTGGTGATCCTCTATGCTTTGGAGAGGCCTTATGCTTTGGGATGGCACAAGGTTATCTGTGAGTCTGATTCACAGGTTTTGATTAATTTTCTAAATAAACAGAAGGTATCTGATGTTAGTTGGCAGTCAGCTATGATAGTGCAATAGATTTTGTAGATAATTTCTTTGATGGATATGGTATCTTTTGTCCATATCCCAAGGGAGTGGAATAGGGTAGCAGATTGTTTGGCTAAGTGGGCCTCTGAGCATTTAGATGGTTGGAAGATTGATGAGTGGGAGCAAGTTCCCCATGAGCTCCAACATGACTTGGAGAGGATTTTTGTTGAGGATGGGAATGTTATTAGTGAAGGATAAGGTTGTTTCATGCTTTGTATGACTATTTCTTATGGATTCTCGAGGCCTTGGCCCTTTGATGTTTTGTAATGCTCTTTTCTGAATTTCAATAAAGTTTTAACCCCCTTTTTAAAAAAATGATAAATAATTGAAAATTAAAATACATTAAATCAAAAAAAATTAGTTTAATATACCTTCAAGATCATCTTTGTTTGCAAGCGTTTTAAGAATCACTTCATCGTTAGATTCATGCACTTTCCACAAACTTCTATTGTGAGGCTTTTCATAATATCTGATCATTTTAATATTTATAGTGATAACTAGATTTTAAAATGAAGCACCTCCCTATGTGTTTCAAATTCCTTAAATAATTATTTTTTTAATTTTTTTATGATAGTACCTACAAAACCAAGTTCTTGTAACCATTACAGATACAATGGGATAAATTATCTCTTCTCCGTCCATGACATTTGTGGTTTTTTTTTTCCTATATACAATGACACAAGTAGTAGTATATTCCCTTATCATTTTCCTTATGTTAAATGACTACAAAAACATGCCTTGTATTTAAAGTATAATTAAATTGTAAGCACATATAAGAAAAAATAAAGATATCACTAATAGAACTAAAGTTGTATATTTAAATTAGTAATAAATTGTACCTAGTTACACAAGATCTAAGATGTGGTAAAAGTCAACTGATGATGTCATTCCATGATCCATCAATTATTAGAGTGAATGGCTACTCTCTACAGGTGATATGGGTCTATAGTACCATTTGTCAACCCATTATTTTGACTCGCATTCTTTCCAATTAAATTCCATACATGCAAAACAAAAAAATTCCATATCCCTAGTATAAATAGTCCATGAACTTAAATTTGAGCTTTGAATGGAGTCAAAAACATGTGATCTAGGTAATGTACTGCAATCTTCATACATTACCTTATGTTGTTCTTCACTTAACCAAAAGAATCTTCATACATGAGAATATTTATCTAATCCATGAAAAACATTTTCATTACACTAAGTCACAATACTTGTAGCATCAATTAAATACACCTACACCATCATGTCCCCCTTCTCCATGTCTAGCCTCAAAGAAGATCAAAAAAAAATTAACATTGTGCTTCTTATGTATTATTCTTAACCAATAAAACATTAAAAAAAAATTAAATTACCCTGGATAATTGTTTGACCAAATGTAGTGTGTATCAAAAATGATTTATCTTGTATTCATATTTATATAAAATATCTCAAAATAACCTTAGACAAACTTTAAATAATTCAATTTGTGATCACTCATGTAAAAGTGGTACTCCCTCAAAATCTTTATGTTATCATTTGTGTTATTAGGTGCATGTTTAAATGTAATATAAATAGAAATTCCAACTTGAATTGAATTATTTTATTAGGATTGAACCTCATTCTAATATTTTAGTGTGTAGTTCTCAATAAAGTCCATAATCGAAACAATGGTGCTAACTGGGAAGTTGTCCTTCCATAGCTTGAATTGATTATCTAATCATTTTGATTTGCATGTGTATCTTATATATTGATAGATAATATTCTTCTTGAATTTAAATATGAAATTAGATACAAAAAATTTGGTCATAACCAACTCACATCTTGATGAATCTTTTCCATATTTTAAAACATACTTTACAAATTTGTACTTCTTATAATCAACTAGTTACTTTCTAAATTCATGTGAAATTTCTTCATATATATAGCTCATCAAATTTGATAAACCACCATATTTATTATGTGTTTTATATAAACATTTTTTGGCACAAAACACTATCCCTCAGGTCTTTGATAGAAAAAACTTTGGATTCTCTTGAGGTCTTAGGTGGGAAAGACACCGTACATTCCTGCATAATCTCATTAGTATGTAAGTTATAATGTATATGATGAAAAACATAAAAATTCATGGAAAATTCAATATGTACCCTAGAACAACATGTGGTTAATGCTTGGTTGATTTCAACATAGAAAGGCTTTCACATCTCAAATGACCTTTGGCTAATTGTCAATTGGCCATTAAATTTTTCAATAAACATTTTATAAAATTTTGTTTGGGTCATGTCTAAGAAATGTTTTACATGTGACTCACATTTTTTTGAGCCTTCTATTCTTTTAAAAATATCTTTTACATTAGATTATACCCTTGTATTATCATGCCAAAAGTTTTCAATCAAATGTCTTGTTCCTTTAACTAATACCTTATCTTTTTGTGGGAGTCTACCACTAAACTCCAAACAATTCATGAATGAAGGGTCATCAAGTCTTATTCTTATTTTTATGGAACTTATTAGATTTTTTATATTTAATTTTAGGGATTTACTTATTTCACTATGAATTTGAGCTTTAAATGTTGACTGACTCACTATAGATTTCATTATTACTTGTCTTGCCACATTACTATTTTTTCCCAACTTTTATTGTCTATTGCCTTAAAAGTATTAAATAGATTATTTACTATTACACTATTTATTCCCTCTATGTTGGATGTTTTTAACCTTAAATTATGCATCGCATGACACATTTTTTGCATTTTCATTAATTGAACAAATAGTTGACATCATTTTTTATGGCTTTTATTCTCAAATGCATAATCCCAAACATGTTGAGCATGATGTTGGACTAATATTTTTGACATTTTATATTCCATATGTTATATTATGTTCTCATCTATTTCAACCATAAACCTTGGTGTTCATATCATTATCCTTGGAGGTGTGGGTGTAGGAGTTATATTTGGTATTAAATTGGATGTTGTTTCCACTTTAACCATAAATGGGATAATAGAGGATTGACTATCTACATTAGATCCTACATGCGAATTGAATTCCTCTTAATTAGGAGACACATGAATTAGGGTCATTACTTGATATTGATTATCATCAAATCAAAAAATTATTATGAATGGATATTTAATTATATTTTATTTCTCTATATGTTTCATCAGTCATTACAAATTCATTACTTACATGCTCTAAATTTTGAATTTCATCATTCAATAATGTTTGATTGAATTCTCTTATCTCATTTGAAAACATATTTAAACTAAATTCCATAGAATTGAGCATGCTATTTTCATTTGAAATATTACCTAGTGTGGAGGAAGCACCTTCACCACAATATGCCTAGAATCCCTTATGGATGCTCTCCTATCTATTTGTCTTTTTCTCTCTTTTTATCTCTTCTCTTCAATTTACTCATTTGTTAGCTCCTTTATTTTTCTTTTATGATGACTTTTTGACCCCATTATTTTATCTCTACCCAAAAATGCCAATTATAGATTTAAATTTGATGAATTTGTAATGATTCAAACAAAGTGAATGGAGAATTTATCAAATTAATATAGTTAAATTAAAAAAACTAACTTATAGTTTGCAAAAAACAAAACAAATAATTTTTTTGTGTGGTAAATTTAAGATATTTTCGTGAATCACAAAGGGTGTGCATGTTTCTAAAATGATGTATGCCCTTTAAAAACCAACTAATTTCACCCTTATTTATTATTTTTGATCTTTTTTTATGGATCACAAAGGGCATGTATGCCTTTAAAAACACACATGCCCTTTTTGATCCACAAAAAAATGGTCAAAAACAATAAAGAGGGGTGAAATTAGTTGGTTTCCAAAGGCCATACACCCTTTATAATTTTAATTTTTTTTTATCACTTTCCCTCCAAAATTGCTTTGCATTTTGGCTTGGGGAGTCCCAAACCTTGTGCAAACCCTGACATGAACCAACTAATTTAATATTTAGGAAATGTATGAGCCTTTTTCATCTTTGCCCACATATCTGATCACGCAGATTTGGATGTTGTTTCCACTTTAACCATAAATGGGATAATAGAGGATTGACTATCTACATTAGACCCTACATGCGAATTGAATTCCTTTTAATTAGGAGACACATTACTTGATATTGATTATCATCATACTCAAAAAAATTATTATGAATAGACATTTAATTATATTTTATTTCTCCATATGTTTCATCACTCATTATAAATTCATTACTTACATGCTCTGAATTTTGAATTTCATCATTCAATAATGTTTGATTGAATTCTCTTATCTCATTTGAAGACATATCTAAACTAAATTCCATAGAATTGAGCATGCTATTTTCATTTGAAATATTACATAGTGTGGATGAAGCACCTTCACCACAATATGCCTAGAAGCCCTTATGGATGCTCTCCTATCTATTTGCCTTTTTCTCTCTTTTTATCTCTTCTCTTCAATTTTCTCATTTGTTAGCTCCTTTATTCTTCTTTTATGATGACTTTTTGACCCCATTATTTTATCTTTACCCAAAAATGCCAATTATAGATTTAAATTTGAAGAATTTTTAATGATTCAAATAAAGTGAATGGATAATTTATCAAATTCATATAGTTAAATTAAAAAAAATCTAACTTATAGTTTTCAAAAAATAAAATAAATAATTTTTTTGGTGGTAAATCTAAGATAAATTCGTGAATCACAAAAGGTGTGCATGTTTTTAAAATGACGTATGCCCTTTAGAAACTAACTAATTTCACCCTTATTTATTATTTTTGCTCTTTTTTTATGGATCACAAAGGACATGTGTGCCGTTGAAAACACACATGCCCTTTTTGATCCAAAAAAAAATGGGCAAAAACAATAAAGAGGGGTGAAATTAGTTGGTTTCCAAAGGGCATACACCCTTTATAATTTTAATTTATTTTTACCACTTTCCCTCCAAAATTGCTTTGTTTTTTGGCTTGGGGAGTCCCAAACCTTGTCCAAACCCTGACATGAACCAACTAATTTAATATTTAGGAAATGTATGAGCCTTTTTCATCTTTGCCCACATATATGATCATGCAGATTTTATTATTTAAAAACTATATATATGGGTTTGTAGAGGATAAAACGTAGTTTTAGAATATAGAATTTTTTTAATGTTAGAATATTATTTATAATTATAACTTAATTTATACATAACATACCTCATTATGTACTATATACACATTACCACAAAACTTCTCATAAGTTTTTGAATACTAATCGAATGGTTATAAAACTTATATCTTAATAATTTACACATTGTCAACTATACTTTAAAATAATCATGAATTTAAGGTCAAAAAGTTCTATTTGTATTCTTTTAATTTCCATTTTCAAATTGTCTTGACTTGTAAAATTATTTAAAAATTATATAAATAAGAAAAAAAATTAATATTAAATATTCTCAATAATGTTTGATATTTCATCTATCCATATATGAAGTTTCATAAAAAAATTCATTTGTTGACTCAAAAAAGTGTGTTCCTATATATGCAATCTCCTTATCTTTTCACAAAAATTCATTTTTTGACTAAAAAAAAGTGTGTTCATACACATTTAATCTCATATTTTCACAAAAAATGAACAATCTATTATCATAAATTCATCTATTTCTCACATTTTTATCATTTAGATATTGAAAAATATACATATGTTTAGAACCTACATTTAAAATACCATAATTCATGTTATTATGTGATTGTCACATTATTTTTTGAAGTGTCTATAACATTCTCTCTAAGTTCAACTATTGTTATGTTAAGAATAAAAGTGTCACTTTATATCCCCCCCTTTTGTCTTCCATTATTTTGCATCTAACCTCAAGGTTGTGTAGGTATGTGGATGGAACAAATGTCAAAACTAGTCTAGAAGTGGTGTTTCAATGCTCGGATATAGAAATAGAGTTTGTGTGCATATGGATAAGTCCACACTCTCGAGACCCCTGCATAGTGTGACCCTATTTGATGTACTATATAATTGTCCACTATTTTTTTATAATCTACGAATGTTTCACCCAATGCACCTATCTTTTAAATATTGTTGTATATTTTTTCTCTCTATAAGTCCACATAAATATCTTTCTTTATGTTCTTTTTGCTCCAATTACTAACTATGCATTCTAAGACATTTATAAACTAAAATAAAGATAGAAAGGGAAGTGTTAGGACAACCTCAGCCATCCCACTATGATTAAGTGCTAACTAAACAACCAATACTCTGAAGAGGTAAATCAAACTGCATGTAATTCTTCCACCTATTTAAGTATGCGAAATCTTGTGTTATACAAGTATGTTAGGCAACCTTGTGTGTGGATTTAAACACATGATTTTTTTTTGCTTGACCATGCAAATGGTATTGAGACTTAGTTTAATGATTTTTTCCTTTGAGAAATGATTTCCAGTTATAGTTTGATATATGGTAGATAATTGCATGATAGATGCTAGATTTCTAGATAAGAGATAGATAATTCCTTAAGCTTGATTTAATTATATAACTTGATATTTAAGTAATTTAATATTAATCTATATGTGAAATGTGTAGAATGACCAATGTATAAAAAATTTGAATTTAAAAAAAATAATAATTAAAGGATATGAGGGCAAGTCTATTTTAATTGAACAAGTCCGTGGAAATGCAATGATTCCAAACCAATCACATAATTGAATATTAATTCCTTATGATCAATCTCTTCTCATTATTCTTTCAAAAAAATATTCAACTGAACCACCCAACATAATAATGCCATCTGAGTTGATCTCACCATGTCAACCAGCTGAACCGCTGAATTCCCTAATCAACTAACCAAATGGTCATTAAAGTTCAGTGTGCATTTTTCTTCCACGATTCCCTTCTTTATATAATTATATTCTCCTTACTAATGCTCTATTGGTAATTAATTCTGAAGTGACCACATACACATTTTATTTTTATTTTTATTTTTGGTTGGTAGATTTCATTTATTTTCCTCATTCAATTCTTAAAAGTTTTTGACAATTTGATCTCTCTGTGGAGACTTTCGAATATTGTCCACATTTACTATTTATTGGTTGTATGACTATGTTTTCCTTTCCATAGTCTATTACTTAAAAAAAGTTATCAATCACATTCCTTATTTCATTTCCATGTGCTTATGTGGATAATTTTTAACCTTTAACATAATGTTTCTACTAGTATTTAGACCACCATAACTGTTTCATACAATTCCATGTATTCATTTGGTTAACGTACCACATAAACCAAATGTGTACAAGGTGATTACTATCACCGATTTTATTACTAGGGTCCATTTTTCATTGCCTAAAGTTTGATTTATGTTTCTTGTCGCATTAACTAAGACACTATCCTTGTACACTATCACTGATTTTATTACTAGGGTCCATTTTTCATTGCCTAAAGTTTGATTTATGTCTCTTGTCGCATTAACTAAGACACTATCCTTGTACACTATCACCGATTTTATTACTAGGGTCCATTTTTCATTGCCTAAAGTTTGATTTATGTCTCTTGTCGCATTAACTAAGACACCACTTTATGGATATAATGAAAACTTTTAAAAACTCGTATCATCATTATACAATAAGATTGGAACATTTTAAAAAATCATTATATCTTATATATAAATTGAACTTATTTGACACTCCTATGATATGAATAAATATGATTAAAGAATAATAATTAAATACATATTATCAAAATTATATGTATATATCTATTTTCTAGTGTCCCAAAATGAAATGATCTAGGTTACATGAAATAATGCATGATCACAATCATATATAATAAACTCATTAATTAATTTATACTTAATTAATGCTTAACCATGAATTTATGTAAGAATAAGACTAAACAAAATTGTTAAATTTCTCATGAAATAATAATTAATGCACGTTTTATTATACTAAAAACATGTAAGGCTTATTAAAACAAGTTTTACTAAAAGAGTACTAAAAATGATATAAAACCCTTAATTCCAATATAAATTTTAATTTAATGTCTATCAAAGATATGTTTGATACCCTTTACATCAAACATTTAAGATTTATAAAATTACGAAATGATGGATAAAATCTATTAGATTTTTCATAAATATTAACTTTTAAATTATAAATTTTCACTTATATTTATTGATAAAATTTACAAAACATGAAAAAACACAAAATGTATTAATTATGAAAAATATGCTAATCACATTAACTAAGGGACTTTGACACCCAAGCACAATATAAATTAGCAAATTTTATAGTATATACCAAAAATTATTGGAAAATATTAATATAATTTATTATTTTTATATATTTTTATAAAACACAAAACTTAAAGGGAAACTATATGAGATAACTATGAACTGTTGAAGTTTAAGATATTACCATATTATATACTTTAAGATGTCCATTGATTTAAATTGTATATTTAAAAATTAATACATTACCATTTTTTATGTATTAAAATACTTATTGATTTAAATTATATATTAAAATTAACATGTTGCCATATTATATATATCAAGATGTCTATTAATTTAAAACATATCGACAAAAGTCCACCATAAACTCTTATGGTAAAATTTAATATATTGCCACGTTTTATTTATATATATATATATATATATATATATATATATATATATATATATATATATATATATATATATATAATCCTAAACTTGTGTAAGAAAATAACCCACTCATTTTACCATTTAAATTAACCCACAAATAACCATTAATAATTATTTAAAATAAATAAATTATGATATATAAAATCCTAAATTTGTATAAAAAAATAACCCACTCATTTTACTATTTAAACTAGTCCACAATTAATTATTACTAATTATTTAAAATAAATAAATTATTATGATATATTCTATCATTCCTTAATTTTTTAAAATTTAAAACAAAGTTTTTGAAAGGCCCTACATAATTTAACTTGATTATAATAATATATCTTATAATCATTTCACTTGTATTTTGGGAAGATGCCGTAAAATTTAATATTATATATATATTCAAAATAAATTTTTAGAAAGTGCCATGAAATTTAATATTATATCCGAAATAAAGATTTTTGGAATGCATTAAAGAATTATACTTTATCCTACGTAAGGTACAATTGTTTTAGCACAAATTAATTTGTATGGGAGTTTCAAATCCACTAATAATAAAATTTTGTTTGCAATTCAAAATTATCACTGTTGCTTAATATTTTGAAAAAAGTTTCGAAAAAGTTAAAAATTATGAATAATTTATTACTTTCCTTGTTACCCATTAAATTTTAAATTTTGATTAATCTTTGTGAACCAGATTCAATGAAAAAATTATCTAAATCAAATCTTTATGAATTATAAATTTATAATGTCTAAAAAAAAATGAAAGTAACTCCATGTGAAAGCAATGATTCACAAAAGGCTTATTTGGGTGTTGGTTACGTTCGACGACATACAATGCATATTTGTTTTTGTTTTCTCGTTGCTTATCCTTGTTAGAGAGAAAAAAGACTATTTTTTAATATATTCAACAACAAGGTTTGGCTGCATATGGCAAACAACTCCAATATATTTTGCAGTAGAATAATCTTTGGTCAACAATTACACATGATATATTTTTTTTACAAAACTAACCTTCCACTATCAGGGAAACAAATGTTATTGGGCACCATTAATAGAAAATAAAAAATTAAACAAATATAAAGAATGATTATATTTCAGGATTTCAAAAGATAAACAAAGTGATATGGCT
This sequence comes from Torreya grandis, assembly GCA_037957365.1. NCBI lineage: Eukaryota > Viridiplantae > Streptophyta > Pinopsida > Cupressales > Taxaceae > Torreya > Torreya grandis. Next base: position 1,843,080 of record JARHVA010002669.1, read on the forward strand.
ATCAAATTTAAGGACTATAATACCTGTATTTAATCAGCGATACCATCATCTGTATACTTTTAAAACAAAAAATGTTACCATATTGTTTATCCTTAAATTTGATTTGTGTGCATTAATTTGTTTCAGAATCATAAGAATTTTCTTGTGGGCCATTAATTTTCAACAATTTCAAAATTTTAAACAAAAAAAATAACCCCCAAATATATAAAAATTGCCAAATTGACTCTGATTTTCATCAAATTTATAGAAACAAAACTCATTCTGGAGCTAAGTAAATGCATAAAACCATACTAATCTCTTGACTTTCATGCATCCAAAGAATATGAACACATATAATGTTGCTATGGCCAAATTTAAATGTTGATAATCAAAATTTTTTAACTCAATTGATTTTTTTCTCTCAATAATTTCTATATATATAAAAAAGTGATTTACAATCAATAATTATTATATAAATATATAGTGTTTGAAACACAATATTTAATAAATAAATAACCACCATATAGATATTTGACACTAGGCAGGGTTGGCCAATGAATTTGGCCCCATACGTACAATAGCTTATACTAGTTGGCAAGGTTTAAATACATAGAATGCTTCAATATCATCCACTTACATATGGACAATGTATTATCACTTAACTTGTCTTTACTGGTATAACATATCCTATTTACCCAAAAATGGGGTCAAATTACTGCAAAAAGACTCATAAATGTAATGAAATGTCAAGAAAATAGGAAATAAATAATAAAATACATTACAAAAGATTAACAAAGATAGTTATTTTTCAACTGAAGTGTTTCCAACAAAATTCGTAAAGATGAGAATGTATTATAACAAATCCTGCACTTTTCACTTTTCAGAGACTTCTAGCATAAGTAAACCAAGTCCTAATATATCTATCTTTGTTTTTTTTTCTCTATTTTTTTCTGGTATGATGTATGAGGAAAAAGATAGGAGCGAAGCTTTGGAAGTTTGTATGTAGAAGACATATGCAAGCAATTGATATTGTATAGTGTTGCGTACAACTACTGGTAAAGGAGATTTAAAATTTGTAACACTTTTGGAAAAAAGGTTAATATAAATTAAGTATTATGTGTTTATTTACTTGTATGCTCTATTTTTTCCTATGGTTTAAATCCATCAAACTAGTATCACAGCTTCAAAAAAAGCACAAGAAAGAAGAAGAAACTCATAAACAAAAAGGGCAAAGAATTTCAGTAGAGATATTCGAAAGGAGGAGCATCCCAACAAAGGTAAGGCAAAATATTTTAGTCTATTATTTAAAAATAAAAGGAAGGAAAAATAATCTTCACAACAGTAAGCAAGGAAAAGAAGAAGATTGTTATTTTTAGAAATCATGGTAGGAGTAAGTGGAAGTATTTCACAACCCCAAATTCCAATTTTTAATGGCAAAAACTATGATTATTGGAGCATTAAATGAAAACCCTATTTTGCTCCCAATATGTGTTGGATTTAGTGGAGAATAGATTCTTTGAGCCAACAAATCAACAGGGTATTCAAGCTTTCCCACAAGCAGAGAATGATTTACTAAAGGAAAACAAGAAAAAGGATGTCAAAGCTTTATTTTTTATCCAACAAGCTATGGGGGAGTCAATATTTTCAAGAGTTACAGCTTCCACAAGATCAAAATAGGCAAGGGATAGTTTTTAAATAGCATACCAAGGTACAAGCAAGGTGAAAATTGCAAAATTACAAATGCTTAGAAGGGATTTCAAAAACCTAAAAATGAAGGATTTATATTCAATAGATTTATTCTTCACTCATACAATGGAAATAGTAAATTAGGTTAGATCCTATGGAGAAAATATTGAAGATCAAAAAGTTGTAGAAAAAATACTTAGAAGCTTGCTTACAAAGTTTGATTCATTTGTAGTAGTTATTGAGGAATCCAAAGATCTTACTCAGCTATCAGTAGATGAATTAATGGGATCATTATTGTTACATGGGCAAAGATTAAATCGATTAGGGGCATCATCATTGGAGAATGCATTCAAAACTTAGCTTTCATTTGGTAGAACAAGAGGGAGAATAAATTATATCAGAGGTAGAGGACATTTTTCACCAAGAGGAGGAAGAGAAAATACACAATTTGAAAGTAGAAGACCAGCATCAAGCCCACAAACACATTCTACATCAACAAGAGGTAGAGGTAGTAGTCATTTTCATATCATGTATCTTGGTAAAAGGTATGATAAGTCCAACATCCAATGTCATTATTGTAAATTATTTTGGCAATTTGCATTTGAATGTAGGAAAAGGCTATATGTTATGAATAAACAAAAGGTAAACTTTATAAATAAAAATTAGCCCAACACTAGTGAACAAAACACCATACAGATAACATGTAATGTAGCACAAGAGAGTTCTAAGGAGGTATGGTTTCTAGATAGCGGATGTAGCAATCACATGAGTGGGAGTAAGGAGATGTTTACAACAATGGATGAATCCATAAAATTAGAGGTAAAATTGGGAAATGATCACTAAATATCAATAATGGGAAAAAGGTAAATTAGCATAAGAATTAAGCAAGGAGAAAAGAAGCATATCTCTAATGTATACTATGTCCCGGGTTTGCAACACAATCTCATAAGCATTAGTCAATTAGTGCAAAAATTGTATAAAATATACTTTGAAAATGGTGAATTTGTAATTTTTGACAAGAAACCAAGCAATAGGCTGATTGCAAAAGTTGAAATGACAAAAAATAGGATGTTTCCTCTTAGAATCCAAAGTGAACTATTCTTAGAGCCTCAAGGATTGCAAAAGGTTTTTGAATTAGCTTTCAAAGCTTAATATAAAAATGAATCTTGGCTATGGTATTTTAGATTTGGACATTTAAACTTCAAATGATTAAATCTATTATATAGGAACATAATGGTGTATGGATTGCCATCAATAGAAGCCACTTAAGAAAAAATGTGACATTTGCATACTTGCAAAGCAACATAGGCATAAATTTCCAGTTGAAAAATCTTATAGGGCAAGACATCCACTTGAGCTAGTCCATTCAGATCTTTGTGGACCGATGCAAACACCATCCATAAGTACAAGTCTTTATTTTTTAACATTCATTGATGATTTCAGCCGCAAGACTTAGGTTTATTTATTGAAATACAAATCAATTTTGTTTGATGATTTTAAAGAGTTCAAGGCAAAAGTTGAAAAAGAAAGTGGATAATATATCAAAACATTAAGAAATAATAGAGGTGGTGAGTACATATCAAATGATTTTCAAAAATTTTGTAAAGCAAATGTCATAAGAAAATAATTTACAAAAAGGTATTCTCCTCAACAAAATGGAGTAGCTGAGAGAAAGAATAGGACAATCATGGAAATGACATGAAGTATGATAAAATCCAAACACCTACCAAATGAGTATTGGGTCGAAGTGATTGCATGTTCGGTATACATATTAAATAGATGTCCAATAAAAGTAGTGATAAATAAAATACTAGAAGAATATTGAAGAAAAAATAAACATAATATTGCACATTTGAGACTTTTTAGATGTGTGGCATACTCCCTGATACCTCAAGAGTTGAGAAAGAAACTAGATGATAGAGGAAATAAGTGCATATTTGTGGGATATAATGAACAATCCAAGGCATATAAGTTATATAATCCTATTAGAAAGAAGGTGATAATAATTTGTGATGTTTAGTTTGTTGAAGAAGAAGCATGGGATGGCATCATAGACAAAAATAATAATAATTGCAGCATGCATACCACATGAAAATGAGCTGATAGAGGATGATACACAAGCAAATGTTCCTACAATGCCTTCTAAGGCACCTACTACTCCAAATCTAACTACTCCAGCAAGTAATAACAACAATGAGTCTTCTAATCCAACACTTGCATCATTAAAATCAAGGTCTATATACACATCAAAGAAGACACGCGCTCTAGGGAGATTTATGATGAAATACAAGAGGCTGAAAATGCTGATTTATGTTCTAATTTTACATTCTTAACACATGCTAATCCAATTTATGCTGAATAAGAAATTAAAGATGAAAAATGGATTGCATGAATGGATGAAGAAATTTAGACAATTGAAAAAAATCAAACTTAGGATCTAGTAGAGATTCCTAAAGGCAAGGATGTGTTTAGAGTATAATGCTAATGGAAAAGTAGAGAAACACAAGGCAAGATTAGTAGCTAAAGGCTTCACATAACAACCTAGCATAGACTACAATGAAACATTCACACTTGTGGTAAGATTGGATAACATTAGAATGGTATTATCTATAGTAGCTCAAAATAATTGGAAGGTTTACCAAATGGATGTAAAATCAGCTTTTTTAAATGGCATTTTTGAAGAAAATTTGTACATAAAATAGCCATTTGGTTAGGAAATTTTAGGACAAGAACATAAGATATACAAGCTGAAAAATGCAATATATGGTTTGAAGCAAGCTCCTAGAGCTTGGTACAGCAGAATAGATTCTTATTTCATGAAAAATAGGTTTAATAGATGTGGAAATGAACCTACTCTGTATGTGAAAGTGAATGATCAAGGGAAAATCTTGATATTTTGTTTGTGTGTAGATGATTTGATATTCATAGGTAACATATCAATTAACTCATTCAAGGCAGCCATGGAAATTGAATTTGATATGACTGATTTGCGGCTTATGAGATATTTTCTTGGGATAGAGGTAATTCAAAGTGATCAGGGCATTTTTATATGTCAAAGTAATTATGCAAGTGATTTTTTGAATAGATTCAAGATGACAAAAGTGAATCCAGCCCCTACACCAGTTGCATTAGATTTAAAACTTAGCAAGGATGACAAAAGTCCTAGCATTGATGCAACTTTATTCAAAATATTTGTTGCCAACCTCATGTATCTAACTACCATAAGACTAGATGTCATGTATGGGGTTAGTCTCATTTTTAGATTCATGGGCAAACCAAAGGAATAACATTGGAAAGCTGGAAAAAGAATTTTAAGGTATATAGATGCAACGAAGATCTTTGGGATTTTGTATACATCTTCAGATGACTACAAACTGATTGGATATATAGATAATGATTGGGGAGGTAGATTGGATGATAGGAAGAGTACTTTTAGATATATTTTTCATCTTGGATCCGGTGCTATCTCTTGGGCATCAAAGAAGCAACCAATTGTGACACTCTCATCAACTGAAGTAGAATATGTATCAGGGACATCAACAAATTGCCAAAGAGTATGGATGAGAAGAATACTTTTAGATTTGAGGCATACGCAAGAAGAACATACAAAAATTTATTGAGATAATAATTTAGGAATTACTTTATCTAAAAATCATGTTTTCATAAATGGAGCAAGCATATTGATACAAGATATCATTTTATTCAAGAATTGGTGAAAAATGGAGACATATATCTTGAATTTTGCAGATTTGAAGATCAACTTGCTGATATATTAACCAAGCCACTTTCAAAGAATGTGTTTGAGCATCTCCAGGAAGGAATTGGAATAACAGGCATACATGGCAGTGAAGATTAAGGAGTGTTGGTGGACGTGGAAATCTACATCTCAGCGGGTCTAATCTCCTCTGCCACACCACTACTAACTCAACCAATTTTATACATTTGTATTAAAAACTTTTTATTGTCTTACAACGGTTGACATGCTTACTTGCTACAGTCACCTAAACTACTAAATGTTATCTCTCTCTCTCTCTCTCTCTCTCTCTCTCTCTCTCTCTCTCTCTCTCTCTCTCTCTCTCTCTCTCGTTGCTTCCAGAGACTTCTAGCAAAAGTAAACCAAGTCTTAATATATCTATCTTTGTTTTATTTGCTCTATTTTTTTTTGGCTTGATGCATGAGGAAAAATACAACAATGAAGCTCTTCAAGTTTATTTGTTGAAGTCATATGCAGGGAATTGATATTGTATAGTATAGTGATGTGCACAGCTGCTAGTAAAGGAGATTTAAAATCTATAACACTTTTCGCAAAAAGATTAATATAAATTAACTATTATTTGTTTATTTACTTGTATGCTCTATTTTTACCTATGGTTTAAATCCATCATAAAAAGCATTTGAAATTTAGACTCTTGTATTTTTCCTCTAAAAGAGAAATACACAAAGTATATAAATTGTAAGAAGTTATAGAACCTTTAATTTTTTTCCATAACACAAGGCAATTATGTTTTCATATTCTTTTCATAAATAAACATAACAAGGTCATCATAATTACTTATATCCACTTCTTAGAACATTTGGATGACTATGTTTTGGCTATGAAACATTGTAACCTATGTTCATTTTTTGAAGAAGTAGTTTTATGAAAAAAAAATCGATCATTATCTCATTACTAACATATGTCCTCCTCAACAATATAAATATGACTTTTTTGATATCATTGTATCCAAAGCACCCTTTAACATCACGACTTTCATAACAAAAAAACTATAAAAAAAATGATCAACTACTTTTCTCATCATTCAACTTCAATATTTTACTAATAATGATCTTCTTCACTATTTTAATTGTCAATTAATTTTCAAAAATAATATTCATATCATATATGATAACATGTAAAAACATTTATATTTATCTCAATGACAAATAAAATTATATCTACTTAATTTCAAATCTTAACACTCACAATAATCTACTTTTCAAAAAGGCGGATACTATAATTATAACGGAGCCTTTTTGCGATATATTCTACAATCCTCTCAATTTTATCTCCGAAGTAATTAACTCGAAAACGACAACCAACAGGCAGTGAATCAAATAAAGTTCGAGTGATTAAACATGAAGTTCGAACTTCTGTAATACTCTGTTTTTTTTTTTTTTTTTTCATGGATGGTTTGATGAAGCCACATGTATTGGGGACCAGAGACACGATTGAAGCGGAGAGAATTTGCACAAGCCATTGAAGACTCTGATAAAGCTTTACAACTTATTGATGACCACGTCAAATCCTTGTGTCTCAAGGGCCGGGCTTTGCAAGCAGTTGGAGAGTACAATCTAGCGTCTCAGTGTTTCAAAGCGGCTGTACAACAAAGCCCAACAGACAGCGGTATCAAATTACTGTATGAGAAATAAAAAAAGCTCAACCTATTTTCTAAATAACTACAGGCCAAAAGACATTGTAAATTTGGTAGACACAGTGATGCTAGATTCAGTGTTTGAATCTTGTTCTACGCCGACATTCTCGTCTGTATACGCGGCATTTTTAATTTTCATCAGTAATAACCCTATTTTTCATTTCCCCTCTTAATACGAGTTTACCGGCATCGAATTAACTAACTTCACAATTTATTTAATCTTTAAAAAATCCATGGTGAATTTTGTGTTACACTCTTAAGGAGGGTTTAGCGGTGACTCTTACGATTTTCGGTACGGCACAACTTCCAATTTTTTTCTGAATATAGAATAAAGAGGAGAATTATGGTTATAAAGATTGAATAGAAGATTAAAAAAAAAGGGTCGGGATTATTTACGAAATGCCATTTGGAGCAGGTCACCTGCCACGTCGTTAACATGCATTACGTTGGCTTAAAATGCAACCAACAGGTCTTCTTTTCCCAAGGACCGACTCACCTCCGACAAGATGCTTCCAGCAATGTATAATGTGGTATTGAGTCATTTGGAACAAGGAGGAGCAGTGCGCCACAGATGAGGGAACACCGAGATAGGATTTCTCTGTTTTCTACAGGTATGTGAACTTTAAAGTTTAAATAGATCTCATTGAGACATAGATATTAACTAAACAGAATAGATTTGATGTTCTCTTTGATTATTCTCAAGCTTTGACAAAAGTTGTGTAATCTTTAACACGGAAGTTGTGATGAAGTCGAAGGACCGCGTGCTACTTTTTTAACTATCTTAATATGGGAACAAGTAACTTCTTTTTATAGAACCTTTCTTGTATCTATTGCCACTGATCCAGGCCCATTGTAAGTTATTGATGAAGTTAGTGGAATGATACATAGTAGTTATCCAACGATTAATATTAGCAAATCAAATTCAAACATGAATATCACAATTTCTTTTACATTTGCCATTTTCCTTGGATTGAAAGAAGTTTCCTCTGTTAAGTCCAACAATCTCAAACTCTAATTCTAGCTTAGGAATTGTTTTTTTCACTCAAGCCTGTATGATGAATGATAAACATCTGCAACCATGATAAACAATTACAACCAGCTGAATTTTATTTCCGAATCTCAAGAATCTTTAATTCCTATACAAGATTTTCATTTCACATCGCTATCTCTGGATACAATGCTATATTTTGTATCATGGGAACAAAAAAGAAAAGATAAAATCTGAGATTTGATCCATTTATCTTCTGAGCGTCTCTATTTAATAATACCAGCATTAGCATCACTTGTTCCACTTTCATTTGTGCATATTCCATTTACATGTGATTTCATTAATTGAATTGTTCTTGCAATGGGAGCTTTTTACCCAAGCTGATTCTCACACATAAACATCAAAATCAAATATAGTTTATTTTGTACCATTTCCTTGTTCTGGTTATTTTGCACATAGTTTCCAAAACCACAGTTATATTTAATCTATGCTAAATATAATGCAGGGTTAATTGGGAGGCACAAAACTAATCTTAAATAGTGGATAAGATGTAAAAACTAATAAAAGAGCGGGACTCCCTTTTACTTAGTCTTTGTTCTTGCATGGTGTGTGGCAGAGTTGTAGCAAAGAAATTCCAGATGACCAACTGCAATGAAGGCCGCGTTTTGCTGGGAACGTTATGTGTAGATGCGCACAGGACTATTGCCTGCATTAAGTCTGTTTTGGAAGATGAATGTGGTGATGATGTTCAACTTGGCATCTATAACGCCCCATCTTCTCTGTGGAAAACACAAGACTTGCGCAGGCTTTATCCGCCTGGTTCCAAGGTTGCAGTTAAAGAGCCTTACTTTAAGCGAGCTGACGATGGTCTACCCATGGTGTATGTTGATAGCCCTGAAAACATTGAGATTCTTAGTTTGCCTGAAAGCGATGCACAGAGTGTTTTAGCTGCGGATCTCGTTGAGTTGAGGGGTGAAGGCAATAAATGCTTTCGAGATCAAGACTGGAAAGGAGCTATTGAAAGTTATTCCACATGCATAGACCTGGCGCTTTTACGTCAGAAAATTGGGCCCCAATTCCCCCCTCCTTCCCACATTCACAATGAAAGGAAGGACGCCCTGCTGCTTTGCTATTCTAATAGAGCAGAGGCACAATTGAAGGGAAGAGAATTTGCGCAAGCCATCGAAGACTGTGATAAAGCTTTAAAACTTGTTGCTGATCACGTCGAATCCTTGTGTCGCAAGGGCCGGGTTTTGCAAGCACTTGGAGAGTACAAACTAGCGTCTCAGTGCTTCAAAACGGCTGTACAACAAAGCCCAAAGACAGCGATATCAAATCGCTGTATGAGAAATCAAAAACGCTCAACGAGCAGAACCAACAAGGTAAGTTCAATCTCTCTACCTATTTTATAAATAACTTCAGGTCACAAGATGTTCCAGAAGTGAGCAATTATATTGGTGCAGTGATGATCCAAAAATCAGCAGGCCGTGGGCGAGGCTTATTTGTTGGTGACAACGTAGACATTGGAGATATTCTACTGGTAGAGAACGCCCTTGCATATAGTTACACGGGCACGACAAGGACAAAAGGATTAACCCCGGGTTTCGAGAATCTAGCGGCGGAGCTCACTTCCTCGGCAATCTCATTCCCAAGGATAATGCAGCAGTTAGAGTACCTTGTCGAAGACACAGGAGAAGTGCCCGCCATGGATCTGTTTCGAATAAATAACGGGAGTTTCAACAAGTATGATGTTTGCAATAAAGGACCGAGTGTGGAGGACTTCGACCAGGATATTATCCCAAAGATCATACAGAAATTGGTGTGGTACCTACCGGCTTCAATGCCAGATCCAAGTGGCATATCACACAAAACTGAGGTATATGGTCTGTGGGCGCTTCCCTCTTTCATTAATCATTCATGTTTTCCGAATGCGAATTCCCTGTTTGTGGGGAAAGCAATATTTATAATAGCTACAAGGAAAATTTCTGTAGGAGATGAAATTACAGTCTCTTACTTTGATAGTCTTAAACCATTGGAAATGCGGGAGAGGGTCTGTAGTGAAAGGGGGTTTCGCTGTGATTGCAAGCGATGTGTTTTAGAAAGATCTCTGCCGCCGCCCTTGGCATCAATATTTAAGAAGATTTCTCTGTCTCTTCGTAACAGTCCTATAAAATCTATTGCTAATCCTCATTCAGAGTACTCTGAGTCAGTGATGATCAAGCATGCTATAAAATTGGAAAACGCAATGGCTGCGCTGACGAGTGAAGAAAAACAACTACTAAGAGCATCCGTTTTTGGGCTTTACCATAGGCTTTTTCTGATTCGTCGTGTTCATCATTCTGTGAATTTGGGGGCAAACCTGCCTTCAATGATGGAAATAGCGGATGCGATGCAGAATGCTGTGCCAGGCCAGGTTGAATCCTTCGACTTGATTGTAAACTTTCTTGCCGAAGAGAAAGGAAAGGACGGGCTTGTTTTTAGAAAGTCACTGGAAGTGTGCATAAACAGGATTGGGAAACAAGAAGAACGCGTTCTTAAAAGTGTTTTGCGTTTTGCTGCAAGGAAAATAGCCCCAAAATTGATACAGGAGAATTTATATTGAGTCATTGGAAGTTAACTAAATCCACCTTGTTCAAGCGGGTTTCTGTCCTCTGGTAAGAAATATAAGTTCAGAGTACTCTTTGTTGCTGTAATTATGGGTGTGTGGCAATGCCTCCAAATTAGCCTATTAGTTACATTTTAATATTTGTATATTTGTGCATGTCCATAGATGTTCCATATAGGGAATTGGTTGTTTATCGAAGTATTTATCTATGTTTCATGTGCGTCTACCAATTGTTAAATAATACTTTAATTAAAATTTATGGATTTTGAGCCATATAGGATGCTATTTTGGTAGAGTGGGATCTTGTCATCATGTTATTTAGTTTAATTATATATCAACAAAATAGAATATTGGATAAACAAATTTGGAGTCGTCTACTTGGTTGATTATGTGGTTGAAACTTTTGCTTTATGGTGATGACATAATTTTAATAACAGAGAGTGCACAAGATCTACGAGACCACCTACATGGTTTAGAGTAGGGTTCATTTTAAGAGGCTATATCTTAGACCCCCTTAGATTCATTTAGGTGAATCTGATTCATAGCTTTGGTGAATCGACATGTCTGAAATGTTCTTCAAATTGCTAATAGATCTTCTTTAGTGCAACTTCATTATTTTTGATATAGGACTCTTCTTCTTTGGGGAGAGACAAACAGCTCTAGAGTTTTCCCTAGGCAAAGCCAAAGGGCTCTATTGATAGCAAAGCGGAATGGCTCTACCCGCGACATAGTAGAATGGCGTTGCCATATTCGACTCTACCGTTAGTAGCCATTCAACCATGCCACAAGCAGAGCCACTCGATTCTCCCGCAGATAGAGCCATCAATATCTGCCACCAATAGAGCCATTGGGCTTGGCCATTGACTGAGCCATGAGGCTCTGGCGTTCGGCTGAACCGTTCAGCTATACCGAGGGTAGAGTTGTTCAGATTGGCCACTAGCATAGCCGAATGGCTCGGTCAAATGGTAGAGCTGAACGGCTCTACCAGTCGATTGAGCCATTTGGATCTACCATTCAGCTATGATGTTCAGCTCTACCATTTGGTCGGGTTGTTTGAAAGAGTCGTTTGGCTCCATCAGTGAGTGTTGTGTAGGTGAGACCCATCTTTTCATACGAGTTATAGGTACGGTCATTGTACTAAGTTTATGCCCTCGAGAGTCAAGCCTCAGGGTTCAGCGCTCCAAAATCCATCCAGAGCATATGGGCTCACCAAAAAAAGGTCATTAAAAAAGATGAATCCCTTGGTGACATAAAAATTGAACTATTGCATGGCTTCAATTTTTATGTCACCAAGGGTTTCTCCCTTTTTAATATGGCCTATTTTTTGGCTAGTTCGTATGTTTTCATATGCATTTGGAAGCTATTCAATTGATCCATGACATGTTTGTCAAAGACAACTTCACTAGTTCCTGATTCAAAGGTGCACATTCTCAGTTTTGTTTGTCTTTCAAGGTTTGAAATTTTGGTTTCCTTATTCTTTTCCTGGTTTGACAGTGTCATTTGGTATGTTGTTCAACATTGTTGCTTAGTCATATCATTCGATCATGTCATTTGTCATGGTTGTTCAGCGATGTCATTTGGTTAATAAATGTTCAAAATTGTTTTGTTGTTTGATATTGGGATCAAGGGGTATATATATATATATGGTGAATTAAACTATTTTTGAAGATAATGTCGTAAAAGGTTGGTGAGCTGACCCCTAAAATAATATATATCTTTAAAATTTTGATGATCTAGTCCCATCTGTTGACCCTAAAAATTTGCCAAAACTAAAATCTAAAAATTATAATATTCATGAATTAACGAATATTCATTGCTAAAAAAACTTGGTCTAGATCTCTTTTGTTAAAAAGTAAGGATGTAGGTGAACATAGAAAAAAACCAAATATAATAGTTAATAAGGAAGAAACAACATCTCAACTTTCAATTCATAGGAGATTCCTAAGGAGTGGTGTATGAATACAAGTATCTTGACCTCAAATTTAATAGAGAATTTAGTTGGGATACATATAGGAAAAAAATAATAAAATATGGTTGGAGATATTTTTATAGGTTTGAAAGTAGGGAAATGAATGTTGAGCTATGGGATTAGAAGAACACCAACATTCTATTTGGGTTACTACTCATACCAGTGGCAATGTATGGATGTGAAGTTTGGGTTAGTGGAACAATGAGTTTGAAATGGAAAAAATAGAAAGGATCCAAAAATGCTTAACCACAAACAAATATTTTCACACATGCAACACACCCTATCATAAACCCAACCTTTTTTTTAAGAGTAATTGAATACTGGGTTTCTTTGAATTTTAGATGAAGGGTAAAACCTCTCATATTACTATTAGGTTGAATGTTGATGAATACACTCAATTTTGGTTGCATCATAAGCCTACTATTGGTAGTTGGAAAAGTAGGTTTCATACCCATACTACAACCAATGTTGACAATTTAATTACATGCAACACTAGAATATTATGAATAAATATTTTCCATAATTGTTATCTTATCAAGATAGAGTAGATCTCATCTAATATTAACTCAAAAACCTAATAAGTGAATAGGTGTAAGAATATCAATACTTTTATAATTCCACTTAAGTAATATTGCTCATATCTCGTTATTTTAATGCAATAGAATATATGGCCAACCACCCATATATTCGATTTATATCCAATCTAGGAATGTAAGTGTTAAAAAAATAATTTCAAGCTAATAAATCTTGTTCATCATGTCACATCCCAATTTCTCTCTAAGTTGAATAACCTGTTTGATCTGTGGATTATTATAGTTGATTAGTTGATTAACTAATTTTTGATTAAGCTATATGTCATGTGTTGATTATGGGATAATTATTTGTGGCTTAATTTATGTGATTAGTTTTCTATAAATTAGTAATACTTCTATATTATGTACATTATGATCATGTTTGTTAATTATACAATATTAATTTATGGATATAATAATATTTCAGGCTAACTACCTTCATTGTTGTGAGGTGGATGCAAGACAAATTTTTCTCTCTGAGTGTGATGGAGGGAGAGCATCCTCAAAGAGGGTGGTTTAGAGAGAGACGTTGGAGGATGATAGAAAATGAATCCAAAAACCTATGCACACACTACATTAGTATTTCATGTTGTGTGATTAATTGTTTGATAGATAATTGTAGTATGTTTGATTTTTCTATTTGAATGACTGTTTTGATCTTTTATGTTTTCACTAATCTAATTATTGTTAATGATCATGTTTATTTTTTTGAGTTATTTCACTAAATTTTGTGATCATAAGTAGTTTATATTATATAATGTAATTGTTGGTTGAATGAGTGAATTCATTTATGTTTTACTTAAAATTATTGTCTTATTAGGTATCTCTGTATAGTATAACAATATGATGTTATGATGGTTTCCGTTATTGTTATTTGAACTTTAAGATTTAGGTGATAATAATTAAATATTATTATAATAATATATATTTTTATCTAAATGTCAAAAGATATAAATAACATTGTTTTAAAATATCTTTGTATTCAATTAAATGTTGATCAAAGGTTTAATATCCGTAATACATTAAACATTGATTACATTATTAAAGGATTTAGGGAAATCATTGTGTTTGCAAAGTGTTTTTGTGAATGACATGATAACATAAACAATAGTCTTTGAAATACATACTGTTATATGATTATCAACTAAGTCAATAGTCGTTGCATCAAATAACATTGAGGTTATGTGACTAGTGGTTTATTTGGTTTGGTTGGTTGGTCTTGGGAATTCAATGATGGAATTATGTTAAGTCAACTATCATAAATATTTTGTAAAGGATGTGAAATGATTATTTTAATCAGTTAAAATGAAGTTTCGATATGATTAGGGTTACTAATCACTTGTTGACTTCAAGTTAACATCATTTTATGAAAATCATCAAGTTTTGTTATGACCTACATGGTGGCAAACTATGGTATACATGGAGTTCTATTGAGATATTTTTAAATGCCTAATATTCAATAAGTTTAATTGGTCATTAATGGTGGAGAAGAAGAGGGCAAGTAAGATAAGGGATAATAATAATAATAATAAAAAGAATAGAGTGAAGAATGTGAGGGGGGCACAACACATGGCATACAAATAATAAGAGGCATAAGGATAAAAAGGTGTGAATGAGTGAAGAAATAAGGAAGATATTTGGCTTCCTTGGCATTCATAAATTCAAAGGTAGGTTTTGTAATCAAATTCTTGTGTGTGAAATATTGAATGGGTTCTTGAATTGATATGGTTACTTGGTCATTATTGTTTGAAACATGATATAAATGGGTTGTATATAGGGCCCTATGGAAGGTTTAGCTTTCATAGAACCCTACATCCAACCGAAGGTAACCTAAGGGGATTGGGTAGAGCCATATAATTTGCCATGGTGGTTTTAGGATTTTAAGAAGTTCTATCCTAAAATCCTATTTCAATTCGATAATCATTGTTCAATAATGAAAGATTATTCTTGATGGGTATATATGATGTGGCTCGAGCTAGTTGTTTCAAACTAGTTTGTTATATATATAACCCATAATTTTGTACCCAAAAAATACTAGTTTTACAGTCAATCGATCATACAGTCCAAAGTTTTTTTTCCATATTTTTAAATACCTTAATAAACATATAACAAACTAGTTTGAAACAACTAGCTTGAGCCACATCATATATACCCATCAAGACAAAAATATGGGTTATATATATATATATATATATATATATATATATATATATATATATATGGATTTCAAGGAAAAATTGTATGAGATAAATTGGGATGGTTTTAGGATGCCTATATGGATGAACTTGATGTGTTGGGTTCAATTATAAATTTATTTATTTACATTCAAAAGAATACACACATTTTAAATTACGATCATTGTTTTTATGTATGACTATGTATAGAGGCTGTAACATACATACTTATTTTTATTTGGGTTTTTGGAATAATATTGTTTCAGCCATAACATATACACCTGGGTGTGGGTAGATGTATGTATGAATTTTTTTTTATGAATTTAGATATATATAAAATATATATACATAAAGGTTAAATACGGAAATGGCATAATTATGATTTCAATTGAATTTATAATATTTGAAATATACAATTATTTAACTTGATTGTGTAATTATGATTATGTACTTAGATTAGACTTTGATTTGATTAGGAGTTTGTAAAGTTAGTAAACATGATTGGGTATGAATTTTTATGTCTATAGTGCATGAAGAGATTTACATGGTCTGGTCTATGTACTTATATTAGCCAACCTAAGTTGGGCATAGTCAATTGTGTATTTGTAATTGTTCATATGCATTTATTTTTTCAATATTAAATTGATTGATTTGGGATATTTGATTAAAAGGAATTGATATAAATGTTTGGTTGTATGCAATGTGTGAATAATGTGAAATTTTGTATGTTTTATTTAAACAAATACAATGAGATTTGTTTAGTTTATAAAAGGGTTATGAGGCCTTTGTTTGTTAGTTGGATGTATACTTAGTGTATACAATATAATTTAAAACTAATGACAGTGGATGTCATCTTAAGAGTGTACTGAATAAAATTAAGTATATATACTATATTAAATTTGTACTTATGAATTCTAAAAATATACATATAAATGGTATAAGTTATATGTTTATTGACTATGTAACCAATCTAAAAAATATTATACCATTCATGTGTGTGTGTGTGTGTGTGTGTGTGTGGTGTGTGTGTGTACAATTGTGTTATGTATAAAAGCATTATTATCATAATAGTGTATCAATAATGCTTGTATATATTTTAATGTTTGTATAAGAGCATTAAATTAAAGTATTTAGGAGTTTTAAATATAAATTTTTTTGGATTGGATTTTGTTATATGTGGAATATGAACAATTAAATAAGCATGTGATATAATATTGTTTCGAGGAGAAATAACATTATAAGTTGCTTTATGGTTTAGCTAACTCATAGTCTATATAAATCATTACTTAAATGGTATGTTATATTGAGGACTATTATTGATTTTGTTTATTATTTATAATAAAATAAATGTTATGGATTCATTCTATTTCATTTGATGAACTAAATGAATGTATGTGATATTTATGTACTTAGCATAATTTTTATTAGTAGAAGAGAAATATTTTGAATGAATCTATTGATTTTTATATTATTATATATTTTTACTGAATCTTGCATTCATGAAACTAAATAAATAGTAGATAGATTTGACTGGCTTAATTAGTGTCATGAATGGAAGATAAGGTGTAATCTGATTGAGTGGTGTATTTGAAATTAATTGATCCTAGATACATTAATTATTGAAAACTTTAGCAAAAATAATGTTTTAATTTAACATTATCATTTGATATGTTGATAGATTTTTCATATTTGTGCAATATCATATTAGAATGAATTTCTTTATGATACACATTATGTAATAGATATATTTAGTACACAGATTCTATTTGTTACTTTGGATTTTTGCACTATCATTTTCTACCCATTCGTGAAGGGAGGGCCATCCCCTTGTTTGGTAGATGGTTTGGGAGATCTATGATCTATGATTGGCTTGGATATTCACTTGAATAATTCTCTCCCTTCCAGCTAGAGTAATATACTAGGGACTCCACTTGAGATTATTGAGTCGTAGAGACTCTGCTCCGTGAAACTTTGTATCATATTTTAATGATTAAAATATTATTATGTATTGATAAAATATATAATTTTTATACATTATACTTATTCAACAGTGGTTGTAATGTTGTATCAATCGTGACTAAAATTATACTATTTTATTTATGATTAGATGTAATATTTATTGTAAATCAACTTTGTTCATGATTGTTCTATATATTCATGGTGATCCTTAGCTAAGTGGATTACCTATAAACTTTTTTGTAAACTAAATTAATGCAGTTAGTTAAAGATCACTACTTATATTTTTCATGACAAAATCTGTATGATGAATATGTGTAATTATTATTTTTTATTATTATATTCCAATAAAACCCAATGTGGTTGTTACACATGAAGCTTACTTGAATATACTTATTTTCACATTTCTATTTATAAATCAACCACCATTATAACATTAAAAACTAATGAATATATCATTAAATAATATAATGAACATTGCATTTCCTTAATCCTACAAAATATGTTAGAGCCTTCAAATGACCCATTTTTACAATTTCATTCCCATTGAACTTCATGCCATCAAAAGTCATAGAAGCATATCCTCATAGTAATTAATGAACACAATCCAAAATATTGGAAAGAATCCTTAAGGTATCTAAAAATATCATTTCAAATTAATTCATCCATCTAAACTACATTTATCTTAATTAAATTCAAGTTATGTATCTACATGTGCACCTTATTGTACTAAAAGAAACTAACACTTTCATATCAAGATATCTTGTCCATTATCCTTATCCATGTAATGAAACTCATCCAAGTAAATATTTACTATGTTACATCTAATTTCATACTTGGAATAAAGAAAATATTTGGATTTAAAGAAGTTATTTATCCATGGTAAATTCTTGAGATATAATGCTATTGATTCATTGTTCTCATTATCACCATCTTTGAAATTTACATATCAATGAGTAACATAAGTCAATGATATTAATGGAAGAGTATATAAAAACAATTCCATGATGAAATATATATGTAAATCATTTTTATTAACTTAGAACAAGACTTTAAGCAAGCTATTCAACTTACATAAGGTAACATTTACTACCACTTCTTATGTTTCTAGAATATTTTTTCAATAAAATCATATATTTATCCCCTTCTTTAGAATCTTTCATTTTATTTTATCAAATATTTTCTTTCACATAAATAATTAATATTATTCTAGCCCACTCTACACTACTTCCTTAAATTCAATCATGCACTACATGTAAAATTAAAAAAAGATATATTGTGTAAAATTATAACAAACTCATTATAATTACAAATTTTCAATCAATCATTGAATTAAATAGAAAATTTTCTCATGATGTGAATTCCTATGATGCTTCTATATGTAACTGAGAGTAAGGCTAGAGGCACCCTAACACAAAATTTTAAATAGTCCAATCTCAAGATAAAATCACATTCAACATATCTTTCACTTTGATTAATTGATTCAACTTCATGAATCATTAGTTGTAGACACCTAAAATTGGCCACCAATGGCCTTCAACTAGGGTTTTGACCAATTTCTAGCAAAATGCACAATTTGGGTTAAAAACACTAAAATGCACTAAAAGCTTTAAACCTGTCAAATTCAAGTGTTGATTTTGGCTAAATTATCCCTAATTGGGGAAATTAAATTTATGAGGCAACTAACTTTGATCAGATCATTTCAAGTCAAAATGACATTTTTGCACCTGGGTACTCTAGATTGCTCTTTTCTACTAGATTTCTTCTACAAGACACATACCTTTATTATTTTGTGTTGACAACATCCTAAATGGGATAACAGATCCAATGCCTCTAACATCACATCCTAATTCCAATCTAGTCACATTTCAAGCCAATAATATGACATTTTGACCAATTTGATTAATTTGTGAACCAATTGCCAAGATTTGCACCAAAATTGATAAATCATGTTTAAGGCTAATTACTTTGGATCAAGAGCTTAAGTTAATTTTCCATGAAAATTGTTGAATATTTATTTTTAGAAATTGATATTGAATAACTACATCATCAAATGACATCATTTCTTGGGAAGACATCCCTATGCCATAAATGCATAAAATATCAAGATTAATCCCTCCCATGCCTCATTAATGCCTCTCTATCCTAAATATTTATAAATATATTTATTTATCATGGCCTCTAAAATTTAATGGATCCTTAGCCACATGTCTTTATTTTGAGATGGGTAGCTTAGGTTCATTCTGATCATTTTGCAAAATATATAAATAGGAGGCCTTGCCTATTGAATTTTAAGATTTTTTAAGCTAAAGTTACCATGCCTAAATATATTTAATCCACATTTTGATGTAGTGATCTTATGCCTGAATATTGATCCAAAGCCATCATAAGCCACACAAAAGGTGTCCAAGAGGAGATGAAGGTAGCCACACTCCATTGATGAAGATCTCTTGAAGCACAAGCTGATCAAGCCAAAAAAGAGTATTTTAGAGTAATCAAGGATTTGGTAAGAAATTTGTGTTTTGAATTCATATTTCTTGTTTCTTTCTATTTCTAGTTGTGTTTTCAAATGGTTTTTCTTAACTAATCTCCCCCTAGTGTCTAGGCCTAGAGATGTATGCTAGTTAGTATGTTCTTTCTCAATTTGATTTCATTTTGGAACTAACACGATACTAACCACCTATTTTGAGTCAAATTCTTAGTATTCATTAGTAAGAACCATCCTTATTCAATTAGCTATATTATGCTAATATCTCTTGATAAAACAACATATAATCTTACCAATTGGATCTACTACCAAAGACTACTTCACAACATAATGTTTAGAGTATATGTTACTCAAGTTATCATGGAAGAAATACACATGGAATTAAACCTTCAAAACACTATGAATACTCTCTAAGAAATCAAACACACAATTTACAACCATGATTAAACATAGCTTATTTAGTTGTTGCACACCATACCCTAATGGTACTCCCCTATTTAGATAATGTTGCCTTAGATCTTAAAGGATGCTTAAAGTAAAAAATTAATATGGTTCACATACCCTTAATGGTTTTATTAATTTCAATAATAAATATTCTTATCGCAACCTTATATAAGTTAGAAACTACCAAGGCTTAGTTTTTAACTATTGAAATAAAGTTCCAAGACTACTGTATAAGGTTTCATCAACTAAAACATGAAAGAAACCAATTTTATCAAACACACAACTATAACCTTTATTTTAAGAATGCAATTATAGGTTTACAATAAGGCATTACACTATTTGCTATTGTTGAGATCAGTTAATTAATTTAACTAGTTACAAGCTTTGTTTATTGGGCTACATGCTCTTGTTTTCTATTACTCAAGTAAGAAAATATTTATTTTCTTATGAATGAATTTTAAAAAAAAAGAGTTTAGATGAATAATTCTCAAATTCATCAAGATATTGATATTAGTAAACATAAGTAAGAACTATATGTAGATTAAAACATTAAGATTTGATCAAGAGAAACCATACAAAATATTAATGAGCTTGCATGTTTTATAACAAGTCAAGTTATGCAAAATTAATTGTAAACTTGGAATACACTTTATCTGAGGTAACATTTAATCATTATATTATTGACTTAGATAAAAATGGTTTAGGTATTTTGCATTGGCTCATGAATATTAATATATTAAGCTTTTAAACCATGTCTTCTCATAAATAAGGAAAATTTATAACCTTGGGTTTAAGATGCCATAAGTAGCTAAATTTCCTATCAACTTATGGTGATAAAAAATTCGACACATGTATTGAAGGGTAGATCTTGATGATAAGCATCATAAATTTTATTTAACTATTGGCAATTTCTCACCTAATTGTATGATGATGATGATGATGATGATGATGATGATGATGATGATGATGATGATGATGATGATGATGGAACCTATCAAATCATATTGGCAATGAGTTTCCTAATATTTAATTTTTCCTTATTTTAGTTTTAAATAAGAAAGGGTATGCAATTTACTCTAGTCCAATCTCAGTTTTCAAGTGATAGGAATATAAGTAAACAAAGTCTTAACATGACACATGAAAATAACATATACAAAAAATTAAAGAGAGTGAATGATTTAATAAGAAATATACACCAAGAAATTAGAGAGGTTAGACTAGAACATAAGTTTAAGAATTGAAAGCGCATGGCTACATTTCACACCATAAATCCTTAACCATTGAATAAGGAATCACATGACAAGTAATATATTTTTTGGAATGAGTGTGATTCACAAGAAATGGTGGATGAATGGAAATGTAGACCTCTAATTCATATAACACATATGAAGCTCCACAAACATTACAACTTAAATATATGACATCATCACATGCATTTGACCATGTATCTAGCCTAGTGCAATAAGGTGAAATATGAATTTAGTAATCATTATATACTAAATTATCATTAACTATTGACATCATTATCAAAGAATTGTTTAATTTTTAGATGTAGGAAATACTTTTACAATTACTTCAGATGAAGATAATGAATATGGAACAAATTAGTACTTATGTTAGAGTTTATAATTAAAAAAATTGACTTCCCCAATCACAAATGTGGAAAATATTGACTATCCCACTAGGTTTTTGGTTGTTAGAGTATATTATTACTCATGCTTGCTAGATTCTAGATAGGTTATTTGTCTTTACCTAGTTTTATCCCATGTGAGGATTTACTCCATATTGGCTAGTTTAGCTTGCATCTTGTTTTGCTTTGTCTATTTAAGCAAGGGATCTACATTGTAATATGCATATTTTTTAATCATTTTAATATACTTTGCTTGTGCTTTTCATATGATTTTATTAGTAAACAATTATTTTTTTACAATTGGTTTTGTTCATTGTGTTTATGCTGAAGCATCTATGGTTGTGGTAATGATCTCTTAGAGAGTTCTTGGATTAAGAGTGTTGTAAACTCTTTTATGGTATTAGATTAGTCTCTAAGAAGTCGTTACTCAACCTGCATCATTGCATTATTTTTTTTTTACATTGACCCTGCTCTAGATATTTTTGTCATGTCATACTATCCAAATTGGTGTATTAATGTCGAAAGGATGATTTTATTAGCTCTAGAGGATATTTATTGAAAAATATTAATTTTAGATAGCATGTTATGTTTTGGAATATATTAGAGTTCATGGACATGTTCATTGAAGCTATGAAAAGTGTTTTAACCTTTTGGTCTTCTCAAATTGGTCACCTATTGATCAACATCTATTTAAGAAGATTATTGGTTACTAAGTATTTTTTAATAAATATAAATGTTTTAATGTATATTTGATCAATAAATTCATCTAGAGCAATCAATTTAGTGGGGTTAGATGTTCATTTGGTAGAAAATAGACTTGTGGTGCTCCTAGTGTGGTTAATTTTTCCAATTAATTTTGACTATCTGCTAGCTAAAGCAGTTAAATTTTTTTATTTTGAGGATTTTTAATTTATTTTATTATTTTTTTAATTCAAAAAATAATGTAGGCTATACAACCTGTGCAGTTTGAGTAAAGTCTCACAACTTGGACATAGGTTGCAGGCCTACGTACCTACACCCAATCTAACCCTAGCTTCCTCCAAACCACATGATAACCTCCCACTCAAGATCCACCTTAAAACCATACCTCTCAACTCAACCTAACCCCTACTAGATCAACCCATGACAAAGCCCCCAACTTGCACCACACTGCCCCACATAGTTTCCCATATGTAGACATATTATCTGCCCACATGCCCAACAAATACCTCTAACACCACTCCCCACATCCACTACAATGACTCTCAAGAAACCTCCCCTATTTCCTCCTCCTATGTATACCCCTATCACCAACTACACCCAAAACCTTAAAACAATTGATATAAGAATTGGCATTGTTTTTTGCCTTTTGACATATGAATTAGCATTGTCTGATTATAATTACTAGTCAAAATTTTGTTTTTCAAACATTTTTGTTTGGCCTATTAAAATTGTATAATTATAAATGTGTTTTTGACACATTAGAACTAGAATTGGTCTTGACATTAGATAGGGGATTTTTTATTGTTGTGTGGAAAACATGCATTTGTTGTCTTTCAAACTGCCAACCACCTCCATTTGAAAACCTTTTTTTGTTTTTAAAAAAACATACACTTTGGCACATGTTTGAGTTATCTAGTTGGTTTCTTATCCATTTCTTCATTAAATCATTGGGGGTAGAGTCTTATTTTTCCACACATTAAATGGAGTTCCTTGATTCGACTCTGACAAGTTGAATATTTTTCACACTACATTGCATTGTCATATTATTTATTTCCTGACAAAGACTAGAAAGTGGGGCATGGGTTGATAGGCGGTCAAAAAACCCCATGGAAAAATTTCTTTTTTTCTAAATTTTTTATTTCTACTTTGTTTGGACTTTCTATTGGCATTTTCCTAGCTTTATTTGTGCTTGATCGCACTTTTACAAGCCCCCTCCATTATATATTTTTATAGACACACTTACACATTTTAAAGATTTTTATGATGATTTATGTTACATTATGAAGTTAGATCCAAGATATTATGTGAATTATATTTATTTTTTGTTGATACATATGAAAACATGACCATTTTTTAGATTTCTAGAGGCCTTCTCAGTGTGTGAACATCACCAAAAATTTTGGGCACTTTTTTCCAAACTCAGGGCACCTTTTGAGGTGACCTTTTCTTTTAAAGTGCATTATTTTTTACCTAGAATACATATTTGTAATTTAATTAGAGTCATATTGTATAGAAATAGATATTTTGTTATGTTTTCTATTTTAAATCAAAATTGCAATTTGGTGAAGAATTTTTGTAAAACTACCTAATTTTAAGCATTTGGGAGGTTCCTACACACTAAAATATAAAGTGCAACATTTTCTTTAAAGGGGGGGCTCTTCACATTAGTTATGTTTCCTTGTGCTCTCAATTTATTTTCATGTGGTGACATTTTAGTACTGATGCATTTGCTAAGTTATGAGCATTTGTTTATTGAATATTCCTTATTTTGTACATACCTTATCTCTTTCATTTTTCAAATATTAGAGGGTGAGGTTCGGTATGGAAATAGATAAAAACCTCTCACAAGAAACACAAACATACTTCTCAATTCTTCTAGTTTGCATTATCAT
Source organism: Torreya grandis (assembly GCA_037957365.1). Taxonomy (NCBI): domain Eukaryota; kingdom Viridiplantae; phylum Streptophyta; class Pinopsida; order Cupressales; family Taxaceae; genus Torreya; species Torreya grandis. The sequence continues at coordinate 1,867,576 of JARHVA010002669.1, forward strand.
CATTTATTGCACTCATAGACACATTTTCGGTTGAGTCTAACATCATATTCTTGAGTGTGTGTTGTCACTACTAAGGGGTTTCCTATGCCATGGTCTCTACATTGTAATTTGTGTACATAGTATCTCAGACACATTTTAGGTTGAGCCCAATGCCCTTTTGCATGTGCTTTTTAGGTTGTTGTTTTTGGTTACTAATCCTTTTTAGTGTGTTTTTTGCATACATGATGGCTCTTTTTCACCATTTGAGACACTCTTCCTTCAACCCATGACATGTTAATTTTTACATTAGCACTTTGAAACACTTGTAGTTTATGTCATCTCTCCTCAAGGCCGCTTACTTAACACTTTGCCTTCTTCTATGGAGACATCTTTTTGCTCCCTTATTTTTGAAGCATCTCTCTTGATTCTTGATGGAATTTTGTATAACCATCATTCTACCTAGTATTTTGGAGTGCAATGTTTGTTTTCAATAATCCTTGTATTCAATACCATTCCTAGTTTCACTTGATGGTTATAGTGACTCGACATCCATGTATTCCGGCAAGATAGATTGGCATCCATAATGACACATGGATTCACACTACGACCTCTATTGTTAATCCCTAGATTCACTTGAGGGGGGTGTTAGAGTGTATTATTAATCATGTTTGCTAGGTTCTAGCTAGGTTATTTATCTTTACCTAGTGTTGTCTCATGTGAGGATTTATCCCACATTAGCTAGTTTAACTTGCATCTTATTTTGTCTTGTCTATTAAAGCAAGGGATCTACATTGTAATATACATATTTTTTAATCTTTTGCATATAATTTTCATATGATTTTGTGATTAAATAATGATTTTGTTTACAATTTGTTTTTTTTCTTTTTGTGTATGTTGAAGCATCTATGGTTGTGGTAATGAGCTCTTAGAGATATCTTGGCTAAAGAGTGTTGTAAACTCTTTTAGCGGTATTTACTAAATCCTAGATTCAATGATATCCTATGAGAAAATAAAATGTGTAGTGGTTTGAAGAATATTAAATACATAAGAAGACACAATACTATTCATATTTGGTTCTTTGAAAAAAATGTTTAATTTCTCAAATATCAAGGGCGGCCATTAAATAACAACATATGGAAGGTTCATGAGTCTTAATATGAAGCAACTCTTCAAAATATAAATAGTACAATAGATCCTAATGGTTCATTGGATTAACTATCCAAGGTATGTTAAGTTATCAAATGTAAACATGTTTAATTTTAGTAAATTTTATTTATTTTTAAGATAAAACATATACATTTCAATTTAATTACTTACTAACATATTTATTATAATTTTTTGGTTCCAAATAAATTTCCACCTTCACATGGTTTTCACCATTAGTATAGAATTCACATTATTGAAGCTAATATGATATTAAGAAAATCTTAAGAGAAATTTGGTATCGTTAGTAGACAATTACATGTCCTGTTGAGGCTAGAACAAATACTCTATCTCCTAACTGAGCATACTCAAGGGCCATGAACATGATCTCAGGCATTACTCATCACCTTTGATGTGGTGGATATATGAGTTTTTAGCCAGAAAGTACTATAGGTGGAGATATCCAATAATGGATTGAATGTTGACAACATTTGTTGTCAATGTTTCTATGTGTGAGAAGAGTCACAATAATGCTTATCTAGGTGGATTCAAAGGTCGTAGTCCTAGTCATATATGTAATTTTTCTATCATGACATGTTGGAAGTAATTAATTTACAAGGGGAAGTCCAAGAAATGGAAATGTATATTAAAGGAAATGAACATGTCCCTTGACTATATTAAAACAAATTTAAGACTGATCACTATATTGTATACCACATATTTATCTCTCATTTTCAATAAAATTTATACAGGGTGAAATTAGAAGGACGAAACACACATGTGATAATTATTTTATTTTATGTAGACTATTTACGATTATTATTTTACATGTTTCTAAATTTTTCTTAAAAACTACAATTTTTTCATATAAGGAAGGACATTCTTGAGGTTGGAATGGGTACTTTGTCTCTTAATCATGGATAATATGAGGCCAATAACATGGTCATATATGTTATTTTATACATCTAACATGGTTTTATTTTAATTCTTAACCATAAGGCACTAGAGGGTTATATATCCAACTACATTGTGAATGTTGACAACATTTGTTGTCAATGTTTCCATGTGACATAGTAGTTACAACAAAACTTATCCAACTAGATTTGAAGGTCGTGATTATGGGTAGATATGTCATTTTTATATATTAGTTTTTCTAAAGATATGGATTTACAATGAAAAGTCCCATAAGTGTAAATTTATATTGTAGGAAATAAACTTGTCTTTTAACTATGTAAATATGACATTTCTAGATTGATCACTATATCGTTTCCATGGATTTGTATCTTATGCTTGATTTAAATTC
>JARHVA010002669.1:1872500-1967500 GCA_037957365.1 Torreya grandis
AACACTGATAGTTGGTGCCCTACTCATGAAAATAGAATGGATTGAGCCCTATACACACACACACACACACACACACACATAAACATTTAAACTAACTAACTAAATAATTGAAATAAAATATCTAAAGTTAAAAATGAAATTGTCTTATACCATGTCACATGTGATTGTCATTGGAATAAGAGTATCAAAGGTCATCAAATGCCTCGGCATAGATAATATATTTAGGCTAGTTATATCTACACAAGTACTAAGGAATAATATTATAATAAATCAATATTTATAATTAAAAATTACAATTAATAATATCTCATTGATATATTGTGTATAAAAAATCATAATAGCAATTCCTATGTCTACTTCAATCCATATAGATGGATGACTCTCCATTAGGGTTATCAACCAAACATTAGAAACATGATTACTAGTTGAGCATGTGCATGCATGCACACCCAAGTAAATACATAGACATGAACCATGATATTAATAAAAAATGACCTTTGTATTTGTATACATCAGTTGGGTAACAATAATATATGTGCTATTAGACGATCAAAATTTGGCTATCAAAATGATGGGACCATTCCATATTTAAATTAATTATTAACTTTTAACACATATATTTTAATTTTAACATGTCAAATGTTATTAATTGTTATTCTATTTTGTAACATTTTAGATAGTTAAGATACATGCAATTATGAAACCAAGGTGTCCAAACAAAAGGTATATGTCAAAAAAACATCATTCAAAACCATATAATATATACCTATGTAAGAACCACCATAATTGGGATACATCACAACCTCCACATTGAATAAAGTTCTAGTGCATACAACACCACAAGTTATATAATGGTGTGGTTTGGGAACAATGTTAATTGAAGCATCCCCATGTCCACCCTTACTAACATTAGTGTGGTAAAGTTGACACATATGTAGAATGAGGGTATTAGTAATCTCTTTAAATGTATGTAAATTTTCAATGTATATAATTCCATTCACTACAAAGGGGATTGTCTTGGTCCGAATTTGCTTTTTGATAGTAATTTTTTTAGTTTGATAAGTCACATAATGTGTACCTTGTCTATCCCACACATAGACCTTTACTCAACTATGAAACTCTGAGCAATAAAAATAATAGAGGTTCTTATATCAATTAATATTATGTCTTTTGATATTTTTTCATCCCTCAAACTAACCACCGATAAATGTCTATCATAATAAGACTTACATCTCACTCTATAAGGTACCCATTTGTCAATTTGATCTTTTATTGAGTCAGTTTCACCTATTAATTTTCTCTTAATGCATTTTAAAAATAGGTATGGTTGGGTTTACCTAAACAGGTGTCCCTCATTTTCGTAATTAACTCCTCAATTTGTTTTTTATTTTCTACTTAATGTGCTGTCAAAACCTCCAAATTACCTTTGGGGTCTTATGGAATTGTAAAAGGGTTAAGAGGGTTATTAGGGTTATCAGGGTTTTGTGGATATTTATATTCATATTAAATTCATAAATTTTATTTTACATGTGGATAAGCTTGATGGGTTGTACAAATGGAAAAATTAAAATTAAATTTTTTTACTAAATGTGGTTTTAATTGGTAAAAAACTAGTCTACTAACCTTTCATCTTGCATGAGATTGTTGAATGCTCACTCAATGAACTTTTCAAGAGATATGAACATATTTTTTCAATGGATATATGTAATTTTATATAGAGAGAGTGCAAGGGTTAGCATTAAAATTATGTTTTGGATCCTATTAAAGCTTTAAGGTTTTTAAGTGGATATACAAAGTTTGAGGGAAAAAAACTGGATAAAGTGAAAAATTCAAAAAAAAATTTGTAAAGGGTGTAAGCCATTTTCAAAAGGGTGTATTCCATTATTTTAAAAAAATTATATCAAACTTAATTTAGTTTGTCACCAAGCCTCAATGTTGTATGCCCTTTTGAGCAAAGGGTGTACGCCCTCTGAAAAACTTGTTTGGAGGGAAATGTAAATATTTGAAATTTTTGAATGGAAATGGTGTACACCTTTTGGTAAAGGGTGTAATCCCTATGTATTACAAAGGGTTTCCACACTTTGTCAAAGGGAATATGCCCTTTGATTCATAGTATTTTTTATGGTGGTAGTAAAATAAATGTAAAGTATAAGAATATAAAATGTAATCTAAATTGAATGTAAACTTAAATTTAATAGGTTTACATTTAATCTATATTACATTTTGTATTAATAAAATACAAATTTATTTTACTAAATATAAAAAATTAGGGCCATTGTTCATCTTGTGAAAAAAATCCAAAATTGTAGGAGTTACCATTTAAAAGTTACTTCTCCAAAATCCATTTTGGTCAATACTTAGTTTTGATAATTTTAGGATTGAAAAATGAACAAAATATTAGAGTTAATAATCTCTAATCTCAAGTATGGATGTCATTTGTCAAGATAAATATATTTAAATAAGATGGGTAATTCTAACTTATATAGAGAAATGAGTAACTAGGGATGGTCAAGAAAAAAATATTGAAGGTAGATTTGGGATGAATTCTTAAATAATTTTTGGGATTTTTTATCAATGGGTCTATCTATATGAATAAATGATTTTCCTATATCATGAAACTTTTATCATGTTTATAATCATGACATGATCACTCAAGAATGACATATACTACATAATTAGTACTACATGTAGATGTCTGGTCACTCATACATGACATCTACCTATAGTCATGATATGGTCACTCATATTGGAAATGAATATAGATAATCACCCTAATACACTTAATTTAGAAAATAAGTAATCAAAACACCATTCAAGAGTCATCATAAAATTATACCATTCACTCTAGAATAAATGTCAAATAGATCAAACAATCCATACATGCTTCAATTCTAATCTCACACATGCATGACCTAATCACTTTATTTTAGACACTCCCTCATTATCCCTCATTATCCCTCATCATACTAATCACTCTATTAATGACCCTAAATATCCCTAATCACAACCTATTTTACATTCATCATCCCTAATCATCCATAATCACTCCCTCATCATCCCTAGTAACTCCCTCATCGACCCTTATCATCTCTAATCACTCCCTCTTCAAACCTCATCATCCCTTAGCATCACTCATCACTATCTCATTAGTCCTCATTATCCCCCATAATATATAATAACTCCCTAATTGGCCCTTATCATCCCTTATCATCCCTTGTCACTCCCTCATCATCCCTTATCATCCTTAGTCACTCCCTCATCGGCCCTCATTAACCTTCATCATCCCTAATCACTCCCTCATCAACCCTCATCATCCATCATTATTCCTAATCACTCTCTCATCAACCCTAGTCATCCTTAATCATCCCTAGTCACTCCATAACCATCCCTCATCATCCTTAATTATCATCAATTAATTCCTTATTGGTCCTCATTGTCGTTAATCATACCATCATTAACCCTCATCATCCCTAATCACTTCCTTATTATCCCTAATTTTCACTCATCATCCCTACTCACTCCTTCATTGACCTTCATCATATCTCATCATATTTATTCACTCCCTCATTGTCCCTCATCATCCCTAGTCACACCCTTATTGTCCTTCAATGTACCTCATCATCCATAATCACTCACTAACCATCCCTAATCATCCTTCATCATACATAATGATTCCCTCATTTTCCCTAGTCACTCCCTCATCATCCCTCATCAATCCCTTCTCATCTTTCCTTCTTCTTAATCACTCCCTCATTGACCCTCATCATCCATAATCACTCCCCCATCAACCCACATCATTTATCATCATCCTTAGTCATTCCTTCATCATCCCTCATTTCCCTCTATTATCCATTATCACTCCCTCATCAGCGCTCATCATCCCTCATCATACCTAATCATTTCCTCTTGATCCCTCCTCATCCCTCATCATTCCTAAACATTACCTCATTGGACCTCATCATCCCTAATCATTCCCTCATCTTCCATAGTCAGTCTCACATCATCACTCATCATCCCTAACTGTTGTCCCTCCTCATCCCTAATCACTCACTAATTAAACCTCATTGTTAAATTTTTCACTCAATCAAATAAGGCTCAAATATTTTTTTGATTCAATTTTATCATAAGGAAACTTAGGATTTTGGGTTTATGGGATTGATATTTATGGGGTTTAATGTTTATATTTAAGTGCTGAAATTTTAGTATTTTAGGGTTTTATGATTAGAGTTTTTAGTATCTTTTTGGATTATAGTCTAAGGTTTTGGGCTTAAGGATTTTGGTTCTACTTTTAAGGTTTTGGGTTTTAAGGGTTAAAATTTTTAAGCTTTTATGATAAGGGTTTAAGTATTTATGGGTTAGGGGTTTAATGTTTAGGATTTATAGATTTATTGTTTAGGGTTTTATATTTTAGGGGTTTAGAGTAGGTTTTAGGGTTTAAAATCTATGGATTAGGGTTTAGTGTTTTATGGTTTATGTTATAGGATTAACATTTATGGTTTATGGGTTTAAGGGTTTAAGGTTTAGGTTTTAATGGTTTGTCATTAAGAGTGGTCTAGGGTCTAGGTTTTAAGGGTTAAGGGCTTTAGATTTTTTGGTTTTAGGTGTTTATGGTTTTGGGTTTATTTTTTTGTGTTCTATGTTTTAGGTTTTGTGGTTTTGGGTTTTATATTTTAAGGTTTGTGGTTTTGGGTTTGTGGTTTTCGAGTTTAATGTTTTATGGTTTTTTGGTTTTATCATTTAATGGTTTTATGGGTTTTTAGGTTTAATGTTTTAGTGTTATGGGGTTTAGGGTATAGGTTTTTGGGTATGGATTTAGGGTATGACTATGGGGTTAGGGTATTGAGTTTATAGTTTATTGGATTTAGGGTTTAGGTTTTAGTATATTATGGTTGTAAGGTTTTAAATCTTTATGTTTTTTGGGTTTAGGTAACTTAGGGTTTATTTTTTCAAGGTTTAGGGTTTAATGGTTTAGTTTTTACGATTAAGTATTGAGGTTTTAGGTTGTTGTTTTAGGGTATAGGGTCTTACATCTTAGTTCTTAGGTCTTGTGTCTTCTGTTTCTATATAGGCTCTTGGTGTAAGGTCTAATGTATAGTATCTAGGGTTTAGGGTTTTGCAGTTTTTGTGTTTTAGATTTTTATATTTAGGATTTTTTGTTTATGGTTTTAGATTTGGTGTTTTGAATATAGGATTTTTAGTTTTATGGGTTTAGGGTTTAGGGTTTAGGGTTTAGGTTTTAGGGTTAGGGTTAGCATTTATGTTTTAGGTTTTAAAGCACATTAGGGATATTATGCAAAAGGGAGCCCCTAAATGCCACCTATTACTAGAATAATGGCTAGTATTTTTTTAACACCTTAGGTTATTAGGGTTCACAAGTAATAAATATATATTTAGAACCATTTCACATCCAGATCTATTCTCATAGTGAAATCATAATCTCCCCCTACATTACATTATATCCAAGTGTCATTATTTCTAATGCCTAAAATCCATTCTTACATATAGTAGGTACCATTCTTAGATGTTGGACTCTATTAGCTAGATTATACCTGGTTATAGATGTTGGTGACCACCTATCTATCTATCTCATGATCCACTCTACTATGGATCTAGAATCTTAATGAATTTCAATTTGTATCCTTTAATGATCAATAAATAGGGGGAATCAAACATCTGACTAATAGTTTTTATTGATGGCTACATTTGGGATTGAATTGACTCTTAGATTGGGTGACTGGATACCTTTCCTTTAGTTTTTTTCTAGTAGTAAAGTGATATATTCCTAGTATGAGACCTTGAAAGTGGGACCATAAAACATAAGTATTTAACTAAATATTGGAGATCACTCAACCAAAACTAACTATATATTTTTTGTGCTTGATCATGATTAATTCCTTTATCAATGACATAACCATGTTTTAATGCATAGTAAAATGGTTGGTTTGTATTCAACTATGACATTAATTTCCTATCAACTTGAAACTTCATTCTACATGAATATATTTCTCAATCACATAGTTTCAATCACACTAGGAGAAACTCAAATTGGGCATCTAGGATGGGCCATGTACATCACCCTAACATTGGATGGGCACCTTAGGTGGACCAAACCGTATATCACCTAGCTAGTTTTGCATTTAATAATAATTATTAATCTACTCAACCATGAGTGATATTCTAGCCAATGATATGCCTAGAGACTATCTTAATTATAGATTGCATAAAAATTTAGTAGCATACATTTATGGTGATGATTTTAAAATCTACCTAAAAATCTCCAATCACCAATGGACCCCACTATAGTCTCAACCTCCAACACAACAAACTAAATCTCCTACTTCACCTGAGGAGGCTAGACCATCTAAGGATCTAAGTCTTCAAAGGGAGAGTGACCCAAAGATCATAAATAATATTATAAAAGGTCTTTTAAAGACATAAATATTGGCCACAATGTATCTATCTATAACCACTATATAAGTGAAGGCACCATCTCATGTAGGTGGGCACACCAACATACTTTCTTGAGAACCTTTCACTCCAGTAGCCACAATTACATAGGTGGGTCACTGTGAGTTCATGCAAGGTTATATTATGACATTTAGCTCTTATTTTCCCTCAAACACCTTCATTAAAACCCCATTCCTTAGTAACAATATCTATTGGTATAACTCCCATTATATCCCCACTTGTGGCATCTATAGTAATGCCCCTATTTCCATCCACCATTATTTCCACTACTTTTATTTCATTTTCAGTTCCCTCTCATACCATCATTATTTCCCCTTTACCTCCCATTTCACCCACTTTGGGGAAATTAACTCCCCTCTCCTAAAAAACACCCCATTTTTTTCAAAGAAGTCCCAAGACCCCTCCAGCCTCTCTCAAGGATGTGCAAAAAGAAGGACCTAAAACTTGTCTATTTGCTAAAGGGGGTCCTCTTTGTGATTAGTCTGGGGAAGAATCATTTCAGTATTTAATTAGGTATCGCATGTACTCAAGTAAAATAATTAGGGAACACTCAATTAGTTAAAGTAGGTAGGGCATACTTAAGTATAAGAAGGTATGTAGGAAATAGTCAAGATTAAGATATGGCTCAAGTATTTATGTATGACATAGTCAAGATCAAGATATGGCTTAGTTATTCATTTAGGTAGGGCATACTCAAATAACTAAATTAGGTAGGGTATACTCGAGTAGGTAAAGAAGGAATGCAATCCTCGATGTTATAGATATATTACATTTGTAACATGATTCGAAACTTCATTTCTCATTTTTTTTCCAATCTTGAAATTTTAAAAACTAAGTATTGACTAAAATAGATTTTGAAAAACTAACTTCTAAGTGGTAACTCATACAACTATGTAATTGAGTTCAAAAGATGCAGAGTCCATAATTTTTTAGATTTATTAAAATAAATTTAAAATAATTATTTTAATAAATATATACAACTATAACTACCCAAATACTACACATACCATATTGACACTCAAAGGGTGTACGACATTTCCACTACAATGGGTGTATGCCCTCTACCTCAAATTCTATAAATTTTACTCTTACCTCCAATACACAAGTTTCATAGGGTGTATGCCCTTTGAAAAGGGTGTACACCCTTTTAATATTTATAATATTTCAATTTCCTACTTCCTCTCCAAATTTGGCTTGGGTTTAGGCCTAGGGATCCAAATCTAGCCTAAACCCTATCATGGATTGACCCATATGATTTTTTATAAATTTATGTGTGTTTTTGTCTTTGTTGACACATTTGATCAAATAGATTTTTTATTTGAAAAATAAATTATATAGGTTTGTAGAGAGGAAAATGTAGTTTTCGAATATATAATTTTTTTCAATGTTAAAGTATTATGTTTAGTTATTACTTAATTTCTACACAACATACCTTATTATGGACTATATACATATTATTAAAAATATCTTTATATATTTTTAACCATTAATAAAGTCTTTATAAAACTTATATCTTAACAATCTACACATTATTAACTATGCTCTAAAAAGAATTATTTTTTATGAAATTAAGTCAAAAAGTTGTGTTCGTACACTTGAAATTTCAATTTTTAAATTGACTTTATTATTATTATTATTATTATTATTATTATTATTATTATTATTATTATTATTATTATTATTATTATTATTATTAAGTGTGTTTGTACACATGTAATCTCCTTATCTTGTTACAAAAAAAGAGTCAAGCTATTGCCATAAATGCATCTATTTTACATACTTTTATAATTTAAATATTTTTAAAAATTATATATTTATAAACTACATTCAAAATGACACAATTTATATTTTTGTATCATTGTCAATTTTTATTTAGGAATCTCTAAAATTCTCTCTCTCTATATATATATATATATATATATATATAACTTTAAGCCCCCTTTATTCCCTATTATCCTACATCTACTCTTTTTAATATATAATATTAAGACCGCATACATAATATAAACTTGGTATTACCAAATCTAACCAAAAAAAAATACATATGTATTATTTTAAAAATGTATATATATTTACATTAAAATTGAGTTTGGATTAAAAAAATGTGCACTATTGAGATCCCCAACTTTCTAAACTTACCTTTTATATATATATCATTCCCTTAAGCTTGGAATAATAGAATCTCCCTACCATTTTCAGTGCATACATGTATAAGAATGTAAATTCCATTCTTACATAGATGATGAGATTTGTAAAACTAACACAATTTAAATGGAAAAAAAAAGAATAAATTCTCCGTAAGATGATAAAATTTTACCTAAGAAGAATAAATATTACCCTCGTATATCTAAAAATTAATTAATTCTTTTGTCAACTTTAAGAAGTAAAAACAAAACAATATTTCATGATAAATTATTAACACACAATTTCTTATATTACAAGGAAGCACTAAGCCGACCTCAAGAAGTGAGGAAAAAAACTATACCATAAGTCTTTAAATATTTTTATATATATACAAAATACATAGAAAGGAAAGTTAGTTTATATATATATATAAATTAATAAAGTTATGTGTAATACACAGGGTAGGGGTTATAGTTTGATCCACCTTTATCTTTATTTTGCAATTAAAGGTTGCAATGGTATGGAAGAACACAAAACATCTAAGGGAGCCGTGGAAATTATGGGTTCCATGGGCCACGATTTGATATTTGAAAAGAGCATCTAAATCATTGAACCAAAGTTTCAAAGCCTTCCGATTTAAGTAAAAAAATCAATTCTATACATATACATAAACATACACATTTACTCATTTTTTGAAAAACAAATGATCAATTTTATTATATATAAAAATATATATTATACAAACAAAATATAAAAAAATAAATAAATAAATAGATTTATATGTAAATGGAAAAAAATAAAAATAAAAATGAAGATACATAATTATAAAATGGGATAAATAATACTTATGCAATTTCAAATCATATAGGGGACTTGATTAGACAATTGCACATAAATATTATACATAACTTTTTTTTTTTTTTAAAACGTCGAAATAATTACACGGGGCTCTAAAGCCTTTGAAATTAGGCCAAATAATCAACAAATATATATCTCCATTTTGTTTAAAAATCCCTGTATAATATTTATATGCAATTGTCTAATCAAGTTGTTTGTATGATTTTAACTATGCATAAATAGTATATATCCCATTTTATAGTTATATATCCCCACTCCATCTTTTTGTTTTGCATCTGAATATAAATCTCTGTCTATTTGTTTATATATATATTTTTTGCACCGATATATCTTTTACTTTTTAAAGCATACATATATAAATATAAATCATCAATAAAAAACACATAAAGATTTTTATATAAATAGAAAAAAAGTTAGAAAGAAGATACATATTTATAAAATGGGATATATAATATTTATGCATATTTAAAATCAAATATATTATTTTATTAAACAATTTCATCTGAATATTACATAGATCTTTGTAAACAAAGAGATGAAAAGAACACTCAATACTTATATTTTATGAAGTATATATTAAATAGATTTGAAAACTTAAGAAATGTTCTCAAAACATATATAAACCAACAAGCCCTATCCATATTTTAAAATGGAAAACATATACACTCCTAAGAGGGAGGAGTCAGTGTCGTAAATGGAGGAAGGACACATGGTTTAGCTTCCTCTCCATTTCTTCTTTGTGTTTTTAGAGTGCCCCCATGAAAAAGACTCAAAACATATATAAACCAACAAGCCCTGTCCATATTTTAAAATGGAAAACATATACACCCCTAAGAGGGAGGAGTCAGTGTCGTATAATGGAGGAAGGACACATGGTTTAGCTTCCTCCCCATTTATTCTTTGTGTTTTTAGAGTGCCCCCATGAAAAAGACTCAAAACATATATAAACCAACAAGCCCTATCCATATTTTAAAATGGAAAACATAGACACCCCTAAGAGGGAGGAGTCAGTGTCGTAAATGGAGGAAGGACACATGGTTTAGCTTCCTTCCCATTTCTTCTTTGTGTTTTTAGAGTGCCCCCATGAAAAAGAAATGAAGCTTAATGACGCTTCCTCCTTTTTCTTAATTTAAAAAAAAAAAGGATTCATGTGATAAATAAAGAAATGACCTATTTTCATTTAATCCAAAGGTAGGATATGGTATCTCTCTTGAATATTTCATTATTATTTGAATTAATAGATTAATTATAGTCCCCTTCTTGCAATAAATTAACCAACAGTTGTCTTAAAAGTGTAAGAAAAGTCATAGGAATTATATTTTTATTATTTATATAGTAAGTGTTTTCTTTTCATTTGTGAAATATATTCTTATTTTATGTATTATATTATGATAGATGACTTTTATCGTTTGCTATGCTAACAACATTCTATTATTAATGTACAATAAATCATCTATAGTTTAAATATTTAAATAATATTAATTAATTTGAAATTCAATCATACAAGAATTAATACAAAAAAATTCATATTACAGAAATTATTACATCATATTATGCTCACCAAGTGTTTTTTTTAATTTTGTGACATATATTCCCCTTTTAACCTAAATTTAATCCAGTACATTCCCTCGTCCATGGGATCGATCATCAAGCAAAGCTCTTATATCTTAAGTGACGAGATGAACAAGTAGAAGGATTCAATTTGATAGCTCATTTGATATAGTGTATGCCAAACGTAGAGTCTTTGTCAATAGAATATGACACCATCGTGCGAGCTATAAACCACTTTGTAGTGTATGATTTCACACATGAAATATCGTGTCAATAGAAAAGATAATAAAAGAAACTAATCTAAAATAGCACGTTATACAAGAGTCCATTATTGAATATTAATCTATTTCTCATCTTTAAATCTCATTGTTAATTATTATTATAATATTGCATTGTTAATTTTTTACCAATTTTTAAAGTTGCCAAAATTAAAGTGATTTGTCTAGGCTAATTCATATGTCGAATATTATTTGTTAATTCAACTATAAACATAGGAAACTTACTCGATCATTTTTTTAATTATTGCATGCATATAAACTATGTATGCACTAAACAATGCCATATACTCTATGTCAGTACAATCACCATCTAAACTAAGACTATGTTTTTACCTATGTTTTGTAATGTGAAGTCTTGAAAGATCCATTACATCAAAAATGGAGTGTATGCTAAAGCATTTATTGATTTTAAAACTATGAACATATATCTCAACCACCTTGAAAAGTGGAAAATTACCCTACACTCTACTTCATGGTTTTTCGACTTTGAGTTCTCCAAAAATCTAATGAGTTATATATAATATTTAATATATTATTATATTAGCATCATATTTAATATGAATGTAATATAAAACATAGTTGTAATATATATTATAACTAATATAATATTATACTATTTTAATTATTAATATATTATATAATTAATTAATTTTATATTAAAATTTTGTAATTATATATATATATATATATATATATATATATATATATATATATATATATATATATTTTGGGATTATACCTTTTTTATATTATATTTTATAATATTAGATATGTTAATATTTTAATATTGAATAATAATCTATATTTTAATATAATATATTTATATATTCTATTAAAATATATAATTATGTTATTACATTTTATTATATTAAATATTTTAATCCTGAAATTTAACTTATAATTTAATAAGTTATAATATATATTTTCATTAATATTAATTATATATTATAATATAATATTAATAATAATATTTATAATGTTATTATAATTTAATATTATAGATTATAGGTTAACATTGTATATAATTAATATATATATATATATATATATATATATATATATATATATATATATATATATATATATATATCATATTATATACAATGTTAACCTATAATCTATAATATTAAATTATAATAACATTATTAATTTTATATATATATATATATATCATATTATATATAATGTTATCCTATAATCTATAATATTAAATTATAATAACATTATTAATATTATATTATAATATATAATTAATATTAATGAAAATATATATTATAACATATTATATTAAATTTAAAATAATATCCCACGTATAAAAAATATATAATAATCATGTTAATATCACTTAAGAAATCTTATAATATTTTAAAAAATAAAAAATTGATTCCATTTTCATATTTTTTGCTTTCATAAAAATCCCACCATAAAGAGGTGCCGGAGATTGGAGATTATAGACTCATGTTTGTGAACACGTGTCAACAAATTTTAGACACTCATTCAGGGGGAAAAAAAAATACCTGAAAAAACCATGGGTGAGGACATGGATGTCATTGATGGCCTTCATATTCCTGTGTCTTTTGCTTTACCTATGAAAGGTATGGATTATGGACATCACTCTACAAACCGTGATTCTAAGCCGTAAGGAATTCACAAAAACGTAGAGTCATGTTTACCATGCTAATGTTTTCAGTTATGCAGAAGCTACATTGAATAAATTGTAGTTTAGTCCAAAGTTAATCTATGCCTGCTTATGACATGAGAAGTGTGGAAAGGGGATTTTTTCCTCTAAAGTTATATATGTGTGTTTCTGAAAGTTATATATGTGTGTGTTTCTGAGTGTTTGTTAGCAGGGAATTTATTCAAAAGTGTCTTCTTGGTGTAATTGTGTAATGATTAATTTTTCCAATGTTTCAGTACTCTTTATTGGACCCATCATTAGGGATAGAAAGATTTGAAATCAATGCCTTTTAACTTTAGACTATATATGCAAGGTTCGCAGGATTATGTAGTTGCATGCAAGATAAAAAATTCCTTTGTCAAGAAAATGTTTCCCAATTCCCATTCTTACCATAGAATCATCAGAATAAATTTAGTGTAATGAGCATTGATCGACTAGAGATACTTATGACAAAAATTTCATTTTACTTGTGATGTCTTTATACTCAATTTGAATATTGTGATTGCCATAAAAATGATAATAGATCTATTTTGACTGGGTATCATAAATTTTTTTGGATTGCTAAGTTGCTTTCTTGAGTTTTTTAATTATATATAATAATAAATTTAGTGAGAGTTGAGTAAGGGTCATGCTAATCTGGAAGGAAACACATCTGATGATCTCAAGGTGTGAATGTTACCATAGTTGATCTAGTGATCTAATTCAACAACTAATTTTGATCATACAGTTAGATTTGAGTCATGAGATGCTCGAGGTGAGATAATAACAAAGGATATAATGCAAGAGAGCAGCAATAGCTGAGTGAAGGCACAGTGTGGGATAGAGATTGTAGATTCTAAAGGACAATGAAGTGCTACCGAGTTTACATGTTTTTCTTTTTTAATTTATTGCTTGTACCTATAGTGGATTCTGGTGACTACTTAAACATCATTCAGAATGGTATTGTAGTAGCTCTTAGGATTTTGCACTTGTGCATATAGGTGTCAAAGCCCAACCTCTTAGTTGATAGGTTTTGGTCATTGGTCTTTCATTAAAGTGTGGGTAGGAATGGTTGACTAATTTTTCAATACATGGAATCCATAGTCAATGTATTCCTACACATTTTCAGATAGGTCATAGGTATTGTGTAGGTGATGTCAAGGATTTGGACTTAGTGTGTTGACCAACACATAACTTGAGGACTGTCTTGATAGCTTTTTAATTTTTAACTATTAATGTGAGATGATGCTCTGATTTGTGGTTAGCTTTATTTGGTATCTACACTTTTTTTTAATTATACCTTTACATGAAGGAACAAACTAACTTGCCAGGCAATAGTCTATAAAACCAAACCATGTGTCAACTTTGGAGTGGGTCTAAACATCATATGCTTTCTATCAAATCAGTGGCAACCTTGGAATGGGTCTAAACAACATATGCTTTCTTTTGTCTCTTTTGAAATGAATCTGCAAGGATTCCCCCACTATATAAGCCTCTGGCTTAATTAAGCATGAAAATAATCCACTACCTTAATTTAGGAAAGAATGTTGTTTGATTTGATTTTGATTTCATATGGGACTTAATCCACTACCTTAATTTAGGAAAGAATGTTGTTTGATTTGATTTAGATTTCATATGGGACTTATTTAAGTGCTTAAAAATAGGCATAAGTATTGTTTTATGAGTAAATTTAATTTAAAACATATGTATTAACTTATTTGTTAATTTAATCAAGCATGAAGCAATTTTATTGATTTAATTATATTCTAATAATAGTTATTATTGAAATTATTATTACATTATTTTTAAAAATATTCAATGTGGATGTTTCTTATGATTAAAATTTAGATAATTATTTTTGGGGTAGGAGTCCATTAATTATAGAGTGTAAAGTGTGTTATTACTAATTATCCTAGTCTAAGGAACATTTTTTTTATCTATTCCATATTTTTTCTTCACCCAAATTAATTATGGTAGTTGAGATGGGTTAAGAAATGTTTTAGACATGTGTTAGACCAAATATACAATAATCATGTTTATATCACTTAAGAAATTTTATAATATTTTAAAAAATTAATACTTGATTCCATTTTCATATTTTTTGCTTTCATAAAAATCCCACCATAAAGAGGGGTCGGAGATTGGAGATTATAAACTCATGTTCATGAACACGTGCCCATAAATTTTAAATACTTATTAAAAAAAAAAACCAATACCTGGAAAAACCATGGGTGAGGACGTGGATGTCATTGATGGCCTTTATATTGATGTGTATTTTGCTCTCCCTCTCAAAGTTCTGAGTTTTGGATGTCACTCTGCAAACCATGATTCCAAGCTATAAAAAATTGACAAAAACATAGATTCATGTTTACCATGCTAATGTTTTGAGTTATGCAAAATTTGCATTAAATAAATTGTAGTTTGGTCCAAAGTTAATCTACGCCTGCTTATGACATGAGAAGTGTGTAAAGGGAATTTTTTCCCCTAAATTTGTACATATGAATGTGTTTATGATTGTTTGTTAGCAGGGAATTAATTCAAAAGTGTCTTCCCAGTGTAATTGTCTAATGATTAAATTTTCCAATCTTTTAGTAATCTTTACTGGACCCATCATTAGAGATAGAAAGATTTGAAATCAATGACTTTTAACTTTAGATCATATATCCAAGGTTCACATGAATATGTAGTTGCTTACAAGATAATAAATTCTTTTGTCAATTAAATGTTTCCCAATTCCCATTCTTCCCATAGAATTATCGGAATAAATTTAGTGTAGTGAGCATCGATTGACTAGAGATACTTATGACAGAAATTTCATATTACTTGTGATATATTTATACTCAATTTGAATAATGTGATTGCCAAAAAAATTCTAATAGATCTGTTTTCGCTGGGTATCATAATTTGTTTTGGATTGATAAGTTACTTTCTTGAGTTTTTTAATTATATATAATAGTAAAATTAGTGAGAGTTGAGTAGGGGTGATGTTGATCTGGAAGGAAACACATCTGATGATCTCAAGGTGTGAATATTTCCATAGTCGATCCATTGATCAAATTCAATATCTAATTTTGGTCATACAGTTAGATTTGAGTCGTAAGATGATCGAGGTGAGATAATAACAAATGATATAATATGGGAGAGTGGCAATAACTGAGTGAAGGCACAGTGTGGGAAAGAGATTGTAGATTCTAAAAGACAATGAAGTGCTACCAAGTTTACAAATTTTTCTTTTCCTAATTTTTTGCTTGCACCTATAGTGGATTTCAATGACTACTTAAGCAACCTTTGGAATGGTATTTCAGTATCTCTTAGGCTTTTGCACTTGTGCAGATAGGCATCAGAGCCCAACCTCTTAGTTGGTAGGTTTTGGTCATTGGTCTTTCATTCAAATGTGGGTAGGAATGGTTGACTACTTTTTCAAGACATAGAATCCATAGTCTCTGTATTCCTACACATGTTTAGATAGGTCTCAGGTAGTGTGTAGGTGATGCGAATAATTTGGACTTAGTGTGTTGACAAGAACATAACTTGGGCACTATCTTGATAACTTTTTAATTTTTAACTATTCTGTGGTTAGCTTTATTTGGTATCTGCACTTTTTTAATTATACATTTACATGAAGGAATGGACTAACCTACTAGCCATTAGTCTACAAAACCAAACCATGTGTCAACCTTGGAATGGGTCTAAACATCATACGCTTTATATCAAACCAGTGTCAACCTTGGAATGGGTCTAAACAACTTATGCTTTCTTTTGTCTCTTGTGAAACAAATCTGCAAGGGTTCCCCTACTGTATAAGCCTCTGACTTAATTAGGCATGAGAATAGTCCACTACCTTAATTTAGGCAAGAATGTTGTTTGATTTGATTTGGATTTCATATGGAACTTATTTAATTGTTTATAAATAAATATAAGTATTGTTTTATGGGTAAATTAAATTTCAAACATATGTATTAAGTTATTTGTTAATTTAATCAAGCATAAAGAAATTTTATTGATTTAATTATATTATAGTAATGATTATTATTGAAATTATTATTACATTATTTTAAATAATCTTCAATGTGGATGTTTCTTATGATTAAAATTTAGATAATTATTTTTGGGGTAGGAGTCCATTAATTAGAGTGTGTTATTACTAATTATCTTAGTCTAAGGAACATTTTTTTATCTATTCCATATTTTTTCTTAACCGAAATTAATTATGAGAGTTGAGATGGGTTAAGAAATATTTTAGATATATATTAGACCCATAATGTGTTGTTCTAGTGAAGTAATGGTGATATGTTTATTTATTAAAATTTAAGCCACCATTAGAATTCATTAAGGTTATTCTTTAATTATAGTGATATTGGTTGATTAATCTTTTTTGAAAGAATGATTGGAATATACATTTAAATGTTGGGTATTACACTTTAGTATCAAATCTCATATTACAATAATGATAATTTTGAAAAGTATTTCTCTTTGTTTGAATTATCCATATTTCTAATTTATTTTTTGATACTTTATAATAACATATTAAAACACATAATAGTCATGGTATATTAAAACATGATTCTACACCCTAATTAATAATGGGGAATCATTTAAGTGACAAAAACTCTAGAGAGGTTGTGGTCTAATTTCAAATAAAGATCCTACATAAAATTTTGTAGGATGTAACTACAAATATGGGAAATTGTACTCTAATATCACATCAATAGAAGAGGAAAGGGTAGATGGTCACTAGGACCTACCAACCTAGAGAAATAAGTGATCACATGGTGCAAGCTTGTACTAGATCCTCCGTAACTCATGCACTACCATTAATTAGTTGTTTTATGTGGCCTCATAGGGCCGGATGATACATTCGTATGATCACTATACCTATAAAATAAGGAGCACTAAGCCCAAAATAATCAAGGAGTGATGTGGGCCACGTCCACAAGTGATAATTACCCATCTTGACATATATGTATTTTCTTGTTTTACCTATGGAACTTTCCACCAAGTGGTTGAAAACCCTTTTTTAAAAACTTCCATGGTGATTTTTGAACACAACATAACCTTTTTAGCTTGTCCTCAATTATAGTATCATCAAAATATTTTAGTATCTCATCTTTTATTACCAAGAAATAATTATTCTTTCTAACACACTAGTATCATCAAAATATTTTAGTATCTCATCTTTTATTACCTCATGATTATTGTAGTGCTCAAGTAGGATATATATTAAATAAATTATTATAATATTTTTGGGTATGTATAGACCATGTGGATATAGTTATCATATTCTTTCTTTTAAATACGTCATGATTAAATTATGGCATGAATTATATGTGAATTATGGATAGGATTGTTGTATCTAACTTTTTAAAATCCATATAGTTATTTATTATTTTTTTTGGGGTCTTGATTTATTTTATTTTATGATATGTAGTTATTATAATATGTGGGTTATGAACATAATTGTTACCTAACTTTTTTTAGTTTATATAATTATTTATTAATATTTTTTTGGGTCTCGATTTTTTTAATTAGAATAATACTAATTTTTATTTTTGTGTCAAAAAAATTATATTTTACTTATAATTTTAGGAAACCTATGAATATTAAGTATGAACACTTTATATATTATCATCGTCAAAAACAATAGTAGTTTTTTTTTTTTTCTTAAGATAATGATAGAATTATAAGTTGAAATTAGAAGGTTTTATATTTTATAGAGGATTATTGCTTAAACCTTATTTTTTTTTAGTTAATGTAACATATACTATTTTGGTTCATATAATCCCTATAAAAATTAGCTTGTGTTACATATAATTTATCCATGAAATGGATACTTTTTTGGGGGGCATGATGTAGGGTAATGTTTCTAGGCTCCCCAAGCATTTGTACTTTGACATATTTATTTGTCTCTATTCATTTTATTTTTAAATCAATGAATCTTATGAAGTTAATGATCACTACACATTATCGAGATTTTAATTACCAGTTGGTATATAAATATATAGATTTAAGATGTTTATAATATAATTTATTATACTAATATCCATGGAATTTTTACGATCCAAAACTACAAGGTAAATTAAGAATTGAACATTGATGAAAAGCCATTTATTATTGAAATCCATGGTCTAAATTATATTGATGTTTATATTCATAAACACATTGTGAATCATTATTTTAATCAGGTCATGTCACGAATTAAAAAAAAAGTTCATATTAGCATTATCATTAAGATATTTTTACTATAAATGTTTTTTGAAACGCATCTTGATTATATAAGAATTATTATCACTATAAACATGAAAATATTATTTGAACGACTCTAATACAATTTTACAAAGGAAAATTATGGAGAATATGACTTATTATCTTAAAGATACAGAAGATTAAAAATTTCAATGAGTTGATTTATGAAACTCCAATAGATTATAATGGCTAACTACAACTATAATCATTAATGAAACGACCCAAACTCAAATGCTAGAATATTGGTTTGGAATAATTACGATAATATAATTAGTTTATTTTTCATTCATCATGAGGATAGGTGGCCTATATATGACATGGATAATTATTCATGGTCCTCATAATCAGATTCAGAATAATTTTTTTTGCTATTTCATTTTTATATGCATAATTATTGTATATACACATACACAAACAATATTTTGTTAGGACATGTGATTTTTTAAGTGCTTATCTAGTTTGTTTGAGTTTGTATCTCTTATGTGTGAGACCCCATTTTGACATCATTCCCTATTATATATTTTTTTTACTTTATGGATATGTGTTAGACTATATGGAGGCACAAGGTGCTCGTACTTTATATTTTGTTTCATTATGGACCTTGGTTAGTTAATTTAGTAGATCTTATTTGTACACATGCTTACTTAGCATGATTGTATTGAGTGGATATATTTTTCTATCTGGTTATTTTTATTGAATGGCATGATCATATGATGATCTATATCATGATTTTACTATTCATATTATTGAGCTAACTAAAATATGTGACTAGTTTTGTGACACACATATGGTGAAATAATTATGAATATAAAAACACATTCTTCATATTCTTATTGATATAGATTATTTTTCATGGATGTATTTGATGTTTGTATTTAGTGTGCAGGTTACAGGGAGTCCAAAGGTGAGAGTATGATGGATTCAAATGTGTCTCAACAGACTATATTCACATCTTGAACCATTTTCAAATTTTTAAATCATATACCTTTTCAATTTACAAAGTTTTAAATGTATTATTTTGTACTCTTTTATATTCCTCTTTTATTATTTAAAATTATGATATTTTAGCCTAGAATTTTTTTTAAAACTTATCAATCTAAACCTAAATTAACCCTCTAGAAGGTGTAAACAACCTAAATGTTGAGTTGGGTTGACACACAAACCCAATCTTTGTGTGAAATCATGAAATTTTCCCTTCAACCACTTTTATTTTGATTATTTGACAAGTAAACCTTATCTTACAATGTTATTCTAGGCCCATACCTATATTAATTATGTATGTGGATTTTTAAGGACCTTTGAACACTTTTTAGTTATAAAAAGCCCTCATTTATAGACTATATTTTGCTTTGACAAGCAACCCTCATTTTTGTACAAATAAGTTACATTTTATATTTGAGTTAAAGAAATACCCATGTGAGTGTGTAGGATAATTATGAGATTTAAAACATGACTTATAGAGGGTGGTTGAATCCTTGATATTGGGATGGCCACATGTCACCATCTTATTGGTCATTATTGTTTTTTTCCTTCTCCTTTTAAGGACCTTCTTTTGGCACTTTTGTGTTTTATGCATTTTAGATTTTGGGAGAACTTGTGTACATGGAGGAAGGATTTTTAGAGAGTAATAATTGGAGCTTTTGGTTTAAGGTATACCTTTTTTACTTTCAAATGTTTATGTTTGAATTATTCATGCTCTCTTATTTTTTCTTGAATAAATATCCTTTAAATGAATCTCCTTTATATTTGAGTTAAAGAGACACCCATGTGAGTGTGTAGTATAATTATAAAATTTATAAAAGGAATTATGGAGGGTGGTTTAATTATTGATATTGGGATGGACACATGTCACCATCCTATTATTCATTATTTTTTTCCCGTTCTCTTTTTAATGATCTTATTTTAGCACTTTTGTATTTTATGCATTTTTAGATTTTAAGAGAATTTGTGTGCTTGGAGAAAGGATTTTTAGAAATTAACAAGTGAAGCTTTTGGTTTAAGTATGAATTTTTATTTTCAAATGTTTATGTTTGAATTATTCCTTTCCTACTATTTTTTTCTTGAATGAATCTCCTTTAAATGAAAAGAACAAGTGTTTTTGCTTGATTTTGAGGCCCTTGTTTAAAGGATTTTTAAGTTTCCCCATTTTGTATTGTTACCATGACGTTCCTACTTATCATTTTATTTTAATTTTGTTTTTGTGTGAATTTTAGGTATGGGGTTAGTGATCCTCCTTATGCCAACCATTTGGGGTTGCCATAAGTGATTATATTCGGGTAATGAGGGAGTGGAGCTTTTTCTCATGGATTTTTCAACAAGCCCACTCTAGCCTAAGAGGAATGAACTTCCTTAAGAATAGTGAAACATTTTTTTAAGGTTGAAAAACCACTCTCCTTTTTGAAATATGGGAAGTCTAAGGAGGTTTATGGAATTCTAAGGAGGCATGATATAATTTTAGAGGTCTATAGAGGCATTTGGGAGGTCTAAGGAGGAAATTTAGTGTTTGATAAGCAGTCTTTTATTTGGCTTTAAAATCCCTTATGTTCATTAATGAACCTATATGAAAAAAAAGGTGCCCTCCACTCTTCCCCATAGAGAATTATTTATGAATTAAGTGGGTTTTATATTATCTTTGTGATTATAATCCTATGTTTTTAAAATTTGATTGATTTTGACACCCATAATCATAGTCATTTTTATCTTGTTATACTCATGCATATGATATTAGGCATGCATGTTTCCCTTGGGCTTGGGGGAGGATATACATGAGTCTCACTCGATGAGGATGGCATTTGATGATGTCTATTGGATGGAAAACCAAGCACCCTCCTTTGGCTTGCTTTAGATCTATAGGAGTGTCTTGGGAGTGTTCTACTTGTGTGTAAATTTTCCACTTGGAACTTGGAGTTTGATGTCTTAGCATAATTTTTTCCTTCCATGAAATCATTTTGTGTTCTCAAACTTTATCACATTATTGTAAGATTTCCTTCCATGGTGACTCATTTTTTAGAGTAGTATTATTGATGAAAATTGCTCAAGTCATTAACCTCATATAATCTTTTAAAGGCTTTTTTAATTATTGAATTTTGGGAAAATACCCTTGATCCATGTTTCTGAGGATCAATGTTATCTCTTATCTTGTTTAAAGTAATTCGTATCACATTTTTTTATTGAGAAGCGCCTGCACGGGCGTGCGCACGAGCACGCGCACGTGTGTGTGTGTGTGTGTGTGTGTGTGTGTGTGTGTGTGTGTGTGTGTGTGTGTGTGTGTGTGTGTGTGTGTGTGTGTGTGTGTGTGTGTGAGTAATATTATGTTAATCATACTAAAAATGGGTGGAAAAGTCACATCCCATGAAAAAAATCACATTGGGGGTAAAAATCCCTTGAGAAAAGTCAAAAAAGTGGTCAAATTTTGACCACACCCACAAAATACTACATCACATCAGTAATTACCAATAAAGTAGGGAAAGTAAGGTATAAATAACAATAACAAAAATATTTAAGCAATAACAACAAACATGAATGTTGAGGGATATGGAGGAGGTGGTGAACCCTAAAGTTTATCACCCTATCCTCCCATGGCAGGAGGATCCTCTTCAATAGGTAAAGGATCCCAACTAGTGTTTTGTTGAGCATCCAAAGTTTCAATTTGATTTTTTCATAGGAAATAGACAGAACTAGGTATGGGAATTTACCTTTAGGAGGTAGAACCTAGCCTCTGATATCACCATTCTGGGATGCGGGAGGAGATCGCTACACCCTGCCATCACCTCTAGATCTAGATGAGCCACTTGGGCCACCATAACAAGGAGAAGGCCAATGAGGTGGTGATTGATGTGGAGAGTGAATCTTGCATCTAGTTCTATACCACTATTAATGTGGCCCACATATTCATCCCCATAGGGGTGAAATATGCTATGAGAGTTCAGGAGGTTCTTGGCTGATAGCCATGAAGCATTTCCCTAGTGATCTAGTAAACACTAAAGGTGGTTAAGCTCCAAAAAGAACTTGTTTGTTTGGATCTGTATCTGAAGAGTAACATTAGAGATAATAATATTTTTTTTAGAAATAGAAAATTTATGTTCTAACTCTTCATGATTAAATCATGCATAATTTCTAGCTTTATAAATTTGAAAAAAAATGTCAGCTTGAAAGATATGCCAAAAGTAATTATATTTTGTAGGCAATAGATCTGATTCCCATAAGAGAAACATCTTCCATGTGAATAATTCAGGAAGAAAGGGTTATAAAAGGGAATGAATCTAGCACCATGTAGACTATTTGTTTGGGAAAAACCAAAAAATGTGCTTAACAGTCTCTAGTTACCAATAAGCCAGGAAAATGGGGTTCTGCACACCTAGATTCTTGAATCGATCTCCAACATACATACCCTGATATATAAGGCACCATAAGAAATGAGCTTTTTTGGTCTCAATAGAAGAAGACCACATCGTGGTAAATTGACAAGCCTAGATAGTATCTCTAGAGTGAAGATTCTATCTAATATTGAGTATATAAACTGGCATATATTATGGATTAAGTAAATAATATTCTAATTGAGGAGAATATCAAGTTAAAGGAGTGGTCGTAGGCCAATGCCAATCTTTCCACCAAGGAACAAGAGAATTGAATCCAATTTTATGAAATTATTCGTCAAGTATGGATCCTTGAATTTTTGTAATAGCCTTTACATCTAAGTTCATTAGATGATGTTTATTTTTAAGTTGTGGCCAAGTGAGCCAGACCCTATTCTTGTTGTAAAAAATATCACTGATAACCTTCACACCTTTTCTTAAAAGGTGTAACTCTTTAACTCAAGGGACTAAGGCAAAGCGAATCTTGTGAAAATTTAGGTAAGGCAACCACCAAAGGGACTAGGAATTAATAGAGAGACCGTTCCTAAACCCTTCACCAACCTAACTAAGGTGAGGCTTAAGCTTCTACCAATCCTTCCATTAACTTTGAATTATAAAGGATCCCTTAATTTTGATAAGAGCTAGGGTGATGAGTAGGGAATGAAGTCCCAGGCCTTGTTAATCCTTTCTACCACATGGGAGTCCTTAACAGATACAATGGTAGAGAATAATATTCTAGGTTTCATCCCCAGAAAGACCTTTGATAAACAATCTATCACCAAGAGAAAGTCATTGGATTTTAATATCGAGGAGACCCAATCCCCCAGCTTCCTTGGGATGGAATCAAATGTTCTAGACAACATTGTGTAAGCCCTTATGCCCCTCAGAATTAACCCAGATATAATCTCTTAAAATATTTTCTAATTTGTTTTAAGTAGCATTAGAAGGGGCCTAACAAGAGGAATAATAAACATGCGTAGCTACCAAAACTTTAGAGTAGTTTTGAAACTCTCCAGCTACAAAAAGAGGCTTAGTGATCCAGAATGAGATATTTTTTCCAAATCTCTGCACCACATACTACCATAATTCAGATGGAGAGGATTGAAAGGCAAAATGAATGGTAAAAACTTAAACTTCACTCCTAGTAGAATCTAATGCCATTGAAATTCCTCAATACAAGGAGGTTTGGGTCCCAGGGACTATCTTTAACATTGGGTTTTCCTCTATTGAATAGAAGAGCCTAAATCCAAACAAAAATTGTGTAAACATTCCATGGCATTTCTAAAGGATTATTCTTCCTCTTGTAGAGTGAGAAAAGAGTCATCCACAAAATGACCATTTAAAAGTTGTTTATCAAAATGAGGGAGGGAGATACCTTTCACCAGACCCCTGGTATTATAATTAGCTATTAGGTAGATAAATCCTTCTACTACAATCAAATATAAATAAGGGGATAAAGGACATCCTTGCCGAATACAATGATGAAGTTCAAATCGATAATATTGGGTACCATTGATACTGATACAAGCCCCTACATCCTGAAAAAGCATATTAATAATCTAAACAAATTTTGGGCCAAAACCAAACACCTATAGCATTACCATAATGAATGTCCACTCAATGAAATCATAGGTTTTCTCAAAACCAATCTTAACAAACAAAGGTTTTTTATTAGAAATTTCAGCCCATTCCATACCTTCTCAAATAGTAATGACATTATCCAAAATGAACCTATTCTATATGAAACATGTTTGATCACTCATAACAATAAAAGGGAGAATGTGCTTCACCTTGAGAGCTAGAGATTTAGCAATAATCTTATAGGATACATTGACCAAATTAATAGGCCTCTAGTTTGGGATAATTTCAAGATCACTAGCCTTGGAGATAAACTTGATGTTACCCTAATTAATAAGGGTTCCCAAAGAACTAGTTAAAACAGCTTTAGAGTGCACCTGGTGAAGATCATGACCAATAATATCTCATAAATTTTGATAAAACTCACATTAAAAACCATCAAATCTTGGAGATTTTTACATTTTTGTCTACTTAATAGCCTCATGGAGGTCACTGAGAGATAAGGGCCTATCACATGCAACACTTTGAGAATTGGAGACTTTGGAGGGATCAACCTGGAGACATTAAAGGATAATCACCTCCCTTTATATAGAAGAAGATTGCACTGAGAATACATCATGATAATGATGAAATAAAGATTGTGAAATGTTATGAATTTTGGTATGTCTTATGTTTCCTTCCTTGACAACTTGATTCTATCAACATCTCTCCTAGAGCAAAGGTGGGTAAAAAAATCCTTAGAAACCTTGTCACCAATTTTTAGCCAGTTTATACAATCTCTCAATTGATATCATCTATCTTTATGTGCTTCCTCAATTTGGAGCTTGTGTCTTCATTGTGCCACTTTAGTTTGAAGGTGGACATTAAATGGTGCTTGATCTAGTTCCTGTGAGGCTCAGATATACTCATGGTTTGTCATATTATGTAGATGTTGTTTGAAAATGGTCAATTTTTTACCATAGATCTAAAAAAAGGTGGGAGTATGAGCAAGAGCATCAGACCACCACTGGATCTATCTCATGTTTCCCTCTGGTTGAGGGACCAAGTTCCAAGTTCTAAAAATATGCCCCACTATTCTTTCATGCTTGAAGTTGGTAGTATTGAGATAGAATTGCATAGAAGTAGGCTTAACTTGAGGATAATTCCATTCAAAATTAAATAAAATAGGGTGATGATCTAAGAAAAGGGTATCAGGAATAACTAATATTGGTATGTCTCAAATTGGAGCAAAGTAGAGAAGATCTTGCTCAGCCAACATAACTCTATCGAAACACTGAAGCACCCTATGTTCTCTCTATCATAAATTTTATTAGGTGAACCAAGTGAAATCTAAATTCTTATTTTGATGATGATTGGGATCAAACACCTGAAGTTTATTCATATATAAAACCATTATTCATGCTCACTAGGACACCACTGCATTAGAAGGTATCCTTATTTATCCTATACCAATTCCACTATGTTGAAGTCACCACAGAGGATCTAATGAGAATCTAGGAGAGAGTGTGATAGCAACCTCTATAAGGCAACCCACTCTACAACATCATTGGAGGCGTATAAATTGACTAGACCAATAAGGCAATTATTAAAATAAAAAAAAGATCCACACCACTCGATGGGTGGGGTCTAAACCCCATGAAATAATAATATGATCAAACTTTAGACCCAAAAAAGTGATAGCCCCACCATGCCTAGCATAATTACTAGTGGCCTGACAAATATCCCCAAGCCAGATGATCCATGTTACGTTATGCATTAAGAAGCTAGATATCTTGACCTCTGGTAAATAAATAATTTTCATGTTGAATAAAAACTGGCAACTATTCTTGACTACATACTTATGTAGTGGATCAGTAAGACCTTGAACATTCTAAGAGTACACAATCATTAGATAGGATAGACTGCATTTCATTCTCCTTTATGATATCTTCCAGTGTAACAGACTTGTTATAAATGAGTTTGTTGTGTCAGGATCCTACTCCTAAATAAGAGTATATATGATTACCTCTTGTATAAACAACTAAACACAAAATTTAACCAGAATGAATAAGTAACTAGAAATATGAAACAACACAGAATATGAGAGACAATACCCAATTGTATTAATACTCATTCAGAAGAAAATACAATAAATAAGATGCCACACTTATTCTTCCCACACCTCTAGAGCTCACACACATCTAGGGTTCACCTGTAATTCTCCTCCAACACTTCACTCTCTCATCACGGTCACAACAATCAACTCAAACACAGAGTTGTTGTTCACCTCCACCAGTCAGTAACAACGTTGCCAATACACAACTGTACTCCCAGTAGATCTCCCTTTCCTTGCTGCCATCTGCAAATCAACAGACCTTACTTACCATGTAGATATCTCTACACCCTGAAGAACCCTTGTCCTTGCCTGACCAAGTCCTCATGATTCTTCAACTAGTACCCCGGTGGATCTCCTAGTAGAACTTGCACAACCTGCAACTCTCCCTGATCATACACACTTAGCACCCCTTTGGAACTAGGAGGAGCTACTCTTGCTCTCTCTTCAAGCACAATGGCTTTCTAGCACACTTTTACAATACGGCCCATGAGTTTATTAAATAGATCTCATGCATACAGTAATTAGACTTTCTTAATTACAATAATTAGACACGCAACTCAAGACTATAATTAGCCTTTTAACATGCAAACAATTGGTTTGTTAACAAACTGTTCATGAACTCACAGTTTTGGAACCGCACAGGCAACCGACGTTGGTCCCTGTCTGCGTGGAGGTGACCGACGTCAGCCGATCCTGACCGATGTCGGCAGCTTCCTGTCTCTCCCCTGACCGACGTCGGTTGGCCTGACCGACACTGGTGTCTATGACACTTCAGAAACTCCTCCTATTCGCATCCTGGTGAAGCTTTTAACTCCACAACCTAACAATCTCTCACTTAGAGATAAACAACTACACCTGTACCTATACCTATACCTTTGTCTAATTCATTTCTTGGCTTGTATCCCTCTTCAAGCTCAATCTTGAAGACTAACCACCACACAACCTGTGATGCATCACCTGTCATCTAAGTAACCTGCCACATCCGAACCTACATATCCATGTAGTGAAGTCCTTGACCCTGCATAGCATGAATCCCTGTTGTTGATCCCTCTCAAATACCTGAGAATCCACCTTCTCTGAATTGGCTCCAAACTCTCTAACAACTCCCACTGCTTGGGAAAACTTAGGTCTACACCAGAACTCATGTGATTTCAAACACTGTTCTAAGCTCAGCTTGAACTATCCAGCCCTTGGTATGCTTACCGATTATGCATCCTGCATCTTGAACCTCACCAACACCTTCTTCACATCAGCTCCCACTGGAGACAAAAATCTCCATATCTCTTATGCCAAATAATTTTGCTACTCCCAAATTCTTCATGACATACCTCTGAACTAACCTTACCCTTAGCTCAGCAACTCCCTGTATGTATGAACCTGCTCTAAGCATACCATCCACATACAGTAATAGGATAATGTCACGACCATCATCCACCCTGGTAAGACAAACACAATGATTACACTGACATTGACTAAAGCCATGCTTTGTCATCCACCTGTCAAAACCTGTACCACTATCTTACAGCTTCCTCAAGACCATATACCCTGGCCTTCCGTCTCATGTATCCATCCACTCTCTTCTTTAACTTGAGAATCCATCCATCTTTCAGTACTTTCATCCCTGCTAGCAACTCTACCAAATCTCCTGCTTGGTTCTCTTCTGAAGAATTCATGCCATGCTCCCACTATTTCCTAGATTCTACTTGCATTGCCTCTTCACATCTTCCTAGTTTTTGACCATCAGTAAGCAACAAGTAAGAAGGTGAACAATGAATATGAGGTCCACTTACCCTTTCAATCCTCCATATGGGCATTTGAGACTCCTTGACAGCTCGCTGTCTACCCAACATCTGTTCCAATGACCAATATCGGCGATCTCCCAATCTGCACCAAACCGACGTCGATTCCCTATGACTAACCCTGTCTGCCGATGTTGGTTCCTTGACTGATGCCAGTGTACCCTCTACTGACGTCGGTTATTGTCTAATCGACATCGGTTCCTGCTGCCTGACACCACTGACTCTACTGATCTGCACATGACCGACATTGATGCCTGTCTATTCGACGTTGGTTCCTCTTGACCGACGCCGGTACCTGTGTTCACCTATGAGTGATGACTTTTTACCCACGAGCTCCTTTTGGGTCAAAACCCTATTCAAATTAACACAGCCCTGCTCAGAATAATTCAGTCCCCTCAGCTGATCTCTATCCGTCATCTCCTCCATGAACACCAAGGCTTTCCAGTTCTTAAGTTTGTCAAAGATATATGTCTTCCACTTAAGAACATGCATTCCCTTCTTACACATGTGACCAAGCCTACAAAGCCACATCTCTGCAACAGAAGGTGAATCAATAATATATGTAGATAGATAAAGGATACCTACTTTCTTACTACCGTCTAATTCAAGTGCATCCGTTGTGAGAGTTACTGTGCATCTCTCATCACCTAACTTTCCTGAAGAAATTAGACTCATTTCCAAGAATGGTGCCTGCATGACCTCATTCAATACATGTGTGTTACTCATCTGCAATTTTAGCTTCACTTCCCCTTTGCCAACAATTTGACAAGGCTCACCAACCCCTAAATAAATCTTTCCAAAGTCTCCCTGGACATACCCGTGAAAAGATGCTCTATTTTGGGTTGCATGGAAAGAGGCAACATAATCTATAGACCAAGATTCTACTTTATCTAGAGCAACTTGTGCAACAACACCTGCAACATCTGCTTCTACACGCTGATCTTCTACTAACCAACAATCTGTCTTTACCTGCTCTTTTTTTCCATCAATCTGACCATTTGTGCTATTCAATTTCTCCATTCATAGCTTACTTTCTTCTACCATTGCTATACTCCCACTCAATCAAAAACCCCTGTGAGTAACCTATAATCATCAAACACAAACCAGATTTGAACCACCTGTTAGTCAACCCAACCAAAAGCTCTGATACCAACTGTCACGATCCTACTCCTCAATAAGAGTATATATGATTACCTCTTGTATAAGCAACTAAACATGAAATTTAACCAGAATGAATAAGTAACTAGAAATAGGAAACAACATAGAATATGAGAGACAATACCCAATTGTATTAATACTCATTCAGAAGAAAATACAATAAAGAAGATGCCACACTTCTTCTTCCCACACCTCTAGAGCTCACACACATCTAGGGTTCACCTGTAATTCTCATCCAACACTTCACTCTCTCATCACGGTCACAATAATCAACTCAAACACAGAGTTGTTGTTCACCTCCACCAGTCAGTAACAATGCTGCCAGTACACCAAGTACACAACCATACTCCAAGTAGATCTCCCTTTCCTTGCTGCCACTTGCAAATCAACAGACCTTAATTACCATTTAGATATCTCTACACCCTGAAGAACCCTTGTCCTTGCCTCACCAAGTCCTCATGATTCTTCAACCAGTACCCCAGTGGATCTCTTAGTAGAACTTGCACAACTTGCATTTCTCCCTGATCATACACACTCAACACCCCTTTGGAACTAGGAGGAGCTACTCTTGCTCTCTCTTCAAGCACAATGGATTTATAGCACACTTTTACAATACAGCCCATGAGTCTATTAAATAGATCTCATGCATACAATAATTAGACTTTCTTAATTACAATAATTAGACACGCAACTCAAGACTATAATTAGCATTTTAACATGCAAACAATCGGTTCGTTAACAAACTGTTCGTGAACTCGTAGTTCTGGAACCGCATAGGCGATTGACGTTGGTCCCTGTCTGCCTGGAGGTGACCGATGTCGGCAACTTCCTGTCTCTCCCCTGACTGACGTCGGTTGGCCTGACCGACGCCGGTGTCTGTGACACTTCAGCAACTCCTCCTGTTCGCATCCTGGTGAAGCTTTTAACTCCACAACCTAACATGTTGGGCATGTAATCAGTCATTCTACATAGTTCTTACATGTGTTCTATTTTCTTCCTCTTCGGGAGATGGAGAGGGCTTGTGAGAGCACTAGAATACTGATTTATGATCCTAGGTAACTGGGCTCCTTTCTTCCTATATGGCACTCCTCCTAGGAGAGGGTTGTGACCATTTCACTGAAGGTGGAATCTCAATTAGTGAGGCCACTACATGTAGCGTACGCATAAAAGGAGGATAAGTTTTGGTGGGAAAGTTATATATTCCATCAGAATTTGAAGCAACATTATTTCTAGTAGATTAGAATGAAGAATTTTGTGTCCTAGCACCACCTTTGGAAGAGTTATTATTTTTATTGTTGGTGATGGTAGTCCAACCATCAATATTGCCATTATATGATTTGGATTGATATCCACCTTTTTCCTGAGGAGTAGGGGGTTTTTGAACCATTATAGGTCACTCCCAAATCATGTGATCTAAGGACTAGCACTAAAAATAAGTATTCAGGAGATTTATATACAAGACACACTAAGGGAAGTAGTTAGAGCCAACGTGTATATCTATAGAATCTTTCAAATCAAGAGACAAATCCTCTTCCACACAAACCCTCTTCTAAGGATGATTCATAAATAATTTAGTCTACTCATGGAAAATTAAATGCTTTATGGACTTTATAAGTTGGTCTATAAGACTCCATAGGGGGAGCAGAAAGCTAGGAAATTCAATTCATATAGGGGATTTCAGTTTTGCTTGTTTTGAGACTTGAAAGTCTCAAGTCCAGTGAGAAAACAAAACCAAAGTGTTGTGAATGAACCAAGGCCCATGATTGACAATAGCTTTGTCGTGTTCTAAGTTATAAAAGTGAAACAAAAAACATCCCTTTGTAAGATTTTGGAATCCTTCAAGTTTCATACCATGGCCTTGCTAATGGTTGTGAACCCATTATTTAAGAAGGCTCTCTAGGGGCACTCGGCCAACAAAATAAGCAATCAAAGTAAAATTCTCAAATAAATGATAGGGTTTATTAAATTTAGGCACATTCAAAATAACATCAAGTAATGGATAGTCATAATCATCAACATTACCTTATGGAAAACTTTTGAGATGAATTTCCATGATTGCTTCAGGGCCATGATTGTACCCGCTTGCTCCAACTTTCTCTACATCCGCAGATGTAGAGATGGAGGTAGTGATTATTAAATAAAGGGTACCCCCTACCACCCAAAGGGTGAATCATCGATCAAAATCAATAATTAATGTAAATAAAGAAATATCTTGCCTAGATATATGATGATCGACAGTGTGACAAAAACCTAAAACTCATCAATACAAAGCTAACAACCTAAGGTTTCTTAATATATATCAATTTGAAAAAGTGATTTGTAATAAAATTATTATATTATTTTTTTGTTAAGTTTCTCCTTCAATGTGAAAATATATTCTTATAAAAAGAATGAATATGGAAAGTTTTTGCAAATGGAATTCATTTTCATTTAGAATTATATTTATGATTAGTCCTTTGGAAATGAGTCTTGTTAAGATATGTAAGTTATTTTTTGAATTAGTGTTTAAATGAATGGTTTTTCACTTATTTGGTCATAATGGAAGTATGTTTGAGTGTCATTGGAAAGATTGATTTTGTTGAGACCTTTCTACCTCCTTTTTCAAATTACTATATAAATATGTAAATAATTGTATTATAATCTAAAATATGCAAATAATTGTATTGATAGACGTAGAAAATGAAACAAGGAAATTGAATTTATCTTATGGTAGTTTGATGCATTATTTCCTTATAATTAAAATAGTTATTCAAAAGAAACTGATATTCCTTGTAAATTTTGATAAAATACTTAAAATTTAATTCCTCTTTCATATAGTTATAAAAATGAAAATTTAATTCCTTTTTCATATAATTATGAAAATTAAAATTTAACTAAGAATCGTTGTTTATATCATTTTAGTTATATTTTGTAAATTAAATTCCATTAGCAATTATTGTAGGTATACAAATGTAATTTTGGTTACGTTTATCATATTATTGAATCAACAATTAGAGAAATGTATTTATCATTCATTTAGGTACACTTATATATTATTAGTTATGTTGTATAGATTTCACATTAGTTTATAGGTTTGTGAATGTGTATTCTATTTTAACATATTTGATAATATGTATATGTATAATGATTATTATTATTTTATATATACACATATATTTTTGTATATATTTACTGTCACATTTATGTTTGTAGAAAAGGAGAAAAAAGTATTAAATGAAATGATATAATATATACACACCAATTACACACACAAATAAAAATAAATAAAGAAGGGAGGGGTGATGGTTGAGTCGACCGCAAACCCCCATTTCTTGATGGAAGGAGAAAGGGGTTGAGCTAGGTGGCTGACCCTAACCCCTATTCAAGAGTAGGTAGGCCATCAGTCGTCGCTGACAATGAGGGCCGAGCTCCTCCTTATTAACAAAATAAAAATAAAAATTATAAAAATAAAATAAATGTATATTTGTTTGGTATAAAAAAGTATGTGTATGTATGTATATATATATGTGTGTATGTGTGTGTCTATATATATATATATATATATATATATAGAGAGAGAGAGAGAGAGAGAGAGAGAGAGAGAGATTGATGTTTACATATATGTATATACGGATTCACATATATATTTTTATATGTAATATTTACACAAATAAAGTTTTTGTATAATCATAAATATATAAATACATTTTTAAGTAAATCTATAAATAAATAAAAATAACTAAATAAAGGAAACATGTGACTTTATCTTATGATATATATAGTGAGTATATGCACCGGGGTTTACTCTTCACATCTGACGTTATCTTAAATCTCCATCCCCATATCTTTTCCCAACCTGCAAATGAAAAAGATAATGAGAGCATATACTTTGTAAAATGTTAGTGGTTTTTTTTTTGGATTTTTGGTGGGGGGTGTGCATCAAATAACTTAGGGTATAAAAAAGGTTGCCTAAACCCACAGGCCACGTCCATCAAAATCAAAATCAAAATGCAAATGCAAATGCAAGGATTAAAGAACTAAAGGGACACGTTTTTGTAACTAAAAAAGCAATCAAAAGTGGTAGCATGAAACAGATCTCCAAAATGAGATTATAATTAGGAGAAAATGACTTACATAAGCAATCCGAGTGAAGACACTTCCTTGGGGAAGACTATTTCGGTAATATGGAAGACCTTCTGTAATGGTGAGGAGAGCGAGGAGCATGTCGGCTGCAGAAACTCCAAAGCCCACATCTCTGCCACACTGGTTTTGGATCCAAACAATAAATGTGAGGGCGATGAGTTCTCCCACAGAGATGCTGAGATATGCCAAATTGAAGTAGGTCGACATCTGTCTCCTCTCCCTCACATCGCTGCCGTCAAATTGATCGCCACCGTGGGAGACAATGTTAGGCTTCACACATCCACTGCCCAAAGCGATGAGATACAATCCCAGGAATAGTACGCTAGCCTGTGACTTATTCGCTTCCTCGCAATAATTCATGAGGAGCATCATGTTACAGTACCTTGGTTTCAACCATGCCACATGAGCTTGTACTGCAATCACTATGTATCCCTACAAATTAACGCACACCCAGTCTAATTAATTATACCAATACATAACAGACTTGATATTCACACGCTCAAACTTAATTGTATGCTAAATTATTCAGCATTCTTAACAATGGAAATAAACTTAACACGAAAAAATCTTCCTCTTCCATCTCAAAACATTCGAGCTTGCCAATTTTAAAAAAAAAAAGTTGTAAGTTAAATAAAACTGTTTTCTATGTTTATAATATCTTATTTGGAGAGCATTCTAAGTTTAACTATAAAATTTTTACTCTATCTATCTATTAAGCAAGCCTGTCAAGTTTTCCACAATAGGAATTCAACAAACATTCCACTCTGGAGAGTTAAATATTTAATACCAACATTTCACTTGACTATATCTGATATCATGACAAGTAGTTTTAGGGTTTGGGGTTTAGGGTTTTCGTGTTAAGGGTTTAGGGTTTAGGGAGAAGACTCCACCAATCCAATGGTGGTGATGTAATCATCTACAAGTGAAGTCAAAAAGGATACTTTGATTTTATTTAAATTGCAATTTCTTTATTTATTTAAGTTTTCCGTATAAGCTTTTTCGTAAACCATTCTTTAAATGATTTTTTTTTTTTTAATATTAAGAGGATGTTAATTTTTTTTTTTAGTGAAGAGTAATAATTTGTAAATAAGTGTTAACAATTTTAATATGGTAAATCAAGATGGGATTAATAAATATAAACAATTAATTTGTTGTAATTTTAATTTTGTAAAGGATTATAATAATTTTTAAAAGAGTTTATTTAAGTCTCTTATGAATAAAATAAATTAAAAATAAGTTTTAGTAAGTTTATTAATTTTTAGAAATTTAGGTATGAGATTTAATGAATTTAAATATTTTATGTAAAACTTTAATAGTTTAAACAATTATACTTAAACTTTTAAGAATGAAAATTTAGTTTAATATGGAAAAATAAAATTATTAGGTGTTTTATAATTTTATTTAGTGTGATATTTTTAGGCATTACATTATGGTATTGGTTCTCAAATTCAACGTTGGAGACTCTAGGTAAATGTTGTATTAAATTCATTATTCTACAATGTCTTGATGCTCACCATGTGCTCATACATAATGAATCAATATAAGGGAAAATGTGTGGCTCATGTAGAGGATATAGGGGCCCCACCACTTGAACCATAACCACAGCACACCCCCCCTGCGCCCCCCCCCCCCCCCTCCCCCCCTGCCTCGCCAAAACCATTGACCAAAGATCCTTCATACACTATAACATATGATGGGGTGATTAAGGATATATTGTTGACAGTTAGGGAGGAGTCACAAAGACAATCTCCACCCCCATCACAAGAGGCCTCTCAGCGTAGAGATAAGTTGTGCATCCCACAAATTGTGGGCAGAGAGAGCTTCTTCATCACACAAAGAGAGGTAGGAGGAGCGACAACTGCCTGGGAGTAACCTAAGAGATAATGCATGAGACTTGTTGAGACTTCAACCACACACCTTTCATGGAGAGGTATATGGTTTAGTTCTAGAGGCGAGGTTTTTGATTTTAGACAATTACTTTGATTTGTAGGCCTATGAGACTAATATCAAGCCCTGATTTTCTATCCTCCTTCTTAGAGATATAATGAGCATATGGTGGAAGAATGACGAATAAAAGCTTCATTTGGCTAGAGAAATTTTATTTGGGGTATTTTTGAGGAGTGGTTCCATACTCTATACCTATCAAATAACTTAAAAAATAACAAGGTTGAGGATTTCCAAAACCTCTGACAAGGTACTAGTACTGTCACTCAATATGAGAGCTGATTCCTAGTCTTGTTTCAATATGTGGGATTTCTATTATCAACAAAAGTTGCATCCTTGAGGAGGGTGTTCAAAATTCCTTGCTTAAGTGATATCATAGAGGCTCTTCTAAGGGTGTGGATGACCTTATAGCTAAATAGAACCTATAGGTAGGGCTAGCTCCCTTGATGCATCACTTAAGACCAATCACTAATCTACTAACTTGCAAGGAAAAAGGGAAAAATAAAACTATGAACTAAAAATGGCGGTGATTCACCAAATTGGTGTTCCTTCACCAGCCTATTATGCACTACGAACCTGAATTATGACTGAATCTAGTTTACCCAACTCAAAATGAGTCTCCAAGCATGAGTGTTTTATTGTTCCCAAAATCTGCCACTTGTTTTTGTGGACAACATGCTGACCATTTTGGTCCTCCAGACCAAAACTCTCTCTTTTATTTCTCAAAAATGTTCTAAGGAGTTAAGTTTTTCAAATATTCAAGCCTTTTCAGCTAAGAAAGTCGCAGGTTCAATAGGTGGGATTTCTTTAAAGAAAGTTCAAAACACTTAAGGCTTTTCCTTAGTGTTTTGAGAATGGTTCAATGCAAAGCTTCGATCAAAAGACTTAACGACGGGCTTCAAACAATTAGAATGAACCACTTTCAACCATTGAACCCCACCTCTACAAGGTTCAAAGGTTCAACGAGTTCAAAGGACTTAGAGAAAAAAAGGATTCCAAGAGTTAAGATTGAACCGTTGAACCATTCAACCTTGAACCAAAAAGAGTTCAAAGGTTCAAAGGATCAACAAGTTCAAAGAGTTCGACAGACTTAGAAAAGTAAAGGATCCAGAGATTTCGAAGCTTCAAAGGATTCGAAGAAAGAGAATGAACCATTGAACCTTGAACCAAAATGGTTCAAAGGTTCAAAGGGTTCAAAAAGTTCAAAGTTTGAGTGGAAGCTTCAAGCGAATGAAGGAAGTGGAATATTCCAGAAAGAAGTTTGAAGAAATGGTTCAACCGAAGAAGAAAAAGAATGTGAACACGGCCCTTCACAAATAATTGAACCTTTAAACCATTGAACCTTTGAACCAAAAGAGTTCAAATTTCAAGGTTCAAAGAGGTTCAAGTGACCAGTGACGTCCCCGTGAATGTCAAATTTAGGGTGATGGAATAACTGTTGGTTTTTAAAAGACCTAAGAACAAGCTCAGTGACCAGCCTAGAAAGGAGCTGAAGGAGCTAACATAAAGCGAGAAGATAACCCCGACAGCTCAGATCGCCAGCTAGAGACAAAACATGGCAAGGAAAGAAAGAATAACTATAGGAAATCCATAAATATCTATAGGAGAGTTATTTCCAATAGGTGGAATAGTCCACCAGGTGGACATCAGAGAACATAAGCATTCAAAAGTGCGGCCTATTTTTTTGCATTAAATAAAGGCAAACGGACAGTTGTGTAGGCGTCGTAAAGAAGACCAAACAACCCATGCTTAGGAAGAGACATTTGAGATGATTAAGAATGCCAAAGTCAAGTCCAATGACCTATTCCAGCATGGCCCTTTCATAGATATTCAATGCATTTAATTGAACATGGGTTGTTTTCATGAAAATAAGCACCCAAGTCTTTCTTGTGATGTTGTATATTGTAATCTCTCATTTTGTATAAGAGAGATCTCTCTGTTATTAGAAGCGAAGGTCTACCCAAATTAAAAGGCATTCCTGAGACTTTGAGCTTAGATTGTTAATCATATTTTGTTGAATGAATGAGAAAGCAAGTGACCTTTCAAACTTTGTGTTGAAATAGCTTGTGTCATTTAGGAAATTGTTCTGATGTCTTTTTCCTAAATATAGTCTTGTCCATTTAATCAAACAAGCAGAACAAGTGGAAATAAGCTAGAAGATGTCCTAAAGCTAACTATGGGAGACTTTGTGTTACCATAATTGTCTTCAGACTGTGTTTTGTGTAAAGGATACTAGAGAGACTTTGAGCTCTCTTTATCCTTCATAATCCTTTACTCTATTGTAGTTTTAGGTGGAGACTTTGGGCTATGATTAATCCTATGGTGTCCTTCGTCCTAATCAGTGTGAGAAGCAAGGAAAGACTTTGTGCTTTCATGGGTTTTTTTATGGTTACAGTTACTACCTAGGAAGTCTTCCTCTAGTTTTTTTAACATCATTTCTGAAAGAAGAGAAATGCCTTCAGCAATTACCCAGGAATTCTCCTCTATTTTGTGAACATCATCTCTGAAAAAAGAAAGATGGATTGTATGATTTCACCCTATGTGTATTTTCAACTTATATATATATGCTATAAATTATAAAGAACCTCCCCTTGCTGAGAAGAGAGATTTGTCTTAATCTGACTGTGGTCACCACATCTATTTTGTTTTATAAATCTCCTTATGTTGTGGTTGATGTATCTATTTGGCTATTAGTCAGCTGGTGACAAAATATTCACCCAATAGTTTTTGGTGACTCCACTAGGGAAGAACAAGTAGTTTGAAGCCTCAATCTTCAAATTGAAGTAGTTTCAGTTCTTTTCCATATCCATTTTACACTTTGGTAGATCCACCATACACATGAAGCCAAAGAGCTCAAGGTATTGTTGACCCTATATTTGAGCTTGTGCAGCAAAATAATTTTGATCTTTCCCCTCCACAAACTCACCTTCAACGAACTAGGAGTTTTCCTCCTATAAATATCAGGTCCCCAATACCAGACAAAGCTTCTCTTTCCTCTACTAGTATAGCTTTGTCTATACATATCCCACAGAGATTTATTATCCCTCCTTTCAACAACCATATCATGGCAACTCAAGGCCCCTGGGGTAATAATTTTGGTCCTCTGAATCTAACCCCACCTCTACATGAACTACCCTGTAGTTTAAGAAAGAATTTTCCCAAGTTCTATGGTGATGGGAAGGTTCATCCTGATGAACATATTGCAGACTTTGGGCTATGCTTAATCCTATGGTCTCCTTCGTCCTAATCAGTGTGAGAAGCAAGGAAAGACTTTGTGCTTTCATGGGTTTTTTATGGTTACAGTTACTACCTAAGAATTCTTCCTCTAATTTTTTGAACATCATTTCTGAAAGAAGAGAAATGCCTTCAGCAATTACCCAGGAATTCTCCTCTATTTTGTGAACATCATCTATGAAAAAAGAAAGATGGATGGTATGATTTCACCCTATGTGTATTTTTAGCTTATATATATATGCTATAAATTATAAAGAACCTCCCCTTGCTGAGAAGAGAGATTTGTCTTAATCTGACTGTGGTCACCACATCTATTTTGTTTTATAAATCTCCTTATGTTGTGGTTGATGTAGCTATTTGGCTGTCAGTCAGCTAGTGACAAAATATTCACCCAATAGTTTTTGGTGACTCCACTAGGGAAGAACAAGTAGTTTGAAGCCTCAAGCTTCAAATTGAAGTAGTTTCAGTTCTTTTCCATATCCATTTTACACTTTGGTAGATCCACCGTACACACGAAGCCAAAGAGCTCAAGGTATTGTTGACCCTATATTTGAGCTTGTGCAGAAAAATAATTTTGATCTTTTCCCTCCACAAACTCAACTTTAACGAACTAGGAGTTTTCCTCCTATAAATATCAGGTCCCCAATACCAGACAAAGCTTCTCTTTCCTCTACTAGTATAGCTTTGTCTATACATATCCCACAGAGATTTATTATCCCTCCTTTCAACAACCATATCATGGCAACTCAAGGCCCCTGGGGTAATAATTTTGGTCCTCTGAATCTAACCCCACCTCTACATGAACTACCCTGTAGTTTAAGAAAGAATTTTCCCAAGTTCTATGGTGATGGGAAGGTTCATCCCGATGAACATATTGCAAACTTTGGGCTATGCTTAATCCTATGGTCTCCTTCGTGCTAATCAGTGTGAGAAGCAAGGAAAGACTTTGTGCTTTCATGGGTTTTTTATGGTTACAGTTACTACCTAGGAAGTCTTCCTCTAGTTTTTTGAACATCATTTTTGAAAGAAGAGAAATGCCTTCAGCAATTACCCAGGAATTCTCCTCTATTTTGTGAACATCATCTCTGAAAAAATAAAGATGGATGGTATGATTTCACCCTATGTGTATTTTCAGCTTATATATATATGATATAAATTATAAAGAACCTCCCCTTGCTGAGAAGAGAGATTTGTCTTAATCTGACTGTGGTCACCACATCTATTTTGTTGTATAAATCTCCTTATGTTGTGGTTGATGTAGCTATTTGGCTGTTAGTCAGCTGGTGACAAAATATTCACCCAATAGTTTTTGGTGACTCCACTAGGGAAGAACAAGTAGTTTGAAGCCTCAAGCTTCAAATTGAAG
This sequence comes from Torreya grandis, assembly GCA_037957365.1. Lineage (NCBI taxonomy): Eukaryota > Viridiplantae > Streptophyta > Pinopsida > Cupressales > Taxaceae > Torreya > Torreya grandis. The sequence goes on from JARHVA010002669.1 coordinate 1,913,331, forward strand.
TAGTTTCAGTTCTTTTCCATATCCATTTTACACTTTGGTATATCCACTGTACACACAAAGCCAAAGATCTCAAGGTATTGTTGACCCTATATTTGAGCTTGTGCAGGAAAATAATTTTGATCTTTCCCCTCCACAAACTCACCTTCAACGAACTAGGAGTTTTTCTCCTATAAATATCAGGTCCCCAATACCAGACAAAGCTTCTCTTTCCTCTACTAGTATAGCTTTGTCTATACATATCCCACAGAGATTTATTATCCCTTCTTTCAACAACCATATCATGGCAACTCAAGGCCCCTGGGGTAATAATTTTGGTCCTCTGAATCTAACCCCACCTCTACATGAACTACCCTGTAGTTTAAGAAAGAATTTTCCCAAGTTCTATGGTGATGGGAAGGTTCATCCCGATGAACATATTTCAGCCTTTTGCATAGCCTGTGGTGTCATAGGCATTGAATATGAAGACATTGCAGTCAGACTATTTATGGAAACATTGCTAGGCACTGCTACAGACTAGTTTTATCATTTGCAAGCATAAATAGTGATTGATTTGAACACTCTCAAGGCCAAATTTGAGGCTAGATTCAAACCTGTAGAAGATGCACATGCCCTATTAGCCCATCTTACACAAATGAAGAAGGAGCCTCATGAACCCATGAGAGACTTCATTGCTAAATTTGACAAGCTGAGAAATAAGATTTCCACAATTGCTCAGTTGACACCTAAGAATTTCAAATGTTTCTTCATCAATTCTCAGCTTCCTGAAGTGAGTTTCTTGTTGGGGTAAGCTAGCCACATAGACCTTGTTGTAGCTCAAATTTTGGCCACTGAGGTTGAAGATGAACTTATCTTGGTAGGAAAGATAAGAAGAGATCCTAACAGAGGTAGATCTTCTTCATCTTCTAAATATTTTTCTACAGGCACCACTGATCCTATGGTGCAAAAGCTAGCAAATGAATTGCTAGCTCTCAAAAAACAAATGGCACAAGGGATGTCTTCTCCTCTTTCTTATCAGGATATACCAAGGAGGACGTTTCCCAACCATTCATATCAAGGCAATGCTACCAAATGTTAAGGGTAACCAAATCACCTTCCTCCCCCACTAGAAAAGCTTGTCATTGAAGTAACACCAGCTAACTCAGCAGTTGGTTATCATGAAGCTAAACATGATTTCTCTTTCCAACCTGAGTTAGACCAAGAAGATGATGATGATATCTTTGCAAAAGGCCAAGAATAATTAGCTGGTGACTCCAACATCATTTTCTTGAATTACCAAGATGAACCTAGAAGTAAAAGAGAAGCGTTTGATAGATCATATGTTGTATTTACCAAGTCCCAAAACCAGTCAGCTCAACAAGTGGATAAAGAAAAAATAGGGGAAGAATCTCAATCAATAATTTCAATTGCTAAATGAGGGGATTCTCTACCTTTCCAATAAAAGGACCTAATGAGCAACAAAAAAGTAAGTACCTCAAATATTCCTTCTCCTTTTGCTTCAAATTTGCAGACCAGTCCCACACCCAGTAAAACCCAGATTGATAGATTGCCTTCCTCTATTTTGAATTCATTTCTATCATTTGATATAATTGACCATGCTAAGAAGACCAGAATTCAAATGTCTAAGTTTAAATTCTTGAAATCCAACCTTGAGCAGTTGGATAGGTTAATTCAATGCATCAAGAATAAAATCATCCCTGCAGGACAAGAAATTTTGAAATTAACTCCGATTCCCCCAAAAAACACACCTGCCCAAAATAATATTTTCATCACTCCTCTAGATGCCCCTGGGAAGATAGAACCATTTTATGTTTCCCTACTGATAAATGGTCATTAGCTAAATAATTGCATTATAGATTTTGGCACCTCTAACAATGTCATGCCCACTAAGGTGGCAGAATCTCTTGGTCTCATGCTAACTAAGACCTTTGGGAGATTTTTCTCCATGGAAAACAAATAAGTACCTCTACTGGGAGAAATTAAAGATGCTCAATTTGCATTTACATTCTTCCCAAATAAAAAAATTAAAATGACAGTCCTGGTAGCTGATGTCTCAGCATCCTACAACATTCTTCTTTGGTAACATTTTTGCAAGGACATTAGTGGAGAATTAAGCATGAACTTGTCTGAAGTGAGGATCCCTATCAAAGGCATCATGTAAAGGTTGCTTCCTGAGAAGGAATTGAAGTACATTTTCACCCAAACGTCAGCGCCTGAAGCTCAAATTTTAATTGAGTCTTCAGAAATGGGTAATTACTTTTTATATACTGAGGATGTTCCTATTTCAGCAGATGAAAGATTACTAAGTGACAATCCAAAAAATTTAGATAAGACATCAAAAGATTTATTAGGGAACAATACACATGAAAAGGGATCTTTCCTTCCTGATGAAGAAAAATCTAAAAGAAGATCAGATTATAATGATGTTTGGATTTTAGAATTTGATGGCAGCAATTCTTCTACTAGTTTTGGAGCTGGAGTAGTTTTAAAATCTCCTCAAAGAGATATTCTCCCCTATGCATATAAGTTGTAGTTCAACAACACTAACAACACTACTGAATGTGAATCATTGCTGCTCAGTTTAAAGGCTGCTCAAGATAAAGGTGTTAAGCTCCTTCAAGCTAAAGGAGATGTTGTGCTAGTGGTTTGTCAGGTGAGGAACTTGTATCAAACTAAGAATGAAAGATTGAGACATTATAGCAATCTAGTGTGGGACTGCATTGAAATCTTTGATACTTCATTATTTCTATCATGCCCAGAGAATTCAACAGTCATGCAGATGCATTGGCCGTCTCTATAGCTCTCTTAGTCCCTCACCAAGATTTTAAAGAAGACATGTACACTATCGAGTTGGTCTTTTGACCAAGTGTACCTGATAATGCTAACCATTGGTAGGTGTTCAATGGCGATAACCAAATTGTTGCTTTTTGAAACAAATAGATAGCTTTGAAAAGCTTCAATTTGAAGGCAGTGAATCTCCACCACTGGAATCAGTGCCCAAAACAAATTTAAAAGCTAATGAAGAGTTCCTTCAACTCAAAGGGAATAAAATTCTCAAAGGATTAGTTTCTCTTGAGAAATTTTTTGAAAATTAGGATAGGTTTATCAAGGAACAAAAAATAGATTCAAAATCCTCTAAGTATTTTGATCAAATAAATTTGAGTACAAAAGACAATCCAAAAATGGTCAACTTTGGAAATTGTTGTACCCCTGATGAAAAACTCAAATTTATCACTCTGCTTCACCATTACATTGATGTTTTGGCATACTCTTATGATGATCTGAAATCTCTCAAACCTAAAGAAATCTTGCACAAAATTTCTCTCAAGGTTAGGTTCTTGCCTCACAAGCAAAAACAAAGGCAGTACAACCCCAGGATATCAGGTACTATTCTATCTGAGATATAGAAAATGCTGAATGCAAGAATTATTTTCCCAATCCATCATTCCTCTTGGATTATGAACATAGTTCCTGTGAGAAAGAAGAATGGAGAAATCTGCCTATGTGTTGATTTCAAAAATCTGAGTCAGTCATCTTTAAAAGACAACTATCCCTTGCCCATCATGGATCAGCTGCTGTAAATAGTGACTAGTGTTAAGATGTTATCAATGCTAGATGCTTTTTTGGGATATAATCAAGTGGAAGTTGGTGAAGCCAACATAAGACCACTTTCACAACACTTTGAGGCACTTTTGCATATCATAGAATGCCTTTTGGTTTCATCAATGCTTGTGCCACTTTCTAAAGAGCGATGGATCTTGCTTTCAGAAGCAAAATAGGGAAATTCATTATGGTATACCTTCATGACTTAACAGTTTCTTATAAGCATCATCTTGAGCATGTGCATCATCTACAATAAGTGTTGGAGTGATGTAGGTAGAATGGTATTTCTCTTAATCCCAAGAAATCAATTTTTAGGATTACTGAAGGGAAACTTCACGGTCACACTGTGTCCCAACTAGGCATAAGATCGACCTAGAAAGGGTCAAATACATTCAAGAGCTTTATCTTTATGCAATTAAGACTACAATTCACTTTTTCTTTAGAAAGGTGAATTTTATGTGAAGGTTCATTCCTGAATTACTAGAGAAGACTCACCATATTATCAATATGATGAAGGGCAAAGCCACTTTCAGCTGGACTGAAGGAGGCAAGTCAGCATTTCAAGACATTAAGAAAGCTATCACCCATGCCCCAATCCTGGTTTGTCCTGATTACACCAAAGACTTCATGATGTACAACTACGCTTCTAAACACATGCTTTCAGCTATTTTGGTTCAGCAAAATAAAGAAGGTGTGGAATCTCCCATATCTTTCATGAGTTGTCCTCTCAAAGCTCATGAGCTAAAGTATTCAAACATGGAGAAGCATGCTTATGCTGTGGTAAATGCAGTAAAGCACTTCCATTTTTACATCTTGAAATCACACACTATTGCTCTAGTCCCTGATACAACAGTCAAGTCCATACTAACTCAGCAGGAGTTTTGAACCAAAAGAGGCAATTGGATTGCCAAAATCCAGTAGTTTGATCTTGTTATCAAATTTAAAAATCTTGTGCAGGGAAGGGGGTCTTTGCCAATTAATTGCTGACAACATACTAGAAGAAGCAGAGTATGAAGAAAAAGGAGTTGAAGACATGCCAATAGTTCTCTTTGTCACCACTATAAATGAGTGGTATTCAAATATTGCTCATTTTCTTACCTATGGTGAGTGTCCTGCTCACCTATCTCATAAAGAAAAGAGGACTATTAAGTTTAAATCTTCTAATTTTGTCCTATGGGATAATACTTTGTATAAGAGGAACCTTGATGGGGTATTCCTTTGTTGTGTGGATAAAGTGTAGCAGAACAAACTTTTGGATTCCTTCCATAATTTGGCTAGTGGAGGACATTTTTCTATGCCTATAACTACCTATAAGATTCTACGAGCCAGATACTATTGGCCTACTCTATTTCAAAATTCATATGCTTGGGTACGTATATGCGAGCTGTGTCAACAGTTCATTGGCAAACCCGAGTTGGCAGCATTACCTCTCAAGCCTGTGGTGATGGAAGAGCCATTTCAGTAGTGGGGGATTGATTTCATTGGGACTATAAATCTATCCTCAAGTGCTAGACATGATTATGTCCTTACAACTATAGACTACTTTACCAAGTGGGTGGAAGCCATTCAAGTCAAGCATGCTGCTTCAGAAGTAGTATGTAATTTTCTCAAGGAAAACATCATTTTTAGGTTTGGGGTCCCAACCAAGATTGTAATAGATAATGCAGCCTATTTCTCTTCTCATGAGATTACCCAATTTTACTACTATTATGGAATTATCCTCTCCCACTCTTTTGACTATTATTCGCAAGGAAATTGACAAGTAGAATCAAGTAAAAAGAACCTGGTGACTATTATCAAGAAGCTGGTAGATGACAATCAAATAACCTGACATAAAGCATTGCTTGATGCTTTATGGGCAGACAAAATTGCATCCAAGTGGGTGATAGGTATGTCCCTATTCCAAATTATATATGGTCTCAATGCAGAGATACCAATCACCCTAGAATTACCAGCATTAAAGTTAGTGAAGGCAATGGAAGATTCAACTTTTGAAAGTTCCATCGACAAAAGGATCATGTGCTTGACTAAGCTAAATGAACAATGAACTATGGTGGTGGACCAAATTGATGCGCATCAAAGTTTGGTCAAGAGACTCTTCGACTAGAAAGCAAGGATCCATGATTTTCAGGTTGGAGATCAAGTCTTGTTGTGGGATAAGAGGAGAGAATCAAAAGGAATGCATGGAAAATCGGATTCCCTGTGGAGAGGCCCATTTGCCATTCATCATTTAAATGGTGAAAATAGTTTCTTACTGAGATATCAAGATGAAACGCCATTTACTCTATCTCACAGTGGGTAACATCTGAAGCACTTCAATCCTTGAAGTATTAGATAAGTCCATTTATATATATGTATAGTCTTTCTTTGTTTTTGTGTTTTTCATTTGTTTTTGGTGTCATTCATTTTTGGTGCCTTTCTTTTTGGGTAGCATGACTCCATATCCCAATGGCATAGATGAAGGCACTAAGATTTTAGATTCTACTCCCTTCGATTATTTCAAAATTTTAATCGATGGAAGTTCCCCAACTGGAGCAAGCTGTTGTTCCCAAAATCTATCACTTGTTTTTGTGGACAATATACCAACCATTTTGGTCATGCAGACCAAAACTCTCTCTTTTCTTTCTCAAAAATGTTCTAAGTAGTTAAGTATTTCAAATATTCAATCCTTTTTAGCTAAGAAATTTGTTGGTTCAATAGGTGGGCTTTCTTCAAAGGAAGTTCAAAACACTTAAAGCTTTTCCTTAGTGTTTTGAGAATGGTTCAATACAAAGGTTTGATCAAAAGACTTAACGATGGGCTTCAAACAATTAGAATGAACCACTTTGAACCATTGAACCATTGAACCCCACCTCTGCAAGGTTCAAAGGCTCAACAAGTTCAAAGGACTTAGAGAAAAGAAGGATTTGAAGAGTTAAGATTGAATCGTTGAACCATTGAACCTTGAACCAAAAATATTTCAAAGGTTCAAAGGTTTAAAAAGTTCAAAGAGTTCGATGGACTTAGAAAAGGAAAGGATCTAGAGAGTTCAAAGCTTCAAAGGATTTAAAGAAAGAGAATGAACCATTAAACCTTGAACCAAAATGGTTCAAAGGTTCAAAGGGTTCAAAAAGTTCAAAGTTTGAGCAGAAGCTTCGAGCGAATGGAGGAAGTGGAAGATTCGAGAAAGAAGTTCAAAGAAATGGTTTAACTGAAGAAGAAAAAGAAAGTGAATGCAGGCCTTCATAAAACATTGAACCTTTGAACCATTGAACCTTTGAACCGAAAGAATTCAAGGTTCAAGGTTCAAAGAGGTTCAAGCGATGGGTGACGTCCCCATGGATGTCAAATTTAGGGTGATGGAATAACCGTTGGTTTTCAAAAGACCTGAGAACAAGCTCAGTGACCAGCCCAGAAAGGAGCTGAAAGAGCTAGCATAAAGCGAGAAGATAGCCCTGAGAGCTCAGATCACCAAGAAGAGACAGAACGTGGCAAGGAAAGAGAGAACAACTACAGGAAATCTATAAATATCTATAGGAGAGTTATTTTCAATAGGTGGAACAATCCACCAAGTGGACATCAGAGAACATAAGCATTCAAAGGTGCAGCCTATTTTTCTACATTAAGTAAAGGTGAATGGATAGTCGTGTAAGTGTCATAAAGAAGACCAGACAACCCATGCTTAGGAAGAGACATTTGAGATGATTCAGAATACCAAATTCAAGGCTGATGACCTATTCCAGCATGGCCCTTTCATAGATATTCAATGCATTTAATTCAGCATGGGATGTTTTCATGAAAACAAGCACCCAAGTCTTTCTTGTGATGTTGTATATTGTAATCTCTCATTTTGTATAAGAGAGATCTCTCTATTATTAGAAGCAAAGCTATGTCCAAATTGAAAGGCATTCCTGAGACTTTGAGCTTAGATTGTTAAAAAAAAAATTGAATGAATGAGAAAGCAAGTGACCTTACAAAATTTGTGTTGACATAGCTTGTGTCATTTAATAAATTATTCTTATGTCTTTTTCCTAAATATAGTCTTGTCCATTTAATCAAACAAGCAGAATAAATGGAAATAAGCTAGAAGATGTCTTGAAGCTAACTGTGAGAGACTTTGTGCTACCATAATTGTCTTCAGTCTGTGTTTTATGTAAAAGATACTAGAGATACTTTGAGCTCTATTTATCCTTTGTAATCCTTTACTCTATTGTATTTTTAGGTGGAGAATTTGGACTGTGCTTAATCCTACAGTGTCCTTCATCTTAATCAGTGAGAGAAGCAACAAAAGACTTTGTGCTTTCATGGGTTTCTTATGGTTATAGTTACTACCTAAGAAGTCTTCATCTAGTTTTCTGAACATCATTTCTGAAAGAAGAGAAATACCTTCAGCAATTACTCAGGAATTCTCCTCTATTTTGTGAACATCATATCTAAAAAAAGAGAGATGGATGGTATGATTTCAACCTTGTGTGTATTTTCAACTTATATATATATATATATAGGGAACCTCCCCTTACTGAGAGGAGAGATTTGTCTCAATCTGACTATGGTTACCACATCTATTTTGTTTTATAAATCTCCTTATGCTATGGTTGATGCACCTATTTTGTCGTCAGTTAGTTGGTGACAAAATATTCACCCAACATGTTTCACATAGAGGTTATAACATGATGCATATACTAAGGGAGTTGTTTAAGAGGTCTGAAAAGACACTAATGAATGATTCCAATTAAAATCCATACAAATCTATTTAGAATCACTCCATGTGACTTTAAAAGATGAAAAATGACTTGCAAAGAGGTAAACATGATACGACAAATGAGAGGAAATACCATATTATCACTAAAATTCATCAACTATCATGAAGTGTACACTAGATATAAATGTTGAGAAGGCCAAATTCAACTTTATTCAATTTAGAGGCAAAAAAAGTGTTCATTTGGACATGGCTATCACATATCTAGCAAAAGGATCCATTACAATGCTAAAATCAGGCATACATATAGAAGAGAATGAGAAGAAGAGAGAGATTGGGCATTAGACAAGCCCATGACAAGTGACATCTCATGATGAAGCAATTTTAAAAACAATAAATCATGACAAGAATCACTCATGAACTCCCTCTTAAATAGGTATGCACTTGGTTTGATCATGATCTTCTCAAGGTATCGTAGGAGTTTTGTTTGGCTTGATGACTCATCCTTGAGCTCTTGAAAATTCCCTTTAGGAGTGATTATCAAGTGACAAGTAATATTATTTGATTCTAATTTATTTTCAATTCCTTTGACACCTCTTGAAGATCCATATCTCATCATATTTCCACCTTTGTTCACAACTCTCGCATTTGATCTCTAGGAAGGCATATTCCTTGTAGCCCTATTTTGACACAAATATCCAAGTTTTGGGATATATGAAAAAATTATATGAAAAATAAAATAATATTTTATTACCCTTTATCCTTATTAACCTTCTTCTAAATTTTCATGGCTCAACTCCTAAGGCATATGTACTAACCCAACACTCATCTTTCTCAATTAAGCCTAATTAAGCCTAAAGCAAGTCTACAATACTAGAGGCCATATAGGACCATACAATACTGCTCCAAAACATCCAAAATATTTTAATTAATATTAATTAAGGTTATATTTAAAAGTTTTAATCAATTTCATGAGTTATAACTTAAGCTATTTGAGAGGCAAGTTTCTAGCCCTAGGTTGGTTTTAGCACAAGCTCGAATACATTGAGAGCAAATAGAAATACATGGAGATATTTTCGGACCACTTGAAATAAAACCAATACCTGTATTATGTCTTCCCAAACTTCCCTCAACCCCTCCAAGAGTCATTTGTCCTTGAACACTATTCAAAACCCCCTAACATGCCAATTTTCACAATTTTATGTGCATTTCAAATTATCAAGTGGGTTGTAGGTGTTCTTTGTCCTTTTGATCAAATTAAAGACATTATAATAATTATACATTGTATATATTAACTCAAAAATTCATATAATATCCATTAAATACATAATCCCAATGATCTCATTGCATATTCTCTTCAATTCCTGGAAACAAGCTTACAAAAAGAGCTCTCTAGCAGACTTGTAGATCTCCTTTGGGTTTGTTGTTTTTAGGGTTAAATAAAGGGTATTTTATTTAATTATACACCATATATTACATATCAACATATCATCATGGATCTCACATTTATTTTTTTCTTCAAACCATCACCTTTCATGCAATGTAAGTTTCTCTTGCTTAAGAATGTGGACCTACATGTCTACAGACCTGTAGGTCTTACTTCACCTTGGTTTAAGCCATTAATGACATGTTTTATTAGTTATATAAACCTTATAGTTTTATTCTTGAATATTCATATCATTTTTAAATATTAAACTTCTTTAAAACATCTCAAATTATCTTTATACACCTAGTGTGTTTGCAAACACTAAAATGATGTTCCTTAGGTCTAGGATCTGCTAGTTCACCTCAAGGATGATTTTAAGAATTTTTTATATTGATACATACTCTGATAGTATTATATATCCACCTTGAATTAATTAAATACACATTTCACCTGTACTACCAATCAAAACATCCATGATTCTTGTCCATGCAATTATCTCTTTTATCTTGAAAGGTTATAGGTGCACATTTAGGATTGGGTTATACACAATCATATGGATATTCTCTCTCATATAAATGGAATATATAATTTTAACATATCCTCCACCAATATTAATTTCACCCTTCAATAAGATGCATTCTTCATCCCACCTTAAAACTTTCATACTTCTCTCAACCTTTATGTGCAGGCATGTGTGGGTATGTTGGGTTTAAGGCTTGTTTAATCCATATTAGGCATAGTACACCATTAAAAATCTTATATGAATTATTGGTGACATGTATCACTATATTTTATACATCTATTTGTATCACATCCTCTTTCACATGCCTTGGATGGTGATATGACTTGTTGGCAATTTGAACTATCTCTTTCATGTTATGTATTGTTCACTTGTAAGGTGTTTTAAGGGGTTGTAGATGATCATTTGGTATTAACATAGGACTGAGTGAATTTCAAGACTATGTTAGGTATATCATTGCATATTCATACCCTTTAACACCTTATCAATAATAGAAATAATGAGAAAGTTTCACTTTTTGTGCCTACAACCTGTACAAGCCACATGCAAATGACCCTAAACTCACGTTTAAACGTTGTAGTTAGAATTTTATGGACCTGAAGAGCTTGGAAAAGTTATAAAATTTGTTAATAAACTTTATTCCAATCACCTAATTCTCAGAAACTTTTCATGCAATCATAACTTTTCCCTTTTAGGCTTGCAACAAGAGAAGACAATATGTTTGTGAGGGTTTGAGGCATGTTCAATGTTGAGATAATTATTGGTAAACATGTGGAGTATTAATAAACTATGAGGATGAAATAATAAAACTAAAATGGCATTCACATGATCTTATACTCTCATGAAGACACAAAATTTTGAGTTTAAACCGATAAATGCCTATCTTGGGCCTAAAACCCTCTTCACTCACCACACATTTGATCTTCATTGTTTGGGTAAAATGTCTGAAGAACCTTGATTAGGTTTGATTCACTATAAAAAACCTTATTTTACTCATTTAATTCATAAACCCCTTTATCTCCATGCTCAATAACATCATAGCTTCAAAAACCCTACCTGTCACCTTCAAAAACAATAAAACACAATATTTTTTCTATATTGGCTTCTCACACATGCCAAATAATGGTGTAATATGGTGTGATATGAATATTTATACCCTTTAGGATCTCAAACAACCATTAATTTTCATTCATTAACCTACCAACTCATTGAGACATGAAAAACCCTACCTATAGGGTTTTAGGAGGGTTTTCAGTTTCTTATTTTGTTAATAATTATTCATAAATCATAAACCTTAAAACCAAAAAATAATGCTTGTAATTTAAATTTTATAAGGTCCCATATCCACCCCCAATATCACTAGATCCAAATCTCTTTCCTCTTCATGAACTAAGCACTTTAAAATGGCCTTCACTAGCTTGCAAAGAGGTTGATGCAAAAATTGACAGGTTTTATGCCTTTGATAGACCTGAAACTACTTCCAAAAGCATGATTTGACCCAATTAAGATTTAATAATCCATGGAGGTGATTTTAAACCATATTCAACTTGGAAAACTTGTAATAATGCCTCAATAGACCCCTTTCTAGCAATGAAAATAACCATATTTTGCTTGAAACTCTATTCAAGTTGAGGAACAAATGTTCATAGAGTATCTTCAAGCCTACAAATAGGTATAAAATTTTCCAAAAACATATTAAATATTACACCATTCCTTACTTTAACATTATAAAATGATAAATAAAACACTTCAAATGATTTATAACGTTATAAGAATGAGTTGGACATCATTTTACTAATTTCAGAGATCAAGAAAGGTGTAAAATGAATTTTGAAAATTATCACATGACCTAGAAATACCCTATAAACATTTATCACCCTTGAACCAACTTGAACATGACATAAGATAGCTATAAAATCATAAGACCAAAATGAACAATTACCTTAACCTTTCCAAAACAACCTTAAACTTTGCTAAACTTTCACTGCAAAAGTATTCTTTCATGACTATATTAAGAGACTTGATAAGAAGACTAAGTGATTCAACCTCACTTCCAACTAGACCACCCTAATAACCCTACAAGCTACCAAGGAGGACACATTGCCTACTACCATGAGACCAACATGACTATTACAAAGCCTATTTTATGGCCATCAACAAGGTTAGAAGCATGAGGATAATTTTTTTGAGTGATACTCCTCTATGGTAGCCAAATTTGTGTAACATCTTTGGCAACCTTCTAAGATTGCATGTTTGTTGTGCATCTGGACCAATTGCATTCTTTCCTTAATTGGGGTCATCTCAACACAAACTGAAATAGACCTGTAGAATTGACCTAAACACCTATTGAGAAGGATGAAGCTATTTTATTCCTTCAACACACATAACAAGACAAGAAGCAAACACAACAAATCAAGACAATAAAACAAACAAGACACATAAAGTGTTACGAAGCACTTAGGGAAGACAAAACAAGAAACTATTTTATGCAACTAACCTTTAAGATCTAATCCTCCTAGATCAAAAGGAAAATGTGTTAAGTTTTCTTCATGTGATGGACAAATATGATGTACAAGTTGCTAGTTAGGTCTTGTTCTTTCTTTATCAGCTCCTTTCTTGACCACCACTAACTTTGACTTGAACTCAAATGGATCAACAATAACAAACATTTATCCAATAAAGCTAAATTCATCTTAAGGTTCAAGGCTTACCTCATGCTACTCTTTGTCAATGAAAGAGGCATCTAATGTGATCACACTTTACTTCATAGGGGTAGCAATAGCCTTATCTTCTATTGGATCTTTAAGCTCCATCTCTTTTTCACCTTGAAAAGTATCATCTCCATCATATATTTATACATCATAAACTTTAACCTCTTTATGATGACTTATAGGACTTGTTGGCTTGCTAATATATTTTCATTTCTTAACAAGAACTTTATCTTGTTATTCTAGAGGTGTTAACCAACCCCTCTTCAAATTTATTGAACATGTCCAAATAGGACTGTCATATGTTATCAAGGTCCCCTTGAACTTGTTCATGGTATTCAACAAGACCAAAAACCATCATGTTCTGTTAAATATCTTTCTCACTCATATATTCACCATATTCATTGTCCAAGATAACCATCTTAGCATTCTCCTCATGGGTTTCAGGTTTACTATCCAAATTTGAGCAAATATTTTCTAGATGTTCCCAAAACAAAGCTTCTTATTGATCACTTGAAAGTATGATAATTTCAATCTCATTATTTCCATTTTTTTATGGATAATATACCTATCAAATGCTTCCAAATCTTCAATGAAATCATGACATATCTACAATCTTAACATTGGTATTAGTGGTTTGGGTTCCACTATGAGTAGTGTAATGCATAACACTAGTGGCCTGAGAGGAATTGGTAGAAAAGGAGGCACTAGTAGCATGATTAGTATGTGTATAGAAAGATGCACTAGTAGAAGGATTGGCATGATAAAAAAATAAGAACTAGTGGCTTGATTACCATTGGTATTAAATGGTGCACTAGTGGAGTGATTGAGAAGGAGGGGTCTTAGAAAAATCCCATTATATGTTTAACTGGACATGTTAGTAGATATACTTGGCATGGAGGTTGAATAAATCAAAATAGAAGAGGTCATAGTATGATAAGGGGTCAAAATAGAAGGGATAGGTTGAGAATAAAAGAAGGTATCACCCCCAAATCTATGAGAGAGTGTAGGGGAGGTGAATGGGGTGCTTCTACATGACCATTTATCGTGAGATTATAAATATTTGAAGGGTCTTTTCCCATATGCTAATGAAACTCATTAATGAAAACAAGAATTTCAAGGGTTTACTCTAATTATGGATGATATTATAATGAGAAAAGAGTGTTAACAATTGAATATGAATGAGGAGAAATCTTGTAATTAGTAGTTTAAATGGCTATATGCACATTAATTTCATCTAAAGTGGAAGACACAAGATGTTGATGGGGAAACCTATTGGGATTTTTAAATCTCATCATATTTTTTGAGTTCAATTATGTATTATCCTCAAACTAGAAGTTCATGATGAGGGAAGTAATCTAAAAGGAATGATGCAAAGATTAAATAAAAAAATAAGATATAGAGTCAAATTGGTTGACTATGTTTTGTAACCCATGGAATAGAATAAAAATATAAGGATATAGAGTCATGCTGGTCAACTATGTATATAGGTAGGAAGGATAAGATAGTATAATAAGGATACATAGTTATGCAGGTTAACTATGCATTGTTGAATAGAGAATTGAATAGGGATATAAGGATATATTGTTATGTAGGTCAATTGTGTATTATAGATAGGAAGGTGAAATATATTCTATAAGAGACTGTATAGACCAGAATGATGGTTTTCTAAAACAAAGGTAACTTTTTACAAGATAATTTAAATTAAGAACACAAATAATTAGATCAATGTCACCGATTCAATTGGAACACACATCACAAGACTTGCACCAATATTGGCCAATGCAATTTTTACAATACAACACATAATGATCAAATATCAAGCAATAAATGGAAAGTAAATGCTAACTATGTGGTCACCCTAAGTATTATTAATTTATACAAAAGTTTAATTTTAGTGTGATACGTAATTTGGATGAAATAATGAACTAAAAGTAGTCGAAGGTTAGTTTTAAGATGTTTTATCTTAAAGGGATATGTATTGGTGATGGTTTTGGCTTAGTATTGGGCCTTAACCCCTCACTTTACAATCTCAAAGTGATAATGGTGTTGATTTATTTGACAATATATACAATCAACCATGTATTTATACTTGGCCAGAAAACCAAGTCGGCTTCCCCTTTGGTGATGAAATCCAAGTAGGTAGGCCTTGGGAAGACAAATGTTTACTGATTTTTTGTGTGTAAAGTGATTTGGTAGTGTGTGAAAAAGAGTAAAAAGTGTAACTAAAATGGTAATTTGAAAAAACACCTATTTAAGTTATGTGAGTTAATCTAAGTATGTAAACAACTAAAAAAGAAAGGTGAATTAATTACTAGCAAATAGATGTTAATTTATTGATTGAGAATAGTATCGAGTCGATTCAAGCAACACTATATGAAAATAATATAGAATAAATTTGAATGGATCACTGCTATTCTATAGAACTAAGGTCTTTAATAACAAAGTCAAATAGGTCAACTATGTCTCTTAGATAGAATATAGACTACGTAACTGAGTCGAATAGGTCGACCCAATTAGTTTTAGGTTTATAGTTTTACAAATTATAAAATTATGAAAAATAGTACTAAAGGAAGAATTGAAATGATAGAGAGAGAAAATAAATGAACCTTGGTGGGATTGAAGACGTTTTAGCTTGAATTTTTTTATGTTTTGATGCTCAAATGTTTCTTTCAAATTATACCAAGTCGGTCAACTACTTCAACTAAGTTTGCAAAACCCTATATGCTGAAAAAGAGATAACGAATAAAGTCAACCTATTCCAGTTTGTTTGTAAACCTATATGTTGATAAAAAGAAATAGTATACAAATTTGAATGGTTGACTAAGTATGATAATATGTAATTTAAGAAGAATACTATGTCTAACTGCTTGATCTAGTAAGTTATAATTGGTGAAGACCTGCATAGACAAAACAAAGTCATTTTGAAGCAAATATGTGTTAAACCTACACATATAAAGTTAGAATTATATCATCTAGTTTGATACATTACTATAAATATATAAAAGTATGATATGATGACAAAAATTATGGTTTTAAAGAAAACCTTCAAGGGATAGATTCACATTGGGTTCACTAGAATGTATGCAAAGGCAAATGTAACTAATCTATTAAATCAATCCTAGCTCAGAAAAGATAAATCCTACTTACATCTCCAATTGTTGATATATTATATATTTAGGGTCATAACCAACATGTATCCACTATACCTAGCTAGGGGATCTCTTACCATAATTAAATCACTAGTGAGGGTTCTAAAGCCTCCAATCAAGAAAAACTATGTGATAATCCTAACTAGGTCACCTGTTTTCATATGCATTTAAGTAAATGACAAGTAAATTCTAATCTAGTGCTCACCAAATATTGTGGCACAAATTTGGGGTAATAAACATAAAAAAATAAACATGCATATAAGATATATACTCACATTAATGTCTATGAAATCCTGATGCATGGGAGAGAAATAAAAATGCTATTCTATATACTCTTACAAAGGAGGAATAAACTTAGGAATACTTACCTTTGAAGATGAACCCACTGAGCCTTAATCTCACCCTTGGTCAAGGTGTTTCACAAAATAAAATTTATGGTATGTAAGTATGATAAGGATAAATTAGATATAGGATACACAACTTATTTATGCATCCAAAATACTTATCCATAAGACAAGATCCTTATTTCCAAAGAAAGTATTGAAACCATAAGCTATGTTCCTCAATTAGAATGGTAGGTAATCAGATGTGAAATATATATATATTATTATTATCTTGATAAATAAATGAATAAATGAGTGTGTATATATAGTTTAATCTAGCCCTAAACCTTTCTAAAAGTTTAGTCAATAGGGTCAGCCCAATCGACTTTATATCATTATTGACAAAAATAATTAAATCCTGATCTAGGTTGGCCAGGGGCTCACCTAGACCCTAAATGAATTTTTTCAATTATATTAAAAGGTCAATAGGGCCAATAGTGTATTATAAACTATAAAAAAGGATTTTTGACTATGGAATGGCTAGTGAATGTGGAAAATTACTAGAGGAGGGTGCAAAATAGGAGGCAAATCTTAGGGGAATGTTTTTCTAGAAGGTTGGATAGATAAAAAGTGGTAGTAAAGGGAGAAAATATTAAAAATTACCAATAATATATCCACCCCTTTCTCAATGCACCCCTTAAGGCATGCACTTAGAGACATTAAGACTTGATGGGTTCCTGAAAGAGAGAAAACATCATTAATTGATAAAGTTTGAAAATATTATGTTTATACAGATTGATCTTCTTCTTCCTCCATGAAGAAGAAATTTCATCTACCCACTAAAGGTATATTATATCATGCCTTTCTTATTATAATCCTTATTTGTCTTATTCAACTCTAAAAACATCAGTACTACCTTCTTGAGTTTCACTTATAACTATGATATAATGCTCATTTGTAGTTGTGACCTCCTCTTGATCATTCAATGTTGTTATGCCAATATTGTTAATCTCTTCAAGGAAATCAAAGTATAATTTATTCCAAGAATCATCAAGGTCATTAGTAATCTTTGTGCCTTCAATAATGAATTCATTTAAGTTGGTTTCATGAATACATTTTGGTATAGTATCTATCTTGACCTCATTCATACTTTCATCAACTTATTTCATCTGATTTTCCTTTTCTTCCATGAATCATGGGTGTGCATCATGCGATTTAAATGTTATTATTTCATCATCATCTCCTTATTCAATATCAAAACCATACCAATTTGAATGATTTTTAGGATCATTTATGACATATTGAGGGTTATATAACTATTGGCTAGAAGGTATAAAATTATCCTCATCTTTGGAAGTTGATTTTCTTTCTTATCCACCAAGGGGGATTCTAATTATGATTTATTCATCATACTCACTCACCACATCTTCATCATGACCTTTTTTATATCCACTTACAACTACAACTTCATCAAGACTTTCAAAGACTACCACCTCACCTTCCATTCTTAACAATCTCTCTTTTCTAACTAAATGTTCATCTTCTACCTTTAATGCGACAAGTTATCCTTCACAAAAAGAGGGGTTGGGATGGAAAAATAAATCAATGGCTTGCTTGAAAATTGATATAGTGTCATTCCAACTTAATAATTTTGGAGGGTTAGATTGATTGTATTATTCTTGGAGATATAGAGAATGGAATTATGCTAAGGGTGTTACATTCTTCTGGTTCCACTCCCCAATCACTCTATCAATATTTGATGTATTTTTAACTTCATGGGTAGATATAACCTGAAGGGTAGGTGAATTAATTCAAATATTTTAGATCTTTCTTGACTTTACCTCCATTTACTTCTCTTTTTATTGACTTTGGACAAGCATGGGAGAAGGTTCATTCTCAAGGATTAGCATGATGTAATTAGGAGTCATAGTCCAAGAAGGCCTCCAAGATGGAATGTATTTAGGCTCTTGAGGAAGAGTGCATAAGTATTTCATAGACTCAATCTATTTTTGATGGTATATTGCAATTTTTAAAAGGACTTAGGGTAGGAGAGGGAACACACATCTTATTGTATTGATCTTGTTGCCTCTCATAGGCCACCAACCTATTCTCCATACATTAGATCGAAACTCTTATCTCAATCATGTCACTCATTAGGCCTTGTTGATTTTCAATCTTGATATTTTTCCACTCATCCTTAATAATCTGTACTAATTCCCTTTCTTATTTAATGAAATAATAAGGATAACTAAACCAAGTTCCTTTTGACTATCAAGTCCCCTCATTTGCCTTTCATGTTCTAATAGGAGTTGTTTGAGTCTTGAAAACTTATTATAAGTAGCATGACCTTGAAAAGGATTATTATAGGGATAATTATGCTTAACTTATTTCATTTTCATAAGTATTTTATAATCATATTCTTTCTTATCTTGAATTTGTCTATCTATACACTCATCATTATACCTCAACTCTTGTTGATATACAAAGGCCTAATATGTAAGCTCTTCTTCATGCCTATTTTACTCCCTTATTCTATCATTTTATTTCATTTGCCTCTCAAACTCAATTCTTACCTCTTTATAAATTTCTTTATGTTGACTAAGGGAAGAATGAATTTGTCAAGGTTTATTAGGAGCATGAGTGAGGGTAGGAGGTGGGTAAGTACTATGACAAGGATGATATGCTATTGAAGGGATACTTTAGGAGAAGCCATAAACATAATTATCTTAATGTGAAGGATATTTAGTTAATGAATATGAATTTTAATTAAAATAATTATGAAGATACATACCAATTTTTTTTATTTTTATGTACTTGGCTACTTATACCAGCTATGATTGACTTAGAGTCACCATTGATGCTTGTTTTTATGCCTTCAACAGTTGATGGATTGAAGAGTAGCTTTAAGAAATATTCAATGAATTAAATCTTGAATCCCATTGGGCATGCCATAAATGTTATCAAAAAATTGTACACCCTAGAGGAGGGTTTTCAAGTATCCTCACTTAAGTGATAGCATGGGGGCTCTACAAAGGTTGTGGGTGACCTTATAGTTGAAGAGAAACTCTAGATAGGGATAGATCCCTTGATGAATCATTTAGGATTAATCACTAATCTTATGACATTCAAGGAAAAGGGGAGAAAAAAAACTATGATCTAAAAAGGGGGGTGATACACTCAATTTGTGCTCCTCCACCTACTTATTATACACTAAAAACGTGAATTAAGACTGAGTTTAGTTTGGCCAACTCAAAATGAGTCTCCAAGCATGAGTGTTTCACATATATAACATGATCTATAGACTAAGGGAGTTGATCAAGAGGTCTCAAAAGACACTAATGTATGCTTCCATTTTCAATCCATAAAAATCTATTTAGAATCACTTTATGTTACCTTAAATATGACTAATCACTTGCAAAGAGGTAAACATGATAGGACAAATGAGAGGAAGTAGCATACTATCATGAAAATTCATCAACTAGCATTAATTATACACTAGATACAAATGTTGAGAAGGATAAATTCAAAATTATTCAATTTAGAGGCAAAATAAGTGTTCATTTGGACAAGGTTATGCCATATTTAGAAAAAAGGTTCCATTATAATGCCAAAGTCAAGCATACATATAAAAGAGAATGTGAAGGAGAGAGAATATGGGCATTATATAAGCCCATGACAAGTGTCATCTCATGATGAATTAAATTAAAAATAAGAAATTTTGTCAATAAAAAGTCCTAAACTCCTTCTTCAACATGTGTTTACTTGGTTTGATCATGATCTTATCAAGGTGTTGTAGGAGTTTTTTTGGCTTGATAGTTCATCCTTGAGCTCTTGAAACATCCCTTTAGGAGTGATTATTAAGTAACAAGTCATATTATTGGATTATAACTAATTTTTATTACCTTGGACACCTATTTAAGATCCACTCATCATATTTCCACCTATGTTCTGCAATTTCATTCACAACTCTCACATTTATTCCCTAGGGAGACCTATTCTTTATAGCCCTATTTTAACACAACATCCATGGTTTGAGAGATATTCAAAACTTGAAAAAAAATAAAAAAATATTTGAGTACCCATTATCTTTCTCCAACTTCACCTAAAATTTCCACGCTCACCTCCTAAGGCAGTTCTACTAACCCAACATCCATCTTTCCCAATTATGCCTAAAACAAGCCTATCATATTATAGATCATAAAAGACCATAGAGTGATAATTAAAAACCTAAAAAATATTATAATGAATATTAATTAAGGTCATATGGAAATGTTTTAATCAATTTCATGGGTTAGAACTCAAGTTATGTGAGATGCAAGTTTCTAGCCATAGGTTGGTTTTAGCACAACCCTCTATAGGTTGAGAGCAAAGAAAAATAAATGGAGATAGTTTCAAGAAATCTAAATATAAAAAAAATACCTTTATTATGTGTTAACCAACTCCCCTCAATCCCTTAAAGATTTATTTTTCCTTGAGCGCTCTTGAAAACCCTCTAACATGCTAATTTTCACAATTATGTGTGCATTTTGGACTATCAAATGGGCTATAGGTGTTATTTGTATTTTTGATCGACATCAAGACATTATAAATATTATATATGGTCTATCATAGATCCCACATTCCTCTAATATCCATTAAAACTATAATTTCAATGACCTTATTGCATATTCTATTGAATTCTTGAAAACAAGCTTACAAAAAGATCTCTTTAGCATGCTTGTAGATCTCCTTTGTGTTTGATGTTTTTAGGGTTTTGGGATGTTTATTTTTCTAATGGTTGTTCATTAAGCATATCCCTTAAAACTAAGAAGTAATTCCTAGAATTTAAAGGGTATAAGGGCCCATATCCAACTCAAAGAGAACTATATCTAAATTTCTTCTTCATGAACTAAGCACTTAAAAATGGCCTTCACTATCTTGCAAAGAGGTTGATGGAGAAATGGATAGGTTTTCTACCTTGTTTATACCTACAAATGCTTCCACAAGCATGATTTGACCAAATGAATATGTAGGAATCCATGGATGCGATTTGAGACCATATTAAATTTGGAAAACATATAATAATGCCTTAATATACCCCTTTATAATAATTTAAAAAACCATATTTTTTTTGAAACTCTATTGGAGATAAGGAACAAATGTTAATTGAGTCTATTCAATCTTTTACAAAGGTAGAAAACATGCCAAGATAATATTCAATCTATTTACATTCCATCTCTTACACCATTCCTTCCTTTAACATTATAAATAAAGCATGAAAACACTTTGAAATGATTTATAACATTATAAGATTGAGTTGGACATTATTTTTCTAAGTGTACGAATCAAGAGAGGTACAAAATGATATTTGAAAAGTATCTCATGACCTATCAAGACCCTCTAAACCTTTATCACCCTTTAACCAACTTGAACATGACATGAGATAGATTGTTAAGCATAAGACCAAAGTGAAAAATTACCTTAACCTTTCCAAAATAACCTTAAAATTTTATAAACTTACATTGAAAAAGGTTTATTTCATGACTATATTAAAAGACTTGATAAAAATACTAAGTGACTGAGCCTCACTTCCAACTAGAACACCCTAAGAACCCTATAAGCTACCAAGGAGGAGACAATACATACTACCATGACACTATAATGGCTATGAGAAAACCTCTCTAGGCCATTAACAAGGTTAAAAGCATGAGGAATAAAGTTTTTATTGATACTCCTCAATGGTAGCCAAATTTGTCTAATGGTTTCTTCAAGATGATAAAATCTAATTGAGCTAGCTCATCTAGGGATTAAATGTGGATATATCTGGATAAGGTCATATTCTCTCCCCACCAAAGCTTGAGGTTGCTATGGAGGATGAATATTTAAAAGAGTAAAATAGAGGAAATAAATAAGAGGCTAGAGATCACTTGCATGACAAGCTTATAACACATCAAGACTTTAGATCATGAGGCACATATCCCCCACCTAGGGGTGGTTAGAAGCATTATTAGTTTTCATAAAGGTATCTTCATTAATCACATCATCATTCTTAGCATCACTCTCAGAATTAGTGCCACCACACTCCATAATATTCTCAAAGAGATAGAGGCTAGGGTGGTTAGGTAAAAATAGAGATAGGAGATCGACTAGATATCAAATGGGACCAACACAGACTCAATAGTCCAATAACTAGGGGCTCATAATGTATATCAAGTTATCATAGGTTAGGAGGGTTATAGAACAAGGAGAAAACCATGGGTGTATGTTTCTTATGTAGGGCCATAGATTAGTATGGATGATAGTGCTCACTTAGATTTTCTTTTGAGATTGGTAAAATGCCAATGTTTTCTAATAGATTGTTGGTGATGTGGGATGTGTTCACTACATGTACACAACATTAAATAATCAAAAAGGAGAGCAAAAAGATATAGAGATTGACACTACATGTAATATTCATGGAATTATAGTATCAATATATTTGACTATAGATATTTTGATTCTCTTACTACACCCTCACTTTTGGATCATTATGGTCTAGTGGCATCTAAGTAGGGTGATTATTTGGATGTTGAGTTGGATTTTGAAGCTAAGATAATAGTATACTCTTTTATTATTGGTTGTACCCTTGACCTATGAAACTTCATCACTACTCCTAATCTTTTTATCATATCGTTGGGTTCTTATGATGTTGTTTTGGTTATGGATTGGCTTTGGGCCCACAGATCTAAGTTAAATTATCGTAATTAAATTTTTGAGTGTTACAATGACCTTGGGAGTGTGACTCTTATCACAAGGGTTTAGAGGCCCATATATCTTCATGTCATTTCATCTATATAGCTTAGGCATAGTAAAAATAAGGGATGTTAGGTTTTTTCCATCATAATTAGTGATAGATCAGTTGAGGAGAGTTTAATAGAGACACTTGATGACCATCCTATAATTTAAGAGTTTTTAGATGTGTTTCCTAATGATTTACCTGGAATCCCCCTTTCATGGAGATATACTTTATGATTGATCTTGTGCTTCGGGTAGAGCTTATATCTAAGGATCCCCATATGATGACTACACTTGAGCATTTTAAGCTCAAGATGTAGATGCAAGAACTTTTAGAGAATTGACTCATTTATTTGAGTGTTTCTCCTTGGTGAGAATTCATGATATTTTAAAAAAAAAAGATGGTTTCCCTCACTTTTTCATTGACTACTGATAGTTTAAAAAGGTGATGATCAATAATCATTACCCCTTCCTAAGGATTGATGATGTATTTGACTAGACTTGAAGGACTAGGGTATTCTCCAAAATTCATCTTAAGTCATGATACCATCAATTGAGTATAGCATAATCATATGTTAATAATACCAACTTTTAGACACTCTATGAACTATGAATTCATAGTGGTGTTGTTTGGGTTGAGTAATGCATCTGCAATTTCCATGAGTCTTATGAATGGTGTTTTTAGGACCTTCTAGGATAAGTTTTTTCTAGTTTTCTTGGATGATATTTTTATCTAATCTCATGGTAAGGAGTATCATGTCAATCAACTTTACTAAGTGTTGCAAATTCTATGGGACAACAAATTATATGGGAACGTTAGCAATTTTTACCTCATCTAGACATAGGTTCAGTACTTGGGTCATGTCATTTCTAGTTAGGGGATCTCATTAGAAACCTCAAATATCTGAGAAATTATAGAGTTCCATATTCCCACTAATGTGACAAAGGTGCACAGTTTCATGGAATTGGTATGATATTAATTCCATTTTGTTTAGGACTTCTCTAAGGTTACACACCCCATCACTTTCCTTCAATGAAAATGGAAGAATTTGATTTGGTTAAAGAAGTGTGAATAGGCCTTCTAGATGTTAAAATAACATCTAAAAATTGCATCAATATTAAAAATAACTAATCTAGAGGATAAACTCTTGGTGTCCATTGATGCTTCCAAATTGGGATTGGGAGTTGTTCTTATGCAGGATAACTAGATCATCATCTTTGAGTCTCTGAAACTCAAGGATTATGATTTGAATCAACCCACTCATGAATTCAAGTTAGTAGTGGTGGTATATTCACTTAACACATGGTGGAATTTCCTCCTTGACATTCAATATTTCTTAATGACTGACCACTTGAGTCTTAATAACATCTTAACTCAGCCTAATCTTAGTGCTTTTGAATAGTGTTAGATATAACTCCTTTATGAGTACAACTTTGATATTTAGTATATCAAATGGAAGGAGATTGTTTTAGTATATGATATGAGTAGGAGGTGACATGATATTTTGATCATGATTATACAAAATGCATTGGAGAAAACATGACATGAACTTGTAGCTATGACTTTTACATTGATTTACAAGGTAAAATCCTTGAGAAATTTTGTGGGAGTAATCTGTATCACAATATTTGTCAAGTGTTAGAGTTATGGAGGTCCCTAAATGTAAAGTTTATTAGTTACTCTTTAGATCCAAATGATAATTTGATATATATATGGCCTATTTATGTGCCCCATACTACTGGTCTACAAGATTTGATTTTGTCAGAGGCTCATCAAACCCTATTTTTAAAACACCATGGGGTTAAAAAGATGCATGAATATAATATAAAGTTATATCATTGGTTTGGGTTACAACATGTTATTTCAAATTTTGTGGCATGATGTATTGAGTGTTAATGGGTCAAGTTAAAACATCATCATCTAGAGGGTATTTTATATTTGCATGACATACTAGATTGGAAATGAGAAATCAATTATATGGACATTATCATTGGTCTACCCCTCTGTTCCTATCAACATGATGCAATCATGGTGATAGTAGATAGGTTGACTAAGGTGGCTCACTTTTATCTAAAAAATACCACTTACAATTCCATCATTATGGTAGGGGTACTATTGTATGACATTATTCAATTACATGGGATTCAACAAAACGTTTTTTTTGACGAAGATCTAGTGTATACTTCTGAGTTCTAGACTACACTTCAGTAGGCATTGGGCACACAAATCAACTTTAGCACATCATATCAACCAAATATAGATGGTAAAATAGAGTGAGTTACAAGTTATTAAAAATCATGTTATGCACATATTTGTTGGATCAAAAAGTCACATTAGTAGGATTACCTATACTTGGTTGAGTTTGCCTACAACAACAATTATCACAATTCTCTTAATATGGTTCCATATGAGGCTCTTTATGGTAGGTCATGTAGGACTCCTCTGAGTTGGGACAAGTTATAAGATAGGGTTATTACTAGTCTAATGGTTTTGTAATAAATGGAACAAAAGGTAGTCCTAATTAGATAATGCTTGAAGGAGGTGTAAGATAGACATAATTTTAATATTAGGGATAAGGTCTTTTTATGATTGTGACCTAATAAGAGAATGATATGGTATGGAAAAGGTTCTAAGAATGCATCTCATTTTATGCGTCCATTTGAGATCTTGTAGATAATAGGTATTATTTCCTACCACTTAGCTTTTCAACCCAACTTATCTCAAGCTCATGATGTTTTTTATGTTTCACTTTTGAAGAGATATGTTCCATATGTTTCTCATGTTTTAGATTGGATAACTTTATAGGTTGATGGGGATGGGTAGATGATATTAGAACCCATACATATTTCATCTCGTAGAATATTAGGTCCTTGAGGCAACAATATAGACTAGTTCAAAGTCAAGTGGGATAGATATGATGAGTTAACAACTACTTGGGAGGATGTGGCACCCTTGTGAGCTTGATATTTAAACCTATTTCAGTGACTTTTATGAGGAAGTACCCTTTTAGGGGAGGGGGGTGTGAGACCCCATTTAGATATCACTCCTTATTATATATTTAGTGGACTCTATAGATATGTGTTGGACTATATGTATGCACATGGTGCCCATACTTTATATTTTGTTTCATTATGGACCTTGGTTAACTAGTTCAATAGATCTTGTATTTATATGTGTGGTCACTTCACATCATTATCTTGAGTGGATGTATTTTTATATCTAGTTATTATTATTTAATGGTATGATTATCTATATCATGATTTTACTATTGATATTATTAAACTAACTGAGATATGTGACTAGTCTTTTGACATTCCTATGGTTAAATAATTAGGTATATATACGCATTCTTCATATAGTTCTTGATATTGATTATTTTTCCATGGATGTATTTGATGTTTGTATTAAGTGTGAAAGTTATAGGGGGTAAAATTTGGGACTAAAAGGGACTTAGACATGCTTAAATATACCATATGCACACCTTGACCCTTTCCAAACCTTTAAATCTTATAACCCTTCATTTTACAAATTGTTAAGTGCATAATTTGTACTCCTTTATATTCCTTTTTCACTATTTTAAATTATGATATTTTATCCCAAACCATTTTTTTTATTTAATAAAAATAAACATAAATTAAAACTCTATTACTTTTAATTAGACTAAATTTGGGGTTGGGTTAACCCAAAAACCTAACCCTTATTTGTGATCCTAAAATTATCCCTTTAACCACCTTTTTCTTTGAGCATTTGACAAACAAACCTTATTTTACAAGTTTAATTTGGGCCCATACCTATACCCATTGGGTATGTGGGGTTTTTAAGGACCTTTGACCACTTTTTTTTATATAAAGGCCCTAATTTATGGCCTAGATTTTTCTCCCACAAGAAACTCTCAATTTTATACAAATAAGTTATATTTTATATTTGAGTGAAAGAAATACACGTGAGTATGTAAGCATAATTATGAGATTTGCAAGAAGAATTATAGAGGGTGGTTGCATCCTTGGGATGGGGAAGGACACATGTCACCCTCATATTCATCATTTTTTCCCTTCTTATTTTAAGGACCTTCTTTTGGTACTTTTGTTTTTTATGCAATTTAGAATTTGGAAAAACTTGTTTTCTTAGAAAAAGGATTTTTGGAGATTGACAATTGGAGATTTTGGTTTGAGGTAGGCATTTTTACTTGAAAATATTTATGTTTGAATGTTTCCTCTTATCTTGTTTCTCCTAGATGAGTCTCCTTTAAATTAAAATAAATAATTTTTTTTGCTTTATTTTCAGGCCGTTGTTTTTAGGATTTTTAAGTTTTTATATTTTATATTGTTACCATGATTTTAACTTTTCTTTTTTTCTTTTTTTTTCTTTTTTTATTTGTATAAATGTTGAGTATGGGATTAGTGAGCACCCCTATGCCACCCATTTGGGGTTGTCACAAGTAAATATATTTTTGGAATGAGGGATTATATCTCTTTCTCATGGCTTGTTAGACAAGCCCATTTTAGCCTTATAGGAATGAACTTGCTTATGAGAAGTGGAAACTTTTTATAATATTGAAAAAATTATCTCCTTTATTAAATATGATAAGTATAAAGATGCATGATATATTTTATGAGAGATAAATATGTTTTGTCACTTATATTTTCACCCTTTGAGGAGATGTCTCAACTCTCCTCATCCAAGTAGCATAATTGAAACACCTCTAGGTTATGGGTAGCCTAAGAATGAGGTGAATCTATAGATATGGCTAGCTCCCTTGATGTAAAAATTTTGGATAAATAATAAACCTATAATTACAAGTAAAATTGGGAGAAAACTTAAATTAAACTATCATAAAGGTGGTGATACACCAAATTGATTAATGACTACAAACCAACTGCATGTCACACATGAGACCCAAAGACTAACTAGGCATACACTTCTCTAATCTGAATCTTCTCACATCAGTATTTAATTATGAAGTTAAGATGAATGTTTAGGATAGGAATAATATAAGGATAGGAGAAGTTAAGTTGTATAATGGAACTATTAAATAGGCTAACTCACTTAACCTTGACACTTCACATGACCTATAAGAAGAAGCTGCAAATAGGTGAGAGAATGAGACAACAATGCTAAGGAAAAAATAGTCATCACTAAGATAAATAATTTAATTTAAAAAATTATGAATATTCATAGAAAAGGTAAAATTATTTATATTTATTTATCTATGGTATGCAAATGATCAAGGCTTTTCCATACTCAGGTGGAGCATATTTACAATAGCCAAAATGGCTAGTTCTTATAGAACTTGAGAGAGATAAGAGAAAAGAGAAGTCTAAAGGTCATAAGTAAAATTTTCATTCTGATATAATGAGTTACATATGCATGGTAAAATAATTTTAAACTAATCATGCAAGCTCAGAAGAGACAATTGGCAACCCAAGTCATGAAACTCTTGAAATGTGGCATGGAATCTCTTCTACTAGTCCAAGAAATTGCCTTCATCATTTATACCTCTTGGGCATCCCATAAATAAATAGGTGCATAAGTGATGATTGGGATAATAAGATGAAGTTATATACATTCATTTACATGCATTGGTTGTATTCTTAATCATTAATATTCCTCCTAAAATGAGCCATCACCATCTGTAGTCAAAGAAAACTCCTCTTTCACACACCGTGTACACTTAGCTTCTAAAATGGATTTAGTTTATCATGAAAATATGTAAAATAGAGTGTATGACACATTTTAATACTCTTCATGTCCTTACATTGCTTAAGTTCACATTAAATAGGATCCCACTTGAAGTTTTCATACTTCTCACCATGATGTTCGCTATGCCAGTACTGACTGGCTGAGATGGAGTTACTTGTAATCATACTTAGGAGTTTTGATAAGGAATTAAATGACCATATTGAGTTATAATAAGTCTCTATCTTCCTTTGAAAGTTTATTTCATCTCTTGAAACGTTCTATAACCTGCATAATACATAAAATAGTCAAAGAGACCAATTATGTACCTTATCCGTACAGATAAAGTTCCACTCAAGTGGATGGAAATGGTATATATGGAGTCAAATGTATGATAAAATAATTTTAAAAATAATTTTTTGTCCATTTGGATGCATCTCCCTCCTTGTTTTCCCAATCAAGTCTAGAACCAGGGTTTGCAAGAGTTTTTAGTTCTTTAGGCTCTTAAGACTTGTTCATAGAGACGAAACATTAGAATTTCCAACCAATTTAAAAATAATTATTCTAAAAACCCTTTTTAACATCTCAAAACTTCATATATTCCCATGTATATCCTTCAAAATTATGTAAGCATTTCAATTTAGCCTATCGAGCTTGTTTCTCCATTTCCTGCATGCTTGGACTATCTCTGAGCCAAAAATGGATTTGTCTATGAATTACTTGAATTAAAATAGAATATACACATCTATTATGAAACTAAAAAAAAAACAAAAATTTATTAAAATGTTCTCCTAAGGTTGGAAGTGAAGTTGACCTTCCATTTGGCTTTAGGCCTAAACCTTGCTTGACAAACTTGACTGCAACTCTTGTAAGTTAGGACCATTTGTGTAGATTCAAACCCTTAAAAATGTTTTATAATGTTTTATAGGTGTTTTATAACTTATCACACCTCATATATATGTTTTTTAATCTCCTATCCCACCCTTTTCACCTTATTCTCCAAAACCTATTAGTTTACACTCAAGGGGAGTGTCCTCTATTTGAGAAAAAACATAGGGTAATTCTCATAATTTCCCAAATAAATATAATGTTATATGGGATTATATAATCCATAAATATTCTTTGTATAAAATTTTAGTCCTTGATCAGGTATCTAGACCCCTCAAATGCATTAAATCTTAGGACAGACTTGTGGAGTAGTTGACTATCTACAGGGTTCGTTCATGTGGATTTATGTGATTATGAGTCCAAAAATGGATTTCATATGCTTTTCCTAAAATATATATGCTTTAAAATACCTAATTACACCATAGGAACATGTTTCAATCCATTGGAGTTATCATTTAAGGTAAGAAATGAATCTGACCCTCCATTTGGCTTTGGCCTAGTTAAGGCCTAATATGTTTGCCTGCATGTTTGAAAGCCTAAGGCACCTTGTTGAGTTTAATTCCTTTGAGAATGATTAATATTATTTTTTCATTCCTCATTAAACTCTCACAATATTCCCTCATTGATCTATCGTTTAACTTACCTTCTCCTCTCTTCATACTCTTTGGATAGGCTTTTTGTTCTTCAAGAGTGCTCTACCTCTAAGACAGAATAGAGGGATATTTAACTATTACCTAGGAAAAATTTAGATTTTGTATAAACACCTTAGGTCCCAAGGAATATCTTTATTTAAAATTAAATTATGAATCCTTTAATTTGGTCCTCAAACACCCCAAACTCTCTAAAATAGCCCTTAGAATAGGACTATGTTAGTACTTTTGTGTACCATTCTCCAAAAAAGATTAATCTGATACCATTATCTATTTATTTATGCTTCTCAAAACTTTAATTAATATTTTATGACCTTACCAGTGGCATAATAACACTCTTTAACCTCTAGGTTCTTCATTCCCACCATTTAGCAACTTGAAGTGTTAGAAGAAAAGTGTATGGACTGTCATCTCAAAATAGACCCAAAGAGAAGATACTTACCATTCCTAAATATTTTTGAATTTATTATACCTTATTATAATACCATTATGGTTTCTCATACTTTTCCAAATAGTAAACTTACTCAGACTAGGCACTTTTACTTCTTGACTTCTTAAGAAAAGGTACCTTGTCTATAGGTGGATATCGACTTAGAAAATCCTATGTAGGCCTGCTTTAGGATTGAGACCATTGTCTCTACCTCTCCTATAATTCTCATGAGATATCTTG
Source organism: Torreya grandis (assembly GCA_037957365.1). Lineage (NCBI taxonomy): Eukaryota > Viridiplantae > Streptophyta > Pinopsida > Cupressales > Taxaceae > Torreya > Torreya grandis. Next base: position 1,944,376 of record JARHVA010002669.1, read on the forward strand.
ATGTCATTCTAGTCTCATAAGATTCAATACATGCTTTCAAAGTTAGTCCTCTTGAGTTGTTACTCCAAAGCACTCTTTCATCTCCATACAAATATAGATGTTGACTTCATGACTCAAGCTTGAAGTATCTAGTGTGGACTTGAGCACTCATCATATTTTATGATGGATGTTAGGATGTGTTTAAAAAAAATAGACTTCAGTTAAGGCTTCCTACACTTCATAATATCCTGATGACTTAACAAACTTCTTGATGGGTTGTAGGTGCCATTGTTAACATTGTACAGATTAGAAGTGTGCTAAAAGGTCCACATTTTTTCAATGGTTCACTTTGATGTTAAATTAATGAGGAAAACATTATTATTACTGAAATAATTTCATCTATCTTAGTCCTAAACACCAAACTCCACCACATTGTTATGAGAAACAACTTAGCTTGGACTGTTGTAGATATCACTGAATGATTTCAGTGAACTAATTGGCATATTGAAGGCTCTTGAAGACTATGGTCCCTAACTAGAATAGGGTCCTCCTTTAACAAGGTGATATTATATTTTGGGATTTTAAACATAAACACATTAAGAGGTCTTATAACTCAATTCAGACTTATAAGAGATACCTCAAAAAAGGGCTTGGACCTTTGTTCGACCATTTTAGGTAAATTATCCCAAAGTGTGAGAAGTTGGCTTGGAAGGTCTCCTCGAGGTTATACTATCATATAATATTATAAACACTCTTAAAAATGGTTTTAAATCATGTCAAACCTTCCAAACCCTATAGGTCACTCAAATACAATTTCCATGCTCCTTCAAGAAGTGACAGGACATACAACTATTGTAGATGACTATTTTGTGAATTTGCTTGCTCTTTTGGCTCTTATAATTATTATTTAAGTTGAATATATAATTTAATATGATAAATTTATATATATATTATAAATAATACATCACTTCACATCAATTTGGAACCATAACATGGAATAAATCTCCATCAATTGGAAAAAATGACTGTAACTCCCCTCTTTCACTTCTTTTTGAAAACTGAGTTAGTTGGTTCATCAAATCAACTCCAATATTTAAAAAAATGATGGGTAAAATGTGATATGGGAGTAAAACACCTATTAAATCCATCTCAATCTTTGATTTTCACAGACCAGCTTAAACAAGAGCAAAACTTGCAGGGTGCATAGTTTGGCAAGAAAATTAGATAGGCCAACTTCTTAAGAATGGTTCATAAATAAAATTCCACCATTATTTTGAAACCAAACATAAAATGTAATATAAATAAGTTTATAAGACACTTGTAATAGAAATTTTCTTGAAATCTCTCTTGTTTTCCATACCAAGTACAAACCTATTGATTGGTTTTGTGTGTCTAGAATGATGAAGAAGGAACATAACAGTTTTGGACCTTTTTTATCACTTAAATAGAATTTCAAGTGATGAGATGAGTATGAAGAAGATTAAGATTCATATAAAAACCTTTTAATATGTATCACACTCCATTATGGGTCATACAAGTGCCAAATCCCTCTTTTTTAGTTGATTTCTTGATTTTTAGTTATATAACCTACAAGTTTTAGATGGGACTGACATTTCTGATAGGAAATATGACTTATTGGAAATTTGAAATAAGAATAAGACACTTGAACACCTTGAAAACCATGTCACTTTCATTGATGAACCCTAAATGTCTATTAAGTGACTCAAAATGGCATATTTACTAATTAGACCATGATTAAGGCTAAAATGGAATTAAAATACACCAAACAGACCATAACATGATGTATAACAAAATATTAGTCCCCTAAAACATCTAAAGATCAATTATTTACCTATAGGGGTCCAAATTTGACCTATAAGGTCATATTTGGTCAATAAATTAGTGACTCATAGGGTAAGTATGCCTATTATACTAAAGATCAGTATCCTTATCCTATCTATGGGATTAAGGAAGTCATCTAAAGTTTGAATCAAAACAAGAAGACCTAGTACCTGACAACTAGGTTTTGAACAAGACAAGACAACTAATACCTCAACTACACAAAATAAAGGACACACACAAATCAAATCAAACACACTAACAAGACACACAAGTGTGTTCAAAACACTTAGGAAAAATAGAAAACAAATAACTATGTATAACTAGCAACTAAGCATACTTATTTTCTAGGATCGAAAGGAAAGTTCCTTATTCTTCATGAGATGAATTATAGTGCTAAACATGTTTCTCCTTGAATTGTATGTTTAGTAGATCATACCTATTCCTTGACATTTCACCCAATTTTATCTCAAGTAGATCATCTTTGAATCTATCTCCAATGTAAATTTATTCCTCTTGAATTTGTATACATACCTCATACTTTTGCCCACTCTTCATCTCATGATCAACTTGCATCTTCTTTGTAGGCATTATTTCAAGAGGAGTAGTTTCTTGTTCCTTAAAATATTGAGGCCAATATAATCTTGTTTTGACATTCAAAGGCTAAGGTGAACTTTTCTTTGACTCATCTATGACATTTTAAAAAAAAATCATCTTGCTTACCATCACTTCTAATCAACTCTAAGGAAGTTGTAGACCCCTTGAGAGACTCAAACTCATTACAAATGCTTACAAACTGCTACCACAAGTCCTTATATTTTCTTTGATCAACATCATGAAGGGAAACAACAAGAGAAGCTATTTCATCCTCTTCTTTAGAATCCAAAAGGACTTCATCCAATATTTCTTCTTTGACACAAGAAAGACATTCTTCATTATCAACACAATAAGAAGACTCAACACAAGGACTCATTTCTTATTCATAATTGGGAAACTCTTGAGGACTCTAAGGTTGTATATCAGCTATTAAAATCTGATTTTTTTTCTAAATGGATTCAATATCCTCAATTTCCTTCTCCTTCTTGGTGATGCCAAGACTAGGCATCTTGTAATTAGGTGACTTAGCCCAATGAGGCTGCCAAGGAGCTATATTTTCTTCAAGATTTATTTTTGAATTCTTGTCAACCAAATTATTCTCTTTAGGTTCCCATACCATAGTTATATCAAGGTAAATGGTGATGGGGTGAGGAAAATATGAAGTATTTGGTGGAGGTGTCACATAGAACTTAACATCAGATTGAGAATTAATTGTAGGGGATCTTTTTGGGAGTTCTTAAGGAAGGGGAGGTAAACCTTGGGATAAAATAGCTTGGTTTTCTTCCTTCTATTTGACAATATCTTATTTTAAATCTTATTTATCTTGAGGTCTCTCTTGAGGAAGGTTAGATGGGGTGTGTTTAAGCATAGGATCTTCTTTTGGCTCTAAACCTTACATCATACCTTGACTCAAAAATTTCATTCTCAACTCTAACTCCTTAATTTTATTAGCTAGGTTCTCTTGGAAAAGTCTCTCTTGAATTTGATAAGCATGTTCATGAGGATAAGGAGTATAAGGGGGCTGATATGAAAAATAAGTGGTCTCTTGAGGAAGGGTGGGAGGGACTTGCATAGGATCAATCACTTTCTCAACTTCACACTTTTTATCAAGGATTTTATCCCCTTTATTTTCCCATGATTCCACTACCTTATTCCATCTTAGGATGTTAGGATTATGAGTCTCTTCTTGAGTTAGTGATGTAATTTGAGGAGTGGATGAAGTGTTCAAGAAAATTGGGATCTCCTTAGGTTTGGATTCTCCACCTTGTCTCCAACTTAGGATTTCAAACCTAGAAGTTTCTTCTTGAGGTGGGGATGTAATGGGAGAGGGAAATGATGGCTAATATTCCACTTCCTTTTCTAATGATATGTATTGATTCATATACTTATTGGATAACTCAATCTACCTATCAAATTTTGCTTCAAAAATAAGGTTTGTCTTTCTAACTCTCTATTCCAACTAATTGGGAAAAAGATGACTTTAATAAGCTTGATTGGGATCATGAGTAGGGGTCAATTAGAATTGATATAAATCTTGGGGAGTTGGATATGAGGGATGATAGACTTGATTAATTTGTTCCTCGTGAATTCTTAGTTTATTTTCTAAGGATACAACTAGGCCACTCACATCTAACATCTCACTTGTGAGCCTTTGCCAATTTTCTCTCTCAATAGGTGCCCACTCTCTTTTAACTAGATCTAATGCATCTCTCAAATTATGAATGATATGAATAGAAATATCTATACCATGTCTCCTTTTTGTGTAAATATCTATCATTTACCTCTCATAGCCCAAGAGAGTTTGCTTTAAAGATGAAATGGACTGATTAGAGAAGTGATTAGGTTGACTAGAAGGAGCAAGGTATTGAGAAGGCTGGTTATATGACTGATACAAATCATGATAATATTGATAAGTGTAATATTAGAGCTATTAAGGATCATGAAAAGGCTGATATGGAATGCCATAGGCTTGGGATGCCTCATCAACTTGTGTAAAATAATACTCAACACCAAAACTAGCCATGGGACTTCATTAGGAAGAAATAACACAAGGAATGATTATCAAAAATATTTATATCTAATACATGGGTTTCTTGACCAATTGATGTAATATTGGATTCGCCATTGATGCTTAGATAGATGCCTCCAAAGGCTGATGTGTTGAAAGTCAACACCAAAAATCTTTTAACTTCTTTGATTAATTGTCCTACTAGGCATGTCAAAAACTATTGTCACTTGGATTTTCACCCTTTGAGGAGATGTCTCAGCTATCCTCATCCAAGTGGCATAATTGAAACATCTTTAGGTTGTGGGTATCTTAAGAATGAGGTGAATCTATAGATAGAGATAGCTCCCTTGATGTACCACTTTTGGATCATTACTACACCTATGCTTGTAAGGAAAAGGGAGAGAAAACTGAAAGTAAACTATCCTTAAGGTGGTAATACACCAAATTTATTGATGACTACCAACCAGTTGCATGTCATACATGAGACCAAGAGACTAACTAGGCATACACTTCTCTAATCTAAATATTCTCATATCAGTATTTATTTATGAAGTTGTGATGAATGTTTAAGCTAGGAGGACTAGATAAGAGGCCTAGAATGACACTATTTAATAGGCTAACTTACTCAACCTTAACACTTCATAGAACACTTAACATGACTTGAAAGAAGAAGATATAAATAGGTGAGAGAATGAGACAACAATGTTAAGGAAATAATAGTCATCACTAAGCAACATGAATCATTGAAGTGAACACACTATGAATAGTTATAGAAAATTTAAAATCAATTATCTTTATTTATCTATGGTATGAAAATGAACAGGGTTTCACCATACTCAGGTGAAGCATATTTACAATTATCAAAATGGCTAGATATTATATAAATTGAGAGAGAAAAGAGAAAAGTGAATTCCAAAGGTCACAAGTATAATTTTCATGATAATATAATTAGTTATTTGTCCATGGGAAGAGAATTTAAAACTAATCATGTAAGGTCATAAGAGACAAGTGGCATCTAAAGTCATGAAACTCTTGAAATGTGGCATGAAATCTCTTCTGGTGGTCTAAGAAACTACATTCATCATTTAGACCTATTGGGCATCTCATAACTGAATGGGGGTAGAATTTATGATTATACTAAGAAGAGGAAGTTATGGACATGCATTCCCATGCATTGGTTGTAGTTTTAATCATCAATATTCCTTTTAAAATGAGTTATCACCATCTGTAATACAAAAAAAACTCCTTTTTCACACACCTTGTACACTTGGAATCCAAAATGGCTTCAATTTCTCATGTAAATCCATATAAAATAGTGGAGGACACTTGTCAAAACTCTCTATGGCCTTACATTGCTCAGGTATACCTTAAATAGGCTCCCACTTGAACTTTTCACACTTCTCACCATGATGTTCACTATGTCAATTCTGAATGGCTGAGATGGAGCTAATTATAGGCATATTTATGAGTTCTAATGAGACATGAAATTACCATATTGAGTTAGAATATGTATCTAGATTATTCCCAAAGTTGATTTCATCTCTTGAAACATTCTAGAACCTTCATAATGCCCAAAATAGTTAAAGAAATAAATTTTGTAAGGGTTCCACTAAAGTGGATTGAAATGGTATTTGGGGATTCCCATATATTATCGAAGTGTTTACCAAGCCATTTTGGTCCATTTGGATGTATCTCCATCTTTATTTTCCCAATCGGGTCTAGAACTAGGGTTCACAAGGGTTTTGAGTACTTTAAGATCTTAAGATTTGTTCATAAAGATTCAACATTATAATTTCCAAAAAAATTCATAATAATTATGCTAAATACCCTTTTTAACATCTCCAAACTTCTTATATTCCCATGCACAACCTTCAATAAGATGTAATCATTTCAATTTATCCTATCGAGCTTGTTTCTCCATTTCTTATAGGCTTGGACTATCTATGAACCAAAAATGGATTTATATATGACTTACCTAAATTAAAATAGACTATACACATATATAATTATCCTAAAAACATTACCAAATGTATTCTAATTTTCTCCTAAGGTTGTAAGTGAAGTTGACCTTCCATTTGGCTTCACGCCTAAACCATGCTTGATAGATTTGATTGCAAATCTTGTAGATTTGGACCACTTGTGTAGATTAAAACCTTTATTAATGTTTTATAATGTTTTTATAGGTTTCATAAAACTTATCACACCTCATATAAATGTTTTTTTAGCTTCTATCCCACCCTTTTCACCTTATTCTCCAAAACTTTCCAGTTTACTCTCAAGGGGAGTGCCCTCTATCTAAGACAAAATAGAGGGTAATTCCTCTATTTTCCTAGAGAAATATAATATTTTATGGACTTATAAAATCCATAAATATTTTATATACAAAATTTTAGTCCTTGATCAGGTCTCTAGACCCCTCAAATGCATTGAATCTTAAGACAAACTTGTGGAGTAGTTGACTGCCTATAGGGTTCTTTCATGTGGAATGATGTGATTATGATTCCAAAAATAGACTTCATATAATTTTAATAAAATAAATATTATTTAAAAAACCTAATTTAACCCTAATAACATGGTTCAATCCATTTTAGTTATCACTTAAGGCTAGAAAAGAATCGGACCCTCCATTTGGCTTTGGCCTAGTGAAGGCCTAGTATGTCTGCCTACATGTTTGAAAGCCTAAGGCACCTTTTTGGGTTTATTTACTATAAGCATGGTTTTTTTTTTTTTTTTTTCATTCCTCATTAAAATATTTAAATATTCTCTTATTTATCTATCATTATCTAACTCATTCGCTTATCTTCTCCTCTCTTCATACTCTTCAGATAGGCTTTTTGTTCTTCAAGAGTGTTATGGCTCTGAGATAGAATAGAGGGGTATTTAACTTTTAAATATGGAAACATGAGTACCTTTAAATACAATTAAATTCATAAGGACTCTATGTATCAAAAATTAAAGTATTAATCCTTTAATTTGGTCCTCAAACACCCTAAACTTTCTAAAATAGCCCTTAAAATAGGATTGTGTTAGCATTTTTGTGTACCATTCTCCATAAACGATGATTATGATGCCATTATATATTTATTTATTATTATCACACATTAAAATAATATTTTATTACCTTACAATTGGAATAATAGCACTCTTTAACCTCTATATTCCTCATTCCCACCATTTAGCAACTTGAAGTGTTAGAAGAAAATTGTATTAATTGTCACCTCAAAATAGACCCAAAGAGAAGACACTTACCATTCATAAATATTATGAATGTATTATACCTTATTATAATACCATAATTTTTTTCTCATACTTTTCCAAATAATAAACTTACTTTGACTAAGCACTTGCACTTCTTGACTTCTTAAGATAGGGTACCTTGGTTGTAGGTGGATATTGGCCTAGAAAATACTATGTAGGCCTGCCTTAGAATTGAGACCATTATCTATACCTATCCTATAATGATCATGAGATATATTGGTGTCATCCTAGTCTCATAATATTAAATACATGCTTTCAAAGTTATCCCTCTTGAGTTGTTACTCCAAAGCACTCTTTCACCTCCATATAGCTGTAAGTGTTGACTTCACGACTCGGGTTTGAATTACCTAGTGTGGACTTGAGAACTCATCATATTATATTTTCAAGGTTAGGATATGTTCAAAAAATATATACCTTAGTGAAGGATTCCTACACTTCATAATACCCTTATGACTTAACAAACTTCTTGATGGGTTGTATGTGTCATTGTTAATAGTGTACAAATTAGAAGTGTGCTAGAAGGTCCAAATTTCTTTAATGTTTCACTTTGATTTTAAATTAAAGACAAAAACATGATTATAAATGAAATAAGGTCATATATATTATTATAAAACACCAAACTCCACCACATGGTTATGATAAACCACTTCGCTTGGACTACTATAGATATCATTGAATGATTTCAATGAGCTAATTGGCATATTGAAGGCTCTTGAAGACTATGCTTCCTAACTCAATTAGGGTCCTCATTTTTCAAGGTTATAATATTATGTGTCATATTCAAAATAAAAACATTAGGAGATATTATAACTCAATGCATACTCATTAAAAAAACCTCAAAAAAGGGCATGGACCTCTATTCTACCATTTTAGGGAAATTGCCCCAAAGTGCCACAAGTTTGCTTGGAAGGTATCCTCAAGGTTATAATATCATAAAGTATTCTAAAAAATATTTAAAATGGTGTTAAATCATGTTCAAACCTTACAAAAATTAGAGGGAACTCAAACACAATTTCCATGTTCCTTCAAGAAGTGGCAGGCCGTATAACTATTGTAGATGATTATTTTATGAATTTGCTTTCTCTCTTAGCTCTTGGAATGATTATTAAAGTTTATTCTAGAATTTAAGATGATAAATGGAGATCTATGAGAAATCATACATCACTTCACATAAATTTAGAACCATAACACATAAGAAATCTCTAGTAATCTAAAAAAAATGACTACAACTCCACTCTTTCACTTCTCCTTGAAAACTAAGTTATTAGCTAATCAAATGAACTCCAAAATTGAAAAAAATGATGGAGAACATGTCATATTGGATTAAAAGACATTTTAAATCCATCTCATGCACTGAGTTGCATAGACCAACTCAAACAAGAGTAAAACCTGTAGGATGTATAGATTGGCAAGAAAATTAGATAGGTCAACTTATTAAGAATGGTTCATAAAGCACATGACACCATTATTATATAAAAATACATCAAATGGAATATAAATAAGTTTAGAATACACTCCAAATAAATTTTTTTTAAAACCTCTCTTGTTGGTCGTACCAAGTACAAACCTGCTAACTGGTTCTATGTGTCTAAAAGGGTGAAGAAGGAGAAAAATGGTTTTGGACCTTTTTATCACTTCTAGAGCATGTCAATAACTTATATGATTATGAAGAATATGAAGAGTCATCTCATAACCTTTCCCATGTGTCACACTCCCTTATTGGCCATATAAGTGCCAAACTCCTCTTTTTTCAATTGATTTATTGATTTTCAGTTAGATAACCTACAAGTTTTAGATGGGATTGACATCCCTGATAGGTAATATGACTTATTGGATGTTTTAAAGAAACTAAGACACTTGGACACCTTTAAAACCATGTCACTTGCATTTATGACCCCTAAATAACTATTAAGTGACTCAAATGACATATTTACTAATTAGACTATGATCAAGGATAAAATGGCATTAAAATGCACCAAATAGACCATAACATTCCCTATGACAATATATTAGACCCTTAAAACATCTAAAGATCATGTTTTTACCTATAAGGGTCCCAATTTGACCTGCAGGGTCAAATTTGGTCAACATGAGGCATTTTACAGTTCTAAAGAGGAAATTTAGTGCTTGATAAGCACTCTTTTATTTGTCCTTATAAGCCCTTTTATTCATTAAGGAACCTATATGGAAAATTAAAAAAGTGCCCTCCACTCTTCCCCGTAGATAATTCTTTGTGATTTCAATGTATTTTATGTTCTCTTTGTTATTTTAATCTTATATTTATTTATTTTCTTGATTTTGACATCCATAATCATGGATTTTTTAATACTTTTATACTTATACATATGATTTGAGGAATGCATTGTTTCCTTGGGATTGGTGGAGGTCATACATGAGCCTCACTCAGTGAGGATGGAACATTATGATGCATATTGGATGGGTAGTCAAGCACCCTTCTTTGGCCTACTTTGGAGCTTTGGGAGTGATTTGGGAGTGTTCTACATGTGTGTAAATTTTCCAATTGGAGCTTGGATTTTGATGTCATGGCACAATGGTTTCATTATATGAATTATTGTTGGGTTCTCAAATGTTGTCACATTGTTTTAAGATTTATTTACATTATAAATCATGTTTTAAAGTGGGATTCTTGATGAAATTTGATAAATCCATTAGCCTCATGTAATCCTTTAAAGGCTCTTGTAATTATTACATTTTGGGATAATACCATTGATCCATGTTGTTAGAGATCAATGTGCTCTTTAATCTTGTGGAATGTAATATGTATCCATTTGAAAAAGTGATTATTATATAAAGGATGAATATGGAAAGTGTTTACAAATATAAATCATTTTCATTTTGAATTGTGTTTATGAGTAGTCTTTTAGAAAATGAATCTTGTTAAGATATGCATGTTATTGTGTTGATTACTCTTTAAACGAATGAATGGTTTTTCCCTTTCTAGTCATAATTTAAGTATGTTTGAGTTCCATGTGAAAGATTGATTTTTTTAAGACCTTTCTACCTCCTCTTCCTTTTTAATATTAATATGAATAATAATAAAATCATTGCATTGATAGTTATATAAAATGAAACAAAGTAATCAAATTTATCTTAATGGTTGTTTGATGTGTTATTTCCTTTCTTATAACTAAAATATTAAGGTCCTTACTCAAAATAAAATGATATTCCTTGTAAATTTTGATAAAATAGTTTTATTGTCGGGTTATAGTTCTATTCTTATCTCTCTCCCTCTTTCATATATTTAATAAAATTAAAATTTAATTATGAATCTTTGTTTATATTAGATTGTTATATTTTGTAAAATAAATTCAATTATCAATGATTATAGGTATAGAAATGTAATTCTAGTTATGTCTATGATATTGTTAAATTTAAATATTAGAGAAATGTATTTATCATTCATTTACATACATTTATACATTGTTGGTTATGTTATTTAGATTTCGCTTTAGTTATTAGGTTTTTGTATATGTATTCTAATTTAACATTTGTGAATAAAAAAAATGAATACACACACACACACACACACACACACACACACACACACACACACACACACACACACACACACACACACACACACACACACACACACACACACACACACACACACACACACACACACACACACACACACAGACACACACATTTGTTTATAAAATTTATATATACTAATTACTAGACACACACACACACACACATACAAATTTAAAAAATTGAGGAGGGGAGGGGCATTGTTACACCGACCCCAACCCCCCTTCCTTGATGAAAGGGGAGAAGGTCAAGTAAGCCAGCTGATCCCATACCCCTATTTAGGAGTAGGCAGGTAGTTGGTCATTGCCAAAACTAGGCCCAAAATCCTACCTATTAATAATAAAATAAAAGTATATTTGTTTGGTAAAATAAAATGTATATGTATGAAAATCACACATGCATGCACACATGCACACATATATAATTAAATAAATAATAAAATAAGTATATGGGTATGTGCATAGACTTGAGGGATAATTTTGTGGACATAACCCACAACATGTACATGTTATTACATAATGCGTACATGTTTTTGGTAAAAGGAACATGTGTTAATTCCTTTAACAATAGGAATGCATACATGTTATAAGAATCTTTACACATTATAAGAATGTGTACACATTCTTATAACTATAAGGAATGCATAAACATTCCTTAAACATTAAAAAAAATAGAACCCCCATTTTATTTCTCCTCATGTTTTTCTCCTTCATTTCTTCTCACATTCATGTTTTTCCCTCCCATTCACATGTTTCCCTCCCTCAACATGGAAATCCTTGGTTTTTCTCTCATCAATAGTAAAAATCATTGCTTTTGCTCCTGCATTCACAATATCAATGATGCCACCATGAATAAGATGCAATTGTTTGGAATTAAATAAATTTTGTGAATTTTTTGCATATTTTAATTTGTAATTTTTTCTCCAATAGGTTGGCATGCTCTAGCTAATCCTTTGACTAACCCTCCTAACCCTTTGCCTAACCCTCCTAACCTGCAACCTAACCCTCCTATAGTTCAACTAGATCCCCCTAGGTAATCAGGAGGATATAGCTACACATATAGTGAAGAACAAAATTAAAATTGAGCATATAATTAGGAGAATGAGGGAACTCACTTCCATGAACACCCATCTCACCTATTTGGCCAATACTTTAGAGTTATTATTAGGTCAAGTTGACTTGATAATGAGTCAAATTGATAGATGGAGCTCATATAAGGATAGTTGTAGGGCTTACTATGCTAATAAATTATCATAATATGAGGTGAAGAAGAAATAAATAACAAAATAAAAAAATTGTAACTTATTTATCGACCCAACCACCAATGTACCATTTCCCATAATTACTAAATGTTTCCCAGTCCATCGATGCCAACACAATTTGATTAAAGCCAATTTTTGAGAGAGATGGTGGATGGTGTTTGACTATCTACCTTGTAATAACCATGAGGTCCCTTTGTAATTTTTTAGGAAACTTTACTATGAGTTTGTCCTCAATGAAATTCTAAACTATTTTGACTATGTTGAGTTTTAGGGTCAAGGGAAAGGCTCTATGCAAGATCGACCAAGTACACATCATGCATCTGATCATCCTACACGGATCCATACCCAAAAGCCACTTCATTAAGAGATTCCATCTATAATGAATGAGGTTGTGGAGATAGACACTTTGTATGTTATTAGTACACTTACTGATATACTCATCCATCATATGAGTAGGCTTTTAGAGATAGATGTTCAAGATACTCCACCTAGTGGTCATACCTAACCCTACCCATGCAAATCTTATGGTGTTATATGCACTGGACCTTTAGATGATGATAGTGGTGCTTCAGGGGATTGGAGGATATAGTCTTGAATAATGAGTTTTTGGCACACATGTTTGGTTTGGATACATTGGGACTCTCTAAACACATGTAGGTATCTTTTATATTTAATTTAATGTAAAATTTATAAGTTATATATACAAATTAAAAAGGTAAAAATTAATTTACACATTTAATTTGAATTTTGTGTGTGTGTGTGTGTGTGTGTGTTACAGGAGGAGACATTGCCTTGAACATCGTAATTTTAGTTTATTGAGCTAGTTAGTGGGCCAATCACTACTACATCTATCTTTGTTAGTACAACACCATATATATTTATAGGGGTGAAATTTCAAGTAAGTATTATATACTCTAGATTTACATTCATACACCTTAATTTCATCATTGGTATATTTTGTGTAAGAAAATATAAAATACGTAATATAATTTTGTTGTAAATTTTATTATTTGATATATAAACTGGATATGCATAGTGTTATAAACTCATCCTCCATCTCAAATTTCTTGTTTTTATTTTAACTTTTAGACTATGTTTTCAATAACCAAAATCATGCACTTGTAAAGAAGACTGTCCACTCACTCTTATCTCTACAATATTCATTTCTATTTTCTATAGTTTCTTTAGATTTTGACAAGACCTATTTTATAAGGTTATAGACATTATTAAAATGCTTGTATATATGTCCCCCATAAAATCAACCTATCACTCTATGTGTCTTAACTTGATTAAAAATTAGGTTTACAAACTTCTCAACAAACGCCTATACAGGTTACTTGTCTTATCACAATGACTATTTCTAAGGTATTTTTTAATGGCCAATACTTAGCTGGACTAAGAAGTAATGAATCTTTGTAATCAAAGTATTCAAGGTGTTAACATGATCAAATTTTCAAAATAAATCAAATTAGACACCATAGCTCATATGACTGTCCTTAACTATACCAAGCTATTACCTTAAGATAATTAGGCCTAATGATCTTAATCAAGTCAAAATACATAATACACCTTGACAAAGCTATACAAGCATCCAAAATAGTGTATATAGATGTATCAAGGATTTTTCAACACTTAACTTTCATTAAATGACTCAATTTTACAAAATTCACTAATAAATCCTCCCTCACTATCTTAGAGATACGAGGTTATAGGTTTACATGAAACTCAAATTTCAATAAATGTGATTGTAAGGATTTATTAGATCCAAAACCTTTGAAATCATCTTATATTCTTGTTTGTCTAACTATTCCCAAGTTTTTGTGAAATTTTAAGGATTGAAACAAAATTTATAGTTCTCTAATGCTGCAAAGTTGGTCTTTTATACTTTTTTCTTCATCTTGTGCATCCCTAGAATGATAGATTCGAACTAATCATGTTGTTGAAGACATCTCCAAGTTTAGGATGTGTTAATTTAGTTTCTTATTCCTCTAAGAGACCTGTCTCAAACTAGAAAAACTAATATTTAAATACTTATCAAGTCATTTAAGACCTTTAAATTAGTAAGAATGGTAGATATGACCTTAACTAAACTTAAGAGACTCCTATCCATGTATCATACATTATATAACCTATTAGACACATTATTTATTAAAATTTAATAAAATATTCACTCAAATACATTTAAAAATTCAAATAACAAGTATTGGATGGAAAACACTCCAAGACCTCTAAATGATGTAAGACACACACTAAATGCCTCATTCAAAGCTTATTGACACCCATAAACCATTCTAAGACTAATTGTAGGACCATATATACAATTATGTATGATGCTCCTACATCAATAGGTGTAGGAGATGCATCATTACCTTGGATGTATTGTCATTCTCCCTCATGAAACTGCCATTTATTTCCTTTAGTGTGGTGTTACAAGTCACATTGCACATATCCACTTATCACATTCATTATCCCTATGACCTCATTATATATTTTCATATCTTATGCAATATTAAGTTTGTTAACAACTTGTTTAATCAATAAATTGCCCAAGTTATTAATTATTAGGTTGTTTGTTTATCTGATGACTAGGGTGGACACCTCTCCATCACTGTGAGTCAAGACAAACTCAGGCATTACTATTACAATGTCATCTACATAGGAAATCATTGAGGTATGTATATTCACTTGTAATTTTTAATTGTAATTTAATACTTTTGTTTTAATAATTTTACTATATACTTGGGCAAATATAACTTATATGAAAGAATGTATTGTGTATGCATGAATGTCATATGACATTTGATAGTCTGATTCAAAAAACTACTATGGTAGATCCTCATGTTTCTTCATCATTTGACATGCTTGTTTGTGCAATTTAACTTGGCACTGACCCATCAAGCATCAATGGAAAATTGAGAAGGACCTTGAGATTGCAGTAATTATATGTTTAAATGATTTTTTTATTATAGTTTAAAATGAGTTTTTTAAATTGGTTTCATGTATACTTGTTAATTTTATAATATTTTTTGTATTTGAATAGGTTTGATTGCAAGTGAGATATGAGCATAATACCCATAGTTAAGCCTTGGAGCAATCTAAGGTATTCGAGATACCTCCATCTACAAGTAGGGCATCCCAAAGAGAGTCTTCTTTGAGGAAGGAAAAGAGAGGGAGAGTATTTGATGATTACGATGTTGTAGATTATGTAATTTTTTGTATGCCTATATGGAAATTTAAGCATTTTTGGCATTGTACATGCGTATATGATGTCTTCACTTGACATTAGATACTATGTTATTAGAAATGATGTAAGTTTTTGTATGCCTATATGGTAATGCATGTATTATTGACATTATATGCCTGTATATGGAGTTTTTACATGGAATTCTTATTTTTTACATGAATAAATAAGAAAACCAATGAAATAAGTCATATTTGAACCACTTGTGTTTAGAGTATTATGAATGATTGGTTTTGAAGTATTCTTAAGGATTACAAATGTTATGAGATTTAGAATAAATTGTTAGGATAATGTTGAAAATTAGACTGGTATGATAGATCCTACAGTTAAAAACATTGATATATCTTGTTCTTAAGAATATTTATTTCTATAAGAATGCAAATGAAATAAGAAGGGGTGTTGAACCTATCTTTTCATTAATTGAATCATATAGCTATGATTGAATCAGTCTTAGATTGGTAGTTGTTATATACCTAGTCACTTATCTTGGTTCTAAGTCTTGTACATGGAATGGTATTAAAGAAAACATACCCCTATAACAAATAAAGAATATAAATGATTGCATTTGAATTATGTTTGTATGCTCATGGTCATCTACAGATTCTTGCAAGTCCAAAATTTTGAGTTCTTAGTGGGATAAACCTTATAAGGCAAAATCAAGGTAGAATCTTTTTTTTAACATGTGAATTTATTTTAGATAGAGTGATGATAATTATCTACTCTATTTAATTTATCTGATGATATTTAGGCCCAATCTTAACTCTATATTCCTTTACTAGGACTTTGTGAATACATTACACAATTAAACACCTTATAGGTCTGTAACAAAAGATTATTATCTTATATTGGTCTTGGAAGACATAATACTACCCATGGTTTCAATTAACTTAATCTTTATCCTTATTTAATTCAAATTTGTCTAGATCTTAGTTATATGCATAACTTATTCTTGGTCCTTCTATCTGCTAACATCTAATTTATCTTAACTTTATCAAAATAAAATTCTCAATGGTATGTAAATATGTTTACAATATATTTATTAGATACTTGACATAGCTATATTTACTCGCCCACTCTCAAATATTAAGTATAAACAAGTGATTTAGACCTCCAAGGAATTTAGACACTCAATCATCTGCACTTTTAGCAGTCATCCATGTCTTGTTAAATTTAGTTTACAAGGTTATGTAATTTTTTCATAGTCATATGGTATAATAGAACATATCATCTTCCTTATAATGACCTTTATCAAATACTTCCTAAACATGTCTCGATGTTTTTGTTAACTTTGAATACAAATTTCACTATTAAGTATTGACCTTAAAGAAATTATTTTCAATATACAAAACACATTCCTTTAGATATCCTCCTCAATGAGTTTCTTATAGAACCTTGGTTTAGAATATCATGTGAAGATTAGATATAATCACAAGAGATATATGATAACTCCTTGATCAAATAATTTGAACCTTATCCTTTCTTAGTGTGAGTGCACAAGTATTTTATTAATTTTCAAAAAAACAAGTACATGAAAGGGTGCCTTTACCCCGTTAACCCTTTCACATTGCAAACATTGATTTTATATATTTTACCCATGAATGGTAAAACCAACTAATACTATAGCCAACTCTTTACGCGAAATCAACCCATAAGGTAGTTCTAGTTAAATAAATTAAAACATAAAAACTACCTAAAACTAAAAATAAGTAAATTTATTTCATGGGGGTGTCTTTATTAAAAAGATGCATGCCCAAATAAAAATAATTATTTATTTAACCTACCAAAAAATATAACCTAATGTTAAGACTTTGGAACAAGTTCTAACAAACCACCCTATGATCCAAAGTTAGCTCTTTGGACACATACCAAGCATTTTTCTAAATTTTTCAAATTTGATTATGTCAAGGGGTTTTGTGAAGATGTTAACTATCTGATCAGTAGTTGGGCAATATATTGGATCAAGAGATTTCTTTACCACCACATTCACAAATAATGGTATTTGACATCCATATGTTTTGTTTTGGCATGAAACATAATATTCTTGGACATCTTGATTGCACTTTGATTATCAATGTATAACTATGTAGGAGCAAACTGTAAACCCTGAAGATCTTCAATAATATGACGTAGGTAAGTAATTTATATGAAAGCATCCCATGCTGCAATATACTCTGATTATGCTAATTAATTTTCCACTATATCTTGCTTCTTACAACACCAATAAATGGTAGCTAAACCCATATGCATAGTGTATCCTATGGTTGACACTTTGTCATCCACACATCTACCAAAATCTGCATCATAATATCTAACAAGTTTGAAGTTCTTGTTGTGGTGGTATTCAAGGCCATATGTTTTCATTCCTTGAAGATAATGAAGTACTCATTTTGTCACATGCTAATGAATTTCTCTAGGATCATGCATAAACCTAGATAAAATTTCAACTGAAAATGAACTATCGAGCTTGGTAGTCATCAAGTATATCAAACCTCCCACTAATTGTCTATATGTGGTGCCATCAAAAAAGGCACTGCTATCATCCTTAGACAATTTCAGGTTACTTTCCATCAGAGTGAGGGTAGGTTTGAAATCACTCATTCCAAACCTATCTAATAACTCAGAAATATACTTAGTTTGTAAAATGAAAATACTATGCTCTTTTTGAGTTACCTATATGCCTAAATAGTAGTGAAGAAGTCCAATATCTATCATCTCAAACCTATCTTTTAATTCCTTCTTCATAGACTTGTTATGGTTTTCATCATTACCTGTGATAAACAAGTCATCGACATAGAGAACAAGTATCACCATTTTCTTACCCTACACTCAAAAATAGAGAGTATCATCAAATTCACTATGATGAAAACCAATGGATTTAAAGAATGAATCCATTTTCTCATACCAAGCCTTGGGTACCTGTTTGATCCCATACAAAGATTTTATCAATTTACACACTTTATGTTTGGCACCCACCTGTTTAAAACCCTAAGGTTGTTTCATATATACTTCTTCCTATAAATCACCGTTTAAAAAAGCACTTTTAACATCCAATTGATGTACTTTCCAACCATTTTGTGTTGCTAAGGCAAGTACCATATGAATAGTGTGTCATTTGGTAGTTGGTGTAAATGTTTCCTCATAGTCAATACCTTCTTGTTGTGCATATCCTTTTGCAACAAGTCTTGCCTTATGTTTATCAATGGAGCCATCTGATTTATACTTAGTCCTATAAACCCATTTACATCCTATGGGTTTAACATGTGGAGGAGGATCAACTAAAACCCATGTATTATTGTTAAGTATGGCATCATACTCACTTTTCATTGCCTATTGCCAAACATGTTTAGTAGATACCTCCTCAAAAATGGATGGCTCAGAGGAACATGTAGTAACAACCATAGCATAGTTTACCTATTTTCAAGAATTCTTGGGCCATATTAAACCAAATTCATCTACTTTTAATTTATAAAAATTACTTTGAGCCCATTTTGGATACTTAATCAAAAATTTCAAATCAGGGACTCCATAGTTCTCATCATGTGCATCATTCAAAGTGGGACTTAGAGAATTTTGAACAATTTCTAAGTCATCAACCTGTGAACTTATATATGAAGGAGAGGAAAGTGAAGGAATTTGAGTCTCATACCACAAATTCGAAGAGTTATCCCCATTATTCAAACCCTTATCTTTTTTTGTATTTTCCCTCTCTAATCTATCAAGTTGAGAATCAATCTCTACAGTGTTCATAGTCCCAAACTCATCAAATATTACATCTCGACTCACTTTGAATTTGCCTGTATCCTATGAAATTAAATGAAACCCATTTTTATCTTTAGAGTAACCAATAAAGATGCATTTTCAACTTCATGGTTCCAACTTGGTTCTATGTTTAATAGGAACCAAAGCAAAACAAAGACATCCAAACACTTTCAAGTGTTTAACTTTTTGTTTAAACCCATACTATGCCTCATATGGAGTTTGTCCCCAAAGTGCAACTGTGGGGGGAATATTTCTCAAATACACTATAGTACCAATGGATTCTGCCCAAAACTTATCATCAAGCTATTTATAGTGCAACACGGCACATGTTGTGCCCTCTAAAGTTCTCTTCATCCATTCAGATACTCCATTTTGTTGTGGAATATAAGCATTACTATATTATCGATGAATGCCATGTTCTCAAAAATAATCTAAAAATTCATTTGAGGTATACTCACCTCCATTATCTGAATGAAGAGTGACCAAATGTGAACCCGTTTCTTTTTTGACTAAGTGTAACCAATCAACAAACTTAGTGAGAACTTTAGATTTGTTTTTCATAAAAAATACCCAAGTCATCTAAGAAAAGTCATCAATAAACAAGACAAATTATCTACACCCACCAATGGATGAATTTTTCATGTCACATACATCACTATGAACTAATTGCAAACCCTTGTTAGCTCTCCAGGATGACTGTTTAGGAAATTTTTCCTAATTTTGTTTGCCCAAAACACATGACTCATAAAGAATACTATCTTTGTGAAAAGTGGGAAACCCACTCACCATACCATATCTTTGCAAATCCACTAAAGATTGGATATTCAAATGTCCATAACAAAGATACCATAACCACTATGTAAACATAATACCTGTACCTGTGTCAACAAATACTGCAAGTTCTATAGTGGGAGGAAGCATTTTACAATGCAATATAACCAAGTTTCCATCTTCATATCATGTATACATTGTTTTATACTCATCCTTCAATGAAATAAGGTATGCCATATCAATAAAATATTTCATTGGTTTAAATTTAATGTCAAAAGTTTGAAAATTTATTAAATTATTTTATTTTTTCAAATGGTTTTGCATTTAAGCCTGTGTATTTCTCTTATACGACCATCTAGTCATTTTGGCCATTCAGGTTCCATTAAATTGTATTCAAATTCCTCATCTGACATTAAAAATGAATTTCTTACCATTTAAATGTTATTAAATTTATATATTTTTGGCAAAAATAAAATTGTACGACCTGTTTCCATATTGAAAAAATCTCTAATTTTCATCTATGGCTACCATTTTTGATTGCATTCATTCTCAACCCTCTCGAATCCAAAAACACCTAAAATCTAGTTAAAACCCTGGTTTTAAATCCTCAAAGAAAAATCTGGCAATTTTTTTATTTGTACGACCAATGATATGGCCTCCAACACCCTGGCTAAAATTTGAAACCATTTCTAGCAAAAAAATACCTCAAAATCTATAAAATCAATGTTTATAATGTAAAAGGGTTAACGGAGTAAATGCACCCTTTCATGTACTTGGTTTTTTTAAAATTAATAAAATACTTGTGCACTAACACTAAGCGGGGACAAGGTTCAAATTATTTGATCAAGGAGTTATCAGTGGTATCAGAGATTGGTTTTGTCTATCACGATAAATTTTGGGAGCTTGGTGAATTCGAAAGAAGGCAAGGTGAAAAGTTAAATTCACAAGAAATCAAATGGCATAAAATAAGCAAAAAAATACCTCAAAAATTTATTAAACTCAACCAAAACTAGTTTTATACTACCTATATGGATTTGTAGGGACACAGGGAGTGAGAGCAGGTGCCGAGAGAGAGGTTGCAGGAGCTGCCATGGCATCCCAAGCAAAAATGGCACAGGAATAAACTCAGGCAATTTTTTTTTTATGTTTCTAAAGTTTGGTTATCAAAAATTTGTCTTAGATGGGTCCCACATGAGAAGCTTGGCTGAGAAGGTTTAAAAAAAGGAAAAATCTTTGATTTATTTACATACATGTAATTTTATTTTCCCCTAAAGATAAAATCTAGCATAAGTACAAGTTGTTGCGTATTATATTTTGAAAGTGCTCTTAGAGCAATTGGTTAAAGTTATTTTGTAAGAATCTTGCAAGGAGGAGGTCAAGGGTTCAAATCCCTTATTTTTAGAAGAAATTGCTTTAGAATATACCTTTTTAAAAAGGAATATTCCCTTTTAATTTACTTGTTGTATGCCTTGAAATTTGTAAAAAGCATACTTATTGTATAGTGTTGTTTTAAAAATCAAAAAAGGGGAATTAAGTTCTATTTCTTTTACATTGTTGTGGTGACATAAGGGTGTAATTGGTGGAATAAGGAAGTAATTTGGTGAAATAAGGGTGTAATCAATTGATTTTTGGTGAGGTTAAGTGCAAAACCCATAAAAAATTATTGTTTTTTGTTTTTTGCTCTACGCGGAGGTTAAGTGAAAAACCCTGTAGAAGCAGTGTCTTGTACAGTGAGTGTGATATTTTTTTCATCTCTTTTGAATTTTTTCACACTTTTCTCTATTACACTTGCTTTTATTTCAAGATGTTGAACATTCAAAACTTGCTTTCAGATGGTGATAGATTACCAATTTCCAATTATTCTAATTGGAAATGATTGATGGAGGCTTCACTAGTTTTTTATGAGTTATGGGATATTGTCAAGAATGAAAATCCCACATTGCCAACAGAACATGATAAATTAGATGCATTCAATTTGCATGATTCTAAGGCCTTATCTATAATTAAATGTTGTTGTACTCATGATACTTATGTTCATACTAAAAATTC
The DNA here is from genome assembly GCA_037957365.1 of Torreya grandis. Lineage (NCBI taxonomy): Eukaryota > Viridiplantae > Streptophyta > Pinopsida > Cupressales > Taxaceae > Torreya > Torreya grandis. The sequence continues at coordinate 1,966,693 of JARHVA010002669.1, forward strand.
TCCTCATAGTTACACTACATGGAAAACATTGTCAGATTTGTATGATAAGAAACCTAAGCATAAGAAGATATTTATTCGTATGCATTTGTTTACTTTTTCATTAGATGAAGATAGGGATATGGGAGAATATATGTCTAAGTTGAAAAATATCACTACTAAGTACACTAAGGCTGAGTTTGGAAAACTAGATGATGACCTCATAGTCATTGCTGCTTTAAAAGGACTACCTGGGTCCTATAGGAATTTTGTTGAAATGTTACATTTCTCTGATAAGATCATAGGCATCACCTTTGATAAGTTGGCTAAGTTTCTTATCCAACATGACCTCTCTCTACCCAAGAAATCCAAGAAAACTAAAGAAGCCCATGTTTTAGAGTCAAAGCCTAGTTCATCTTCATCTAGGCATCAAAACAATAAAGGAAATAGTTATAGAGGAGGTCAAGGTTACAGAGGAGGCATATATCAAAATAGAGGTAAGGGTTATTCAAATAACCAAAAATGGTATCAGAGCACAAATAATTTTAACCTTATCCCCTCTTAGTGTGAGTTCACAAGTATCTTATTAATTTTCAAAAGACCAAGTACATGAAAGGGTGCCTTTACTCCGTTAACCCTTTTACATTGTAAACATTGATTTTATAGATTTTACTCGTGACCAGTAAAACCAACTAATCCTATAACCAACTCTTTATGGGAAATCAACCTGTAAGGTAGTTCTAATTAAATAACTCAAATCATAAAAACTACCTAAAACTAAAACTAAGTAAATTTATTTCTGGGGGGTATATTTATTAAAAAGATGCATGCC